>OAMR01000104.1:1185991-1219089 GCA_900205405.1 Echinochloa crus-galli | reverse complement strand
GGGATGGAAGGGGAGGGGGTGGTCGGTGGGTGGCGGCGCTACGACGAGTCCGCCGCCGGCCGTTGGAGGAGGTGGGAGGCTGGCGGGGGCGGGGCAACACAGTGAGAAAGGAGAGAGGAAGATGGAGACCGAGCGGGCGGGCAAGGGAGCGGGCGGTTCGGGGTTGGGAGGGGGGTCTCCGCGAGAGCTTATCCGAGACCCCTCTCCACGTAGTTACCTCCATAATAAAATTGGTATATAAATTCTTGTGCCATGACATACTTACAGAAATCCCCCTAGGCCCTAGCTAGGAAAATCCCACTTTTTAAAATTTTGTTTCACGTCCGTCAAACACTAAGTTTGTTGTCCCGATCATATACATTATTTTTTTACTTGTGCAAGTTTTTCCGGATACCTGCTGCTTTACCAAGCTAATTAACTTTTAATCTGTTTCTTGGTCTTTTGTCAAACAATGTGGATAATATGCAATATGTTCTATTCTCAGTTTAGCGGCTCCAGGTGTGAACATGCGTGAGAAAGTGTGAAAGGGTGTATTGCCATCTGTGGATGCAAGTGACTTTCTGTGAATACAAGTGAATCCATATGTAAATTCATGTGTATCTTCAGATTATGTTTGAACACGTTTGAATGAAACAAATAAATAAGAGACAAAATAGTGCATAGAGATCCCATGTATTCATTGTATTCGAGTGTGGAATAGAGGATAAAGAGAAATGAGAAGAAGATGACATGTGGGCTTCGGTGGAGGGAAAAATAGTCTTGTTATCCCTCCTCTTAGCTGAAAATAACTAGTTTATTTGGAATGATGTGTTGCACACTAAGCCATGCTTTTGGGGTGTGCTGTAGACAAAATCAACTTTGATGGTGCGGGTATACAAAACTACACTTAGTCAGTGTTCAAGAGATAAGTTTCAAGTTGTAGCGGGAGGTTGGGTTCACCACCTATATATTGTTTCCGATGCCTCACACTCAACAGATTTCACCAGGTGCTAAACTCCTCGTCACCCTCCCGTGTTTCTCCATTCATTAACCCCGATATGCGGCAACCTTTTTGGCCACAACCATGTGTCCATGTATGCACGTACAATAGGTGGATGCTATAAGAACTGTACTAATTGAGTATTTCATTAATGGACACAGAGTCATTTTTATCGTGCCGTCAGGTACCTGCTATATTCAGTGGCCAACTGGCCACCAACCAATATACAGAGTCTCTACTCCTAATAATCCTGTGCTCAGGAACCGCGTGGTGCGACTCCGTGGGTCTGCCTCCCCTTCCGTCTGCCTGCGATCACGCGCGCCATCGAAATAGAATCCGACGCCTGCGATCAATTCCCACCTCCCCCGTCCGACGCCCACGCCCGCGTCCCCACCCCCGACGACCGCGCCCCCCGTCGGCAGACCCCGTCGCAAACCCTCTGTCTGCCCCGTCTGCCTCCGCCTGCCCAACGCCAATCCCCTCCCCCCCAAGGCCCCAACCCCAACCCCCACCTCGATGCCACCACCCGCGCCGACTCCCCCGCGCCGATCTCCTCCCCCACGCCGATTTCCCCACCTCAAACCAGCGCCGCGCCGCCGCCGCCCCACGGGCGCATCATCGCCACTGCCTCCGACCTGGGCCCCCCATCCCTCCATCGGGCGCTGCGATGGATGGCGGCATGGTGGGATCCGAGGGTGTCCTGGCCCCTGTGCCCGGGTGGCGCGGCCGCGCGGGTGCCTCGCCGACCTCTGCAGGAGCAATCGCTGGTGGGCGGCCAGCGGTTGTAGCAATGCCTGTTGCGGTGTGGCTGGCCCATTGCCTGAAGCCCAATCGGAGCAACGAGGTCGTCCCTAGGTGTGCGCTGCATCTTGACTTTGTTATCCATCTATCGGGTGTACATATCTTCTCTTCTCTGCATCATGATTTTGAGTGTTTTTGGCCCTAACTTGCTGAGGTGGCTGGGATCGGGATCTGAATCGTATCGTGATACGCAATGCACATGTATCTTGGTCAGTGATTGCAATTTTACAGCGGCCGATGTGGTGCTGCTCATGAATGATTCTCGGCAAATATGCATAAAGTAATCCCAAAATGAGATTCTTGATGCTATTGATAGCCATGATTTTATCTTAACCTATCTGACATAAGATGCTGAAAAAATGGGTTCAAGTAACATGCACAATCAATTATATTAGCCGATTATCGTTAGGGGTTAAATTAGACTTTAGCACAGGGCCCACATAGTTTGTGGGACGGCCCTTCAATCCGCATTTAGTTTTCAACAGTAGGATGCACAACCTATTCTGCACCGGGGAAAAGGACATATACAGGCACCAATTACATAAACTAAACAATAAATAAATAGGCATAGAACATTTAACATTGTATTGCTGTCATCCTTGCACTGTAACGAAATTGAAAGCCTTCAAGTCACAACATAAAAGGCCAAAGAATACAGGATCTATGTCTTCAAGGACTAACTCAATAGTTCATCAAAGAAAAATTGTAGTAGTAAGCAGTACACATGGCAGTATAGGTTGACAACTAAATTAGCAACAATACAATGCTTGCCACTGTGATAAAGATTCTTGAAGGTGCCTTCATAACGCAGCATAAAAGGCTAATTAGCACAGACCATGGGGTAATAAACATTTTACAACATACCAGGACAAAAACTTCAAACTCAGCTCTCCCAGTCGAAATACATGCATCAATATGACTCTGCATCTCTGGATCTGCAGATGTAAATGAAACTTTAATTCTAGGAAACAAATTTTGAAAAAGGGGTGGTGAAATGCAGCGAGGGCTAATGGAGAGTTGGGGGAGCTTTCAAAACAACCAAACAAGGTGCACAGCACACTGAAAAACCTCAGGATTTCAGCAACAGCAACATGAAAGATAAGTCATGGCAAAACAAACATAAAACATCATGAAAATTTTAAAGCTGTTATGGTGGCATACAAATTTAAAAAACGTCATCTAATATAAGAAAGCAAATACAAACATTATTATGACAGCATTTTTGTGCCTTTTTGTTCAAGTTGTTAAAGCCATGCTCATATAGACTTGAAAATTGGTGCTATCTTTCAGAAACAACTGCAAGACCTGTCCTTCAGGTAACTGTAACTTGGTTTCTCAGCTAATTAGTTTATCCAGCCAACTTGTGGTCGCCCCAGTACCATAAATATTTAAACAAAATTTCAATATCAAGAGAAAATGCATATAAATTTGGAAATTTCTAAAAGTTTCTAAATGCATAGAGAAGAGGTGAAGTTATGGCTTTTCTCATATTAAATCTGCATGACCTAATCTTCATGTATCAATTACTCAAATCAATGGAGTAAACCATATGGCAATGGAATAAGCCATGCTGAGATGATGTCCTCCATCCTCCTGCCAGATCAGTAGTCTGCGAATGTTATGGGAAATCATGCAGTAAGGCACAAGGCAGCTTGATGGTGAACTGGTAGGAATTTTATGGGCTTGTTGGTTTAAATAGATAGGTGAAGCGGAAAAGTATGTTACTTATCTGATATAAAAGTAGTAAATGGGATTTCGGGGATTATTGCTCTGACTTTTTCGGTTAACCTTGGGCCATATCATCCTTTAATTTGTTTATCCTGTCCATAGCTTGACAGTGATGATTAGTTGATTACATCATAGCTGTTGTCCAATGGTAGTAAGCGTCAAACTTATAACTGCTGTACGGTTCCTCTTAAAGTCACATGAAACTTGCTTTTTCTTGATACGTCTGTTGCTTTCTGAAATTTTAACTTTTTTGTTACTCTCAAAACATTTTATGGGGTACGTGAACCAAGCTATGTTTTGGATGTCGTTGTTTCTTTCTGATGACTGTCCACCATTTTCAGGTGTGGTACTAGAGAAGAAAGAGGCTGGCCAATCAGCGTCACGAGTCTGTGGACAGTTCGTGAAGCAAGCTGTCCGATATCGAAAGTCCATGTGAGCCCTCTTTGTTTCTCATGTGGTTGTACGCTTCATGGTTGCTAGGCACATTTGGCTCTTCACCATAGCTGCCTTCTACTTGCAATAGGACTCGATGGCCATTGCTAATCACAATTTCAAGACTGCACTTGGAACAAGCAACCCATATGTGAAAACGTGAGTTACCTTGTCTGTGATTGTCTATTTGACTTGGCTCTTGTCCTGAATACTTAAATTTCATTCTGAATTCAGGTTGTTGAAGTTCCAAATGTCTCTTCAAGGATATTGATATAGGAAAAGTAAGTTCTGAAACTACATTTCTGACATAAGTATGCCACGTGAGAGATACCTGCAGACTAATTTCATCTGCAAACTTGCATATGAATTGTGAATAACTTGTGCTCAGAAAAATTGCACAGTTAGGGCAAGGCAGTTGCGGCTCTATCGGGACAAATAGAGAAGATTGTGGCATGAAGGAGGTGGAAACACTAAAATATTCATTAAACCATCTGAAGAGCAGGTGTGTCTAACTATGTATCTACCTTGCTTTCATTTTTGCCCATGTACTCTCATGTAACTGTGTGCTAGCTCACTTAGAGTGACATGGATGGAAGCCTAGGTTGGTTGTATGGTCTGATGTGCTCACCAAAATCCATAGAAATTATATTACTTGTTAGGTCATTGTTGCTATCCTAGGCCTACGGGTGCTTTACCACCAAGAGCATCTTAGTATTTATAATGCTGCTTCATTTAAGCCATAAGAAAAATTCTGTTGTTCATGCCTCAAATGCTACTATTCCTTCTGTCCAGAGTAAAGCTTAGATCCGCTATGTTGCCTATGCAACATACTATTGATTCTCTTGCTGAAGGGAAATGTTGTGTCAACCTTTTCAGGCATCATATTATGAATGCCTGGCTGTTGTCTTCGATATGCATTTTGGAAGAAGCTATTTGAGGATTATATTGGCAAGCTCTAACATCAACGTCTTTGGTGGAAAATGAAGAAATTCCATGCAATCGAATGAAAGGGCAAAGGTTGATAAGATAAGGTGTGGACTCTCATTCTCAGTGGACATTAAAGTATTGGCCTCATCATGCTATGGTCTGCAAAGTATATTATATTAATTTATGAAGTTGGCAAGCTCTTGGTTTGGTGTTTATCCTAAACTGAAAACTACATTATATTAATTTCTTTAGACAGTTGCTATTCGGTTGTCTTATGTGGAACCTATGTTAATTTCCAAGGCATATGACTTTCAATGTGTGGCTTATATTGGCCTGTTTGAGTTGTCAACTTGGAATTCTAATATTTGCCAATGGATGGCCATAATTGTGGAATTTAAAACTTACAGATATAATTATAGAATCTGTAACCTGCCAATAGGGCATCTCAAGTTGAGAGGTAAAAAAAAAGTTGTGGTAAAGAATTCCGATGATGGTTTCTTATGTTCAGGAACATATATCCTTGGGTTATTTGGATTGGTACCATTACAATTTTCAAAAGTTGGAGATATACCATTACAATTCACCTATTTGAAAGCATGCCATTGCAATTCTTTGTTTCCCACAAAAACACCACAGAATACATATGGAGACACCTTGGTCCCACCTGCAGGCGTATACAAATACGTATACTTTGTTGCAGCTACCCTCCCCTATGACTGACACGCGGGACCCACTTGTCATCTTCTTCCTCTTCCTTCCCCCAACCGGCCAGTCGCAGGAAGGGCGCGAGCGCCACCACGAGCGTGAGGTGGAGGCGTCACGGGGTGGGCGCGAGCGGCGACATGGCAGACTCACGGGGCGGCTGGGCAGGCAGGCGAGCGAGCGCGCGGTGGAGCAGGCGGGCGAGCGGCGGCCGCGCGAGGCGGAGGCTGCGAGCAGGCGGGCGAGCAGCAACCATGCGAGGCGGAGGCGACGAGTAGGCGGCCGCGTGAGGCGGCGAGCAGGCGGCCACGCGAGGCGGAAACGGCTGACTCGCGGCTGCGGCGGCGGCCGTGTGAGGTGTATGTGGTGCGGGGGCGGGGGAGTGGCAGGCGAGTCGGACCTGCAGGGCGAGCGGAGGAGCGGCGCAGCGCAGCCACCGCACGGCGATACGAGAGGAGAGAGAGCCCAGTCTGTAATGTCTGGTGAATATAGAGAAATAAAAGGAACAAAAAAAGGAGCTGTCGTTTCCTGACCCACTGCTTAATGGATTTAATGAATTTGCTATATGGTGATATATATTTTACTGGCACAATAAAACAATGATAGTTCAGTTTTTTTACTAATGAGCATGCGGGCTTGAAGCTAAAATTAGGTTAGTCATTTGTGACCCCTTTAGTCACAGCATATACATTAGAATCAATCACGGTTTTGTAGCCCACTATCTATGTCTTTGTAAAAAACAAAAGTACTAACTATTATGAACTTCGTTGTGATCCTACAGCTGTCAAAATTGAATTTTTCGCGTGTTCTATTTATCTTTTCTTCATGTATCATACCCCTAGCAACACGGCGGAGCTAGCATAGGACATGGGTGTAGTTGTACACATGTACACAGATCGGAAGAGCGTGTATGTGGTGCGGGGGCGGGGGAGTGGCAGGCGAGTCGGACCTGCAGGGCGAGCGGAGGAGCGCAGCCGCCGCACGGCGATACGAGCGGCCGGCGAGGTGCTCCAAAGCTGCGGGCGGGATCCGAACGGCAGCGCACACGATGGAGCCCCTCCTCTTTTCGCGTCTCCGGCGAGCTCGAACTGGAGGTAGTGACCTCCTCCACCGCGGCGGCGAGCTCCGCCTCGCGCGTGTGCCGGCGGGGGCGAGCTTGCCTCCATGGCAGCCACCGCGGCACCAGACTCCCTGGACGATGGGAGGATGAAGATAACACTGACGCCTGGGTCCCACACGTCAGCGAGTGGGAGAGAGGAGAGATACAGGGGTATTTTAGGCCATATGAAAATACAAAGGTCTCCGTGGGTCCAAAGGAATCAAAGACATGTTCAATGGAATCAAAGACGTATATAATGGTATGGTTCAAAGTAAGAATTACATTGGTATATTTCCAAATAGGTGAATTGTAATGATATATCTCCAACTCTTGAAAATTGCAATAGTACCGATCCAAATAACCCTATATCTACCTGTCTTGTTCCTTTGATTGTAGGTACTCAAACTACATCCAGTTGGAGGGCACAATATGCTGATTCTAAGGAACGAAGAGGCAAGGAGAGAGAGCCCAGTCTGTAATGTCTGGTGAATATAGAGAAATAAAAGGAACAAAAAAGGAGCTGCCGTTTCCTGACCCACTGCTTAATGGATTTAATGAATTTGCTATATGGTGATATATATTTTACTGGCACAATAAAACAATGATAGTTCAGTTTTTTTACTAATGAGCATGCGGGCTTGAAGCTAAAATTAGGTTAGTCATTTGTGACCCCTTTAGTCATAGCATATACATTAGAATCAATCACGGTTTTGTAGCCCACTATCTATGTCTTTGCGAAAAACAAAAGTACTAACTTTTATGAACTTCGTTGTGATCCTACAGCTGTCAAAATTGAATTTTTCGCGTGTTCTATTTATCTTTTCTTCATGTATCATACCCGTAGCAACGCACGGGCACATACCTAGTATATACTTATGTTGCACATGGTCTATTGGGGCTTGCAAGGCTGACTGATTGAGGTATGGTGTTGCGAAATCTTTATTTGCATCAAACAAATTAAGCTACGATCCCTATAATTGATTTAGGCCCTTATTAGGATGATACTCTGATAGTTTCACTAAAGAAAAAGAAACATATATATTTGTGTAAATACCAATGATGCATAGTCATGCATGGACCATATATATAACTCTGTATGGACCTCTAGTTCAAAATAGAGACACCAACAATATGACTTTCGCGCAGGATGGCAATGCTAACCATTTCCTGCAGACATTTGTTGCCAACTAGTGTATATGCGTCAAGAGTCGAGTTTAACAAGAACCACAACTCTCTCTATATATGTCCAGCCGATTACAAGATTCATATAAAAAATGACACATACATACACAAAAAAAGGCAAAAAGTGTTAGAACATCCTACTACGAAACCCTTCACCACACTGCCCGGTGAATTTGATGAATCACCTTGTCCACCGGCTTCAAGAGCACCCAAAGTTGCTTTTACAAAAAATATAACAACTTTCATACCAGATATGCTGACATGTAAAAAGGACTTTGTATCGAAGATTATATTATGTGTGTTTTCTTTTCTCATGGCGCATAGAAATTTGATATGTGAAGAGAGTAGAATTTTATTCATTTGACCCACCAATAGTTTAGAAAAATATAGCAAGTTTTATACCTTTATGTTGAAATGTCATGAGTCCATAAAATCTCTAAGCCACTAAGGAATCCATTAAGAACAACATGAATGTATATATATTCATGGTGTATCGCAGAAGTTATTCATTCATGCCGGCAAAGGTGTGACACACACCGCCGTCGATAATCACTAAGGAGGACGCTGATGTTGCAAAAAAAATCAAATCAATACAAATAATACACATATTCAGATTAACACCCGTAGAGATTCATATTTCTTTCTAGAAAAATACTAAGAATAATATCATATGTCATGGTCCCCAATACAATCTACATTAAATAGAACATGGAGTCACGGTGATTCACGGTGGTTTAACAAATATGCTGCTAATGCCCAGGCTAGTTCTTCTGCAGTAGCAGAGGGGTAAAGATATGAGCTTTTTTACGGTGCTCCATACTGGTACTTAGTAGTATACTAGTATAGAGAAGATATAACCGTTAATTTTTAAGGATAATTTAATATTTTTTTCAATCTTTCCAACCTTAATAATATTATAACTTGTGTGTTGATGTCAAAAACTATATAATAGTGTTGTCATTTTTGTTTTTTTATCGATAATATCCTTATAGTACTTATACTACTCACATATACTACTTTATAGGTGAAGTATTTACCAGTATACAATTAATCTTAGCCGTTGAATATTTATATATTGGTACTTTAATAGCATAGTATGGAGCGTAAAAAAGCTCAAAGATATATAGTACCTAAATGCATTCACAAGGAAATGGGAAAACGTGATTTGGATCACTCCAATTTCACCATGCTGCACCCTTCATAGCTCAAGTTCATACACACCCACAAGGCAGATGCACCTCTCCGTAATTTGATCTGGCTATCCACATTCAACTAGTTGTACCACCCTCCAACAATGGATACCCAAATCGGAGACCCATATACCACTTTATGTTGCCTACAATAAAAAGGTCAATGACCTATAAACTCATTTCTCCAACAGAAGACCTAAAAGAGAATCCTTTTAGCGAATGGGTCACGAAGAGAGAGGATACCCAGATTTAGGTTCCCTCTTTCCTGAAAACCCATTTTGGATTTGGGTATGGGTACTCTGTTGGAGGCTGAAATAGTATCATCAGAGACCCATTTTGGGTTTGGGTCTCCTCTTAGGTCTCTTGTTGGAGATATGTAGGGGTGGATGTCGAGCCAGCTCGGCTCGTTTTGGCTCGGCTCGTTCGAGCTCGTTAGCCAAAAATTTTGGCTCGGTTCGGCTCATTAAGCTCGCGAGCTGGCTCGTTAAGCTCACGAGCTAGAGTTAAATTTAAAATTGCCATAATAATGTATATAATATAAAAATTATAGTATTTATATAGTCTTAATACCTCCGAAATCTACTCTATCATACTATAATAATAGAATATAACCATAACATCATATAAAACTACGCATATAGCATACATATAGTATTATTAATTAATAATTTGCTTATTAGTCTATTAAACCTTCTAGCTCGTTTGGCTCGCGAGCAGCTTGCGAGCCGGCTCGAACTCGCTCATTATACTAAAGAGCAAAAACTCGCTCGGCTCTTTAGAAATATGCACCGAGCCGGCTGCGATCCAAGCGGGTTAACGAGCTCCGAGCATTTTGTCCAGCCCTACATGCATGCGAGCGGGCTGGGAGAAACATGTAGTGAAAGCTTGGCATGGCTGCCTCTTGTTTCCA
Organism: Echinochloa crus-galli; assembly: GCA_900205405.1. NCBI lineage: Eukaryota > Viridiplantae > Streptophyta > Magnoliopsida > Poales > Poaceae > Echinochloa > Echinochloa crus-galli. The sequence goes on along the minus strand of OAMR01000104.1, from coordinate 1,209,139 downwards.
ATGCCTCACACTCGCAACAGATCTCACCTATGCGTGGGGGCCGAGACAAACATGTAGTGAAAGGTTGGCATGGCTGCATCTTGTTTCCGATGCCTCACACTCGCAACAGATCTCACCTCGCGCGACTCCTTGAGTCTTTGTCACCCTCTCCCGGCCCGTTTCTCCATTCGTTCTCTGTCATGTGACTCATGCCTACATATATGCACGAGGAAGTGAATGCCATAAACCATGCTGGAATTGAATATTTGATCAATGTACACTCTGTTTTTATCGTGCTGTATCGCTTTCAGGTACCCACTATTACTCTTCAAAAAAAAAAAAGGTACCCACTATTGATGTTTGCACATGGTCCCTTGGGGCTTGCAAGAAACAACATTGACTGATTGAGGTATGGTGTGTGGTGAATCTCAATTTAAATCAAACAAATTACTCCGTAATAAGTTACGAGACCTAAAGTTGACTTGGTGTGATCTTCTGACAGTTTTCAGCACAAAGGAAAAAAAAAAAGAAAGAACATGCCGGTGTGTCTAAAACACCAATGATGCATTGCCATGGGCCATATGACGCTCTATGTATATGCAAATGCGGCAATCCTATGTAGCTTCCGTAATTTTTTTTAGCTACTTGGCTTCCGATGTATAAGATTCGTGCGCTTTTGTTTGGACGGTGGAGAAGACGCGTGCGCGGAAGTGAATGGTGTAGCGTCAGCATGCAACATCACATGGGGGACATGGCTGGCAGGAGTACTCCGCGGACATACGTTCTGACACAGGTGAGAGACGGAAGACTAAACCACCTACAAACTTCAATCAATCTTTTCTTTTAAATTATGCATCTGATTTAAGATCCGTTTTAACCGTGATATTTGTTGGAATTAATGTAACCAAATGAGTATGTTATTATAAATTTTAGTTTTGCATTTCAACGTAGTGATTCAACATTTTTAATTTATTAGTACAACATTTGTCATATACTATTTCAACATTTACTTAAAATGTTGTATTGGTTTTTTCCAAATGTTGAATCCATTTAACAAAAATGTTGAATATAATATTACGAGGATTATCAAAATTATAGTAGAAAAACAAATAAAAATATAAAAAACATAAAAATAAAACATGCCCAATAATGATTGATTCTTCTTCTCTGGCGGCAACAATCAGTATAATTTTTTCTTTCCCCCTAAGCACTGCCGCATCACTGATATATGCTGCTGCTGTACTGTTCGTGGTTGGTGGACCGTATACTAGTGGAATAATGGGCTCTGATGGGCCGTGCACCGTATGGCTTATCTAGCTTGCAGAAGTTATATAGGAGCCCCCATGCAAATGCCTCTAGTTTAGAGAGTCAGAGTAGAGGTGGGACTTGGGCCGGACGGCCCAGCCCTTGCGGGCCGCTTCGTGCCTAGACTTATAGGCACGCGAGGCACGTCGTGCCGTGCCGTGCCGGCACGACAACCTTTTACCTAGGCCCAAGCACGGCCCATGGCACGGTGCCCCGCGTTCGTGCCGTGTCCAGCCCAAGCACGGCCCTCAAAATACATGTACTCGTATTCTGCGGCCGTTCATACGTTCATATATACTATTACTCTATATGATACAATAAATTATAAAACTAAAAGACTAAATGACTCTTGCTATTAGATATTGTTGTGAACATTCGGATGATATCAATGATTATTTAATTTATTATATCATTCCATATATTAAAGATAGATTTTTGTGATTTTCTTATATATTGGTAGTTATTTGAGGTTTATAGAAAGCAAATAAAAAAATATATGGATAACAATACGTGTTAGTGTAATGGGTCATCTTCGTGCCGTGCCGTGCCGCCCGTCGTGCCGAGATCCTAGGCACGACATGGCCCTCGTATTCGTGCCGTGCCGTGCTTTGGATCGGGCCAAAACGTTGTGCTTCGGATGGCCCATAAATAGCACGGCACAAGTCCGAGTCAGAGAGATCAATAATGTGACTTTCATGCACGCTGGCACTGCCTAACAAACAGTCTTTCTTCCTGGCTGGCATTCGTTGCCAACTAGTGCTGTATGAGCTGTTGATTGTTGCTGGAGGATGCAGACACTGCATCGCCTTTGCGTCAAAGAGAGATCAGTGGAAATCTAAAGCTCGATCCGACATTTAATCTGTAAACAATGTAAAATTAAAGGAACCGAATTGCAACTCTACATATATGTCCATGTACTGGTTACCAGATTTATATAAAAAATGAACACGTAATTACAAACTCATACACAACCAACAAGAGCAACAAAGGAAGAAGAAGAAAAAATCTGAGCAGGCAAATAATTTGGCATAGCGCCGCGCATGTCCATGGCGTTTAGAAGAGGTAGCCGAAGACGAGCGCGGTCAGGGACGCGGCGGCGACGGCCGGCGCGGCCATGGACGCACCGGACGTCGGGGCGGGCGCCGGCCCATCGGCCGCGGTCATACGCAGAGATTTTCCTTCCCTCGCGAGCCGGGACGGGACGATGCAAGGTGGGATGATGGGCTCCACTTCCAGCCACACAAATCACCAAGTCATGCATCCAACCAAACAACAACTTGACTCGTACCGGACGACATCGATATGAAACCAAACATAAGCACATGTATTCTCTCATCCCGACTCCCTCTATCCTGTACAGCCCCTCCATCCCGCATCCCCTACCCTGGAGCAACCAATCACACCCTGTATACAGCAAGAGGCAGGCAGGGTTGGTAGGAGAGGCGAAGCCTTGGGAACCAAGGGTTGTGGCTGGAAGTGGAACCCGCCTGGCATTTCTCTCGTGGCCTCCGTTTCTTTCGGGATTCATGGCCGGTTTTTTTTTTGACATGGATTCATGGCCGGTTTGGTTGGCGGCTTCGCTGGTGTTGCGTGATGCGCTCGCTGGCGCCCGATTGGCTGCGGCCTGCGGGCTTAAACTACGGGGGCAGTTGGATTTGGCGTGGCTGGCCGGCCGCTGCCTCTGCGTGCCTAGCTGTTGACGACGGGGTTGGCCGGTTGGGTCCCATTTCGTGCTGTGGCCTGTGGACTGGTGCCTGGTGGTGGCGTTTGGTGCGTGTTTTGCCCTGCGATTAGCTGGTTCTCTCGCTGGAACAGCCGCGGCGAAGTGTTGACAGCCTGCATCCTCCTGAGCTCGGCAGCGTGTTAGCTGGGCCCATGTGTGTGCTGTCTTGGCTGTCACTGCCACTGTACTGTTGAGGACATGGGCCGCGATCGACGTACCCCACGATGCACCGGCCCAGTGAGTTTCCGGCTGGGACTTTTGTTACAGAATTAGCCCACGGTTTAACTGACGCGGGCCATGGGCTCCGCCGCATGCCGAGGCCCAGCGCCGGGAAGGCCTGGCCGGTGAAAAATCCAGCCATCTTCTTGCGATCCTCAGTAATGGCCCAGTAAGCAGTGGTGATCCGATGAGCAGCGACGACACACGCATGTACCGTTCACCTTTGTCTCAAAAGAAAAAGTACCCTTCACCTCGGGGCAATTTTATGCCTCTGGGCTCTGACTCTCCGAGCAAAAAAAAAAAAAAACTTCTGAGCCTGACATCAATTTTCATATGCTACCAGAGTTTGACCCTGGTTTTAATTCGCACGTACTAGCTGCGCAAGAAGCGTTGCCTCAGATCATATGCCCTTTCTCCAAAAACAATACAACAAAAATCGGTTATCTGTACTCACTTTTGCCAAGATTCTGACGCGCACTCCCTGAAAGCGAAAACGAGAGTGACGTCGACCATACAATCTTGACACTTGACAGCACCGGGGCATCCCAGCAAATGGAAAAGGAAACAACAGGGTCCAGACGTGCAGCACCGCACCACAGAGAATCAGCTCAGCGCCGCGCATGTATGCACGTACGCATTCAGCCGCGACCGTGATATTCTGCCAATAAGCTGCCAGGCCAAATTTCTGTCAAAACGAGCCGCAAGGAACAGACCAAGCAGCAAGCAAGGCAACGAGGCCAGGAGGCGGCGGCCACTCATCACTGTCAAGAAAGAGGAGGCTATGCGTGTCACTGACTTTCGCCCTGTCAGCCTATCACACTCAATTGTCAAATTGATCTCCAAGCTGCTTGCTAACAGATTAGCACCTGAACTCAATGAGTTGGTCTCCCGTGCACAAAGTGCCTTCATCAAACGCCGAAGCATCCAAGACAACTTTCTATACACACAGACACTGCATCGCCTTTGCGTCAAAGAGAGATCAGTGGAAATCTAAAGCTCGATCCGACATTTAATCTGTAAACAATGTAAAATTAAAGGAACCGAATTGCAACTCTACATATATGTCCATGTACTGGTTACCTGATTCATATAAAAAATGAACACGTAATTACAAACTCATACACAACCAACAAGAGCAACAAAGGAAGAAGAAGAAGAAGAAAAAATCTGAGCAGGCAAATAATTTGACATAGCTCATGGTCTATTGGGCCTTGCAAGGCTGACTGATTGAGGTATGGTGTTGTGAAATCTTTATTTGCATCAAACAAATTAAGCTACGATCCCTATAATTGATTTAGGCCCTTATTAGGGTGATACTCTGATAGTTTCACTAAAGAAAAAGAAACATATATAATTGTGTAAACACCAATGATGCATAGTCATGCATGGGCCATATATATAACTCTCTATGGATCGACCTCTAGTTTAAAATAGAGACACCAACAATATGACTTTCACACAGGATGGCAATGCTAACCATTTCCTGCAGACATTTGTTGCCAACTAGTGTATATGCGTCAAGAGTCGAGTTTAACAAGAACCACAACTCTCTCTCTCTATATATATGTCCACCCGATTACAAGATTCATATAAAAAACGACACATACTTACATACACAAAAAAGGTAAAAAGTGTTAGAACATCCTACTACGAAAACCTTCACCACATTGCCCGGTGAATTTGATGAATCACCTTGTCCACCGGCTTCAAGAGCACCCAAAGTTGCTTTTACAAAAAATATAACAACTTTCATACCAGATATGCTGACATGTAAAAAGGACTTTGTATCGAAGATTATATTATGTGTGTTTTCTTTTCTCATGGCGCATAGAAATTTGATATGTGAAGAGAGTAGAATTTTATTCATTTGACCCACCAATAGTTTAGAAAAATATAGCAAGTTTTATACTCAATTGTCCGATCAAGAGTTTTCCCTGCAACTATCTTGGCTTGCCTCTGCACTACAGGGCGCTACATAGAGTTGAGATTCAACCAATCCTTGATAAAGTGGCCAATAGACTAGCAACTTGGAGGGGCAAATTCCTCAATAAGGCTGGGCGCCTCAAGTTAGTTAACACAGTGCTATCATCAGTCCCAACTTACTTTCTCACAGTCTTCGCAATGAAAAAATGGGCAATTAAAAAGATTGACAAGATTAGAAGGGGATTCTTGTGGAAGGGAGATGAAGATGGACGGGGAGGGCACTGCCTGGTCCAGTGGAAGAAGGTTCAGAGACCCAAGAAGGCTGGTGGATTAGGGGTTTTGGACCTAGAAATGTTCAGTAGAGCTTTGAGATTGAGATGGTTGTGGTACCAATGGACTGAACCTGACCGACCTTGGGTAGGAATGGAAACGCCGTGCAATGAAGTGGACAAGCAGTTGTTCAGAATAAGCACGGTGGTCACCCTTGGGAATGGCTGCCGAGCTAAATTCTGGGAATCCTCTTGGCTTGAAGGACAAGCCCCACGTGATCTTGCACCTAATCTTTATAGGTTGGCATGGAGGAAAAACCAGTCGATTAGAGATGATCTTCTGAACAATAACTGGACTAGGGGTCTTTGGAGAATGACATCGGCTACAGAGATGGCAGAACTAGTCTCACTTTGGGCTTCCATCAGCGAGGTGCAGCTAACTAATGATGAAGACGTTATCAGATGGAAATGGATAGCAGATGGTGTATACTCAGCAAAGACAGCCTATATGGTTCAGCACTATGGGACATTTTGCAGCTTTGATGCAATGGCTGGTCTCATACACTTTAGCCCCTCCATCCCGCATCCCCTCATACGCAGAGATTTTCCTTCCCTCGCGAGCCGGGACGGGACGATGCAAGGTGGGATGATGGGCTCCACTTCCAGCCACACAAATCACCAAGTCATGCATCCAACCAAACAACAACTTGACTCGTACCGGACGACATCGATATGAAACCAAACATAAGCACATGTATTCTCTCATCCCGACTCCCTCTATCCTGTACAGCCCCTCCATCCCGCATCCCCTACCCTGGAGCAACCAATCACACCCTGTATACAGCAAGAGGCAGGCAGGGTTGGTAGGAGAGGCGAAGCCTTGGGAACCAAGGGTTGTGGCTGGAAGTGGAACCCGCCTGGCATTTCTCTCGTGGCCTCCGTTTCTTTCGGGATTCATGGCCGGTTTTTTTTTTGACATGGATTCATGGCCGGTTTGGTTGGCGGCTTCGCTGGTGTTGCGTGATGCGCTCGCTGGCGCCCGATTGGCTGCGGCCTGCGGGCTTAAACTACGGGGGCAGTTGGATTTGGCGTGGCTGGCCGGCCGCTGCCTCTGCGTGCCTAGCTGTTGACGACGGGGTTGGCCGGTTGGGTCCCATTTCGTGCTGTGGCCTGTGGACTGGTGCCTGGTGGTGGCGTTTGGTGCGTGTTTTGCCCTGCGATTAGCTGGTTCTCTCGCTGGAACAGCCGCGGCGAAGTGTTGACAGCCTGCATCCTCCTGAGCTCGGCAGCGTGTTAGCTGGGCCCATGTGTGTGCTGTCTTGGCTGTCACTGCCACTGTACTGTTGAGGACATGGGCCGCGATCGACGTACCCCACGATGCACCGGCCCAGTGAGTTTCCGGCTGGGACTTTTGTTACAGAATTAGCCCACGGTTTAACTGACGCGGGCCATGGGCTCCGCCGCATGCCGAGGCCCAGCGCCGGGAAGGCCTGGCCGGTGAAAAATCCAGCCATCTTCTTGCGATCCTCAGTAATGGCCCAGTAAGCAGTGGTGATCCGATGAGCAGCGACGACACACGCATGTACCGTTCACCTTTGTCTCAAAAGAAAAAGTACCCTTCACCTCGGGGCAATTTTATGCCTCTGGGCTCTGACTCTCCGAGCAAAAAAAAAAAAAAAACTTCTGAGCCTGACATCAATTTTCATATGCTACCAGAGTTTGACCCTGGTTTTAATTCGCACGTACTAGCTGCGCAAGAAGCGTTGCCTCAGATCATATGCCCTTTCTCCAAAAACAATACAACAAAAATCGGTTATCTGTACTCACTTTTGCCAAGATTCTGACGCGCACTCCCTGAAAGCGAAAACGAGAGTGACGTCGACCATACAATCTTGACACTTGACAGCACCGGGGCATCCCAGCAAATGGAAAAGGAAACAACAGGGTCCAGACGTGCAGCACCGCACCACAGAGAATCAGCTCAGCGCCGCGCATGTATGCACGTACGCATTCAGCCGCGACCGTGATATTCTGCCAATAAGCTGCCAGGCCAAATTTCTGTCAAAACGAGCCGCAAGGAACAGACCAAGCAGCAAGCAAGGCAACGAGGCCAGGAGGCGGCGGCCACTCATCACTGTCAAGAAAGAGGAGGCTATGCGTGTCACTGACTTTCGCCCTGTCAGCCTATCACACTCAATTGTCAAATTGATCTCCAAGCTGCTTGCTAACAGATTAGCACCTGAACTCAATGAGTTGGTCTCCCGTGCACAAAGTGCCTTCATCAAACGCCGAAGCATCCAAGACAACTTTCTATACACACAGAATTTAATCAAAACCCTGCACAGGAGTAAACAGAATGGCCTTTTCCTGAAGCTGGACATTGTTAAGGCCTTCGATACTGTGAGATGGGACTACCTCTTGGAAGTTCTTGAGCAATTTGGTTTTGGCCAAAAATGGAGGGGTAGGATATCTGCTATACTGTCCACTGCATCATCGTCGGTTATGTTGAATGGCACAACAGGGAAATGGTTCAAACATTATGCAGGGCTGAGGCAGGGGGACCCCCTATCCCCAATGCTCTTCATCCTCGCTATGGAGCCATTGCAGAGACTGCTTGAGCTAGCTACCAGAGATCAGATTCTTACTCCCATCAATAATAGAGCAGCCAAACTACGTGTGACTCTATATGCAGATGATGCAGCCATCTTTCTGAACCCCATTAAAGAGGAAGTGCAAGCAGTTTCAGAGCTATTGGACATGTTTGGGAAAGCGTCTGGGTTAGTAATCAACCGGAATAAATGTGCAGCGTACCCAATAAGAGGTGAAACTTTAGATATTGCTGATGTGATGGAGCACTTCAATTGTCCGATCAAGAGTTTTCCCTGCAACTATCTTGGCTTGCCTCTGCACTACAGGGCGCTACATAGAGTTGAGATTCAACCAATCCTTGATAAAGTGGCCAATAGACTAGCAACTTGGAGGGGCAAATTCCTCAATAAGGCTGGGCGCCTCAAGTTAGTCAACACAGAGCCAGCAGATGGTGTATACTCAGCAAAGAAAGCCTATATGGTTCAGCACTATGGGACATTTTGCAGCTTTGATGCAATGGCTATTTGGAGAGCGAAGGCTGAAGGAAAACATAGGTTCTTTGCTTGGCTCTTGATGCAGTGCAAGATATTAACTGCTGATCAGCTACTAGCAAGAAATTGGCCGTGTAATCCCAACTGTCCGCTCTGTGATCAGGAGATAGAAACTGCTGCTCATTTGTGCCTGCACTGTGTGTTTGCTCAAGAGGTTTGGCTGCTTGTGGCACAATGGACCGAGGGTTTGGGCATTGGTGTGATTGTTCCTGACCAAAATGTCTATGTGGAAATATGGTGGAACAAGGCAATGACGAATCTCCCCAAGAAACAAAAGCGCCTGAAGGCTGCCATTCTGATCTATACAACGTGGAATGTGTGGAAGGAGCGGAACCGACGAATTTTCCAAGGCATCTCGGCTACACCTCGGCGAGTTTTAGACCTCATCAAGGAAGAAATGATGCAAAGAGAGAAAGCATGCCACGAGCCTCCATCTGTACCTTAATGATCGCTTTGTGTATGCGAGTGTTAGAGAGATCCATCATTTATGTAATCACAATTATGTAAGAACCCGCATTCTTTTCCTTCTTATATGACAAGGCAGCGCTCCTGCCAAATTTTCGAAAAAAAAACTCATCACTGTCAGCCCTGTTACTGTGCCGCGGCATCACACCAGAAACAGAAGGCAAGCCGCCACACGGGATCCAGGCCCACGGGCCACCAATGAGAGATTTGCCTCTGATCTCATTTCTGACCTCACTTCCCCGCTCATGCGGCTGCGCGCTGAAAAAGGGGGCAGGGGAAGTCAAGTGAGGAAGGAGAAGGGAATCCAGCTTTGGGCAACGAAAAAGACGTCCAGGTTCAATGCACCCACACCACACGAGTCCCTGCCCAAATTTATCCAGGGCCATCCCCGGTCACGCCTGCAGCGGCCGCATCTTTGGCCGCCGCGTAGTGGATGCGAGCACATAAAAAATTCGTCGGATAGCAGCGCTACGAGGCAACGCGCGGCCTCCCCCGCAGTGGCCGACATGCGGGGTCAGAGCGTCCAGGCCCACCTGTCAGTCTCCGATACGCGACGCGTGCTCGGCACAACACAATCAATCGTCAGGTGTGGACCGCGCGGGGTGGTGTGCTTCGCCACTGCCGTTCCCGTCTTCCCCACTCGGAATCCCACCAGCCTCACTCGCCCGCACCGCGTCCATACACCGCAACCCCTACTCTTCCCTGACACGTAGGTCCATGCTGACTACTTGGAAGCTTTTCAGTAGACCATGTCCACAAGGATAATCCCCACTCACTAACCCCGGTGGGTCATGGGTCGCTCGTCCCCTCCCCAATAAAGCCCCGTACCCGTCGTCTCGACCCCTCGACCGTGCCAAGCGCCCGCCCACCCGCACGAACAAATATCCTACGCCCGCTCGCTCGTCACTCCGCCGCCGCACCTCCGTCCAAGCGCTTCTCCCGGGCTCCGGCGATGTCGGCGGCTGTCGGGGGCGCTGAGTTCCATGGGTTCCGGGGCGCGGCGGCGCAGCTCCCCAGGTCGCGGATGCTCGGGAGGCCGCTCCGGGTGGCGCCACCCGCCGCGGCCCCGGCGGGCGGGGGTGCGCCCTCCGGCAGCATACGCGCCGTGTCCGCGGTGAGTGTGCGTCTCCGTGGCTTTGTGTTTTTTTCCTCTGGTAGAGATTCCTCGGGCTGTGGCGTCCCGAACGGCGCCATTTTACGGGGATCGTGGTTAATGTTCTGTTGAAAATGACACGGCAAAATGTGATTTAAGCATGCGATTCTGGTTAGATGTATTTTTGGGTTTAATTGATCTCGAATTTGTTGCTGAATTTGTCCGGTTGTAGCGATGGTGGCGTTGGATCGATTGTGGGCTGTTGATCCTGTTTTCTAGCACAGCCAAGCAAGAGAGAGATTTTGTTAAATGAGTCGGTATTTCCAGTTTGTCTTTTTATAGGGTGGCACATGTGAGCGCAGTCAGATAAGCACGAGCTCCGTCAGTGCGAAAACTTACACTTGTTGATAAAGTTGATGAAGAAAAAACTAGCTTATGTCAGTAGTATATTTTATTCCATGAAAATATGAAATGTTTGTCAGAACTAACGCTAGTACATTTTTTTATTACGTTTGGTGGGAAAATGCTATGTGATCGTGGAACAATTTAGCTGAAGTTCTGAACCTGTGACTCGTGCCTGCAGCCTCTGAAGAAGGATGCGACTGAAGTGAAGCGAAGCAAGGTTGAGATAATCAAGGAAAAAAGCAATTTCCTCCGGTATCCTTTGAACGAGGAGTTGGTCTCAGAGGCCCCAAATATCAACGAGAGTGCTGTCCAGTTGATCAAGTTTCATGGAAGCTATCAGCAGACTGATCGTGATGTCCGTGGGCAGAAGAATTACTCTTTTATGCTCAGGACAAAGAATCCTTGTGGGAAGGTTCCAAACCAGCTTTACTTGGCTATGGATACACTTGCTGATGAATTTGGCATTGGGACGCTCCGTTTGACCACCAGGCAGACATTCCAGCTGCATGGCGTTCTTAAGAAGAACTTGAAGACTGTTCTCAGCACTGTCATAAAGAATATGGGCTCAACATTGGGCGCTTGTGGAGATCTCAATAGGAATGTGCTTGCACCTGCAGCACCTTATGTCAGAAAAGATATCCTTTTTGCTCAACAAACAGCAGAGAACATTGCAGCACTCCTTACACCACAATCTGGAGCTTATTATGATCTGTGGGTGGATGGAGAGAAGATAATGTCAGCCGAAGAACCTCCTGAGGTCACAAAAGCCCGCAACGACAACTCACATGGAACAAACTTCCCTGACTCTCCTGAACCAATCTACGGCACCCAGTATCTGCCGAGGAAGTTCAAGATTGCAGTTACTGCGGCTGGTGACAACTCTGTTGATATTCTGACCAATGACATTGGTGTTGTCGTTGTTTCAGATGATGCGGGAGAACCTATTGGCTTTAACATCTATGTAAGGCCTACGAAAAATATTTGGCAACCCATTTCTGCCTTTTGATAACATTTTCTTCTTGCATGTTAATTTGTTCTATAATGTCTCTCTTACCCTATCTTCCAGGTTGGTGGTGGCATGGGAAGGACACACCGAGTGGAAACTACATTCCCTCGGCTGGCTGATCCGTTGGGTTATGTTCCAAAAGAAGATATATTATATGCTATAAAGGCCATCGTCGTCACACAGAGGGAAAATGGAAGAAGGGATGACCGCAAGTATAGTAGGATGAAGTATTTGATTGACCGTTGGGGAATTGACAAGTTCCGGGCTGAAGCTGAAAAATATTATGGGAAGAAGTTTGAAAGTTTCAGGCCATTGCCCGAGTGGCAGTTTAACAGCTACCTTGGCTGGCAAGAACAGGTATAATTCGCTATAACTCTTGGCTTGGGCAATTCATGATACTATGTGCCCCTGCCTGACCCCCAACCCCCAAAGGAAGAGAAGAGTAAAAACTGATGTTACCTTGCAGGAAGGATACTCCAATAATTTGTAGTTTTTTTTTGTTGATTTAAAAGTTGATTAGTGTCAAAAAGGTTATTTTCACCACGTAATTCTTCAAGATTTGACAGAACACACATATACTGTTCGCCTTTACTTTGTGTTCCATAAGAAGATAATTTGATAAGTTTGCTAATTCACCTATATGATTGCTCAGCCACAATATGTTTGTACTTAAATTAGCTATATCTAAGTTACCTCTGTTTTTGTCTGTTATAGGGTGATGGGAAATTGTTCTATGGAGTGCATGTTGATAATGGTCGTGTTGGCGGGCAAGCAAAGAAAACTCTGCGAGATATAATTGAGAAGTATAATTTGGATGTCAGTATTACCCCAAACCAAAATCTTATTTTATGTGGGATCGATCAGGCATGGAGAGAACCCATCACTACAGCTCTTGCACAAGCTGGCCTGCTGGTAAGATTTACTTTCTCTCTTATAACTGGTTTGAGATGTCCAAGTACATTCATATTTTGTTTACATAAAATTCTTTCAGTTCTCTTTGCTTTTTCTGCTGCCCTGATTGATACAAATGTTGTTCTTATAACTACTTCCTACATGCTGAGATTTGTCTCACATTGAAGATTCCAAGGAAAAGAGAGCTATAAGCATGCAGGATTACTTTCTGTATAGGTTCAAATTCTGTAACATTGTGGTATGTTGGTGGAATTTAACTGAAGTTGGCGTGTTCATGTGTATAGGAACCAAATGATGTGGACCCCCTGAATTTGACTGCCATGGCATGCCCTGCCTTGCCACTGTGCCCTTTGGCACAAACAGAAGCTGAACGTGGGATCCTACCTATTCTTAAACGAATTAGAGCAGTTTTTGATAAGGTATTTATCTATTATGGTGTAAAAATCACTTTAGCTGTTTAGCAAATACACATATGTATTGGAGACTTGTCATTTGATATTACGGCATCTGCTTAATAGGTTGGTATCAAGGATTCGGAGTCTGTGGTTGTGAGGATAACTGGCTGCCCTAATGGATGTGCTAGACCATATATGGCAGAGCTTGGTTTTGTTGGTGATGGCCCGAAAAGTTACCAGGTAATAAGAATAGTGACATATTTTGCACATAATTTTGGTTACATTCACTTGGTGCCCTCGCCTATTTAGTTTTGTGTTTCTTTCATATTTATTGTACTCTACATTACTGTGACCATAGATCTGGCTGGGTGGAACGCCAAACCAGAGTACCCTAGCAGAATCGTTTATGAACAAAGTGAATCTCAATGACATCGAGAAGGTTTTGGAACCTCTGTTTTCTTATTGGAATAGCACACGCCAGGCAGGTGAATCTTTTGGAAGCTTCACGAACCGAACGGTAAGTGGATCTACACTTTCTGCATATACTGTTCCTGTTGGCCGTTCAATCCATTTGGAAGGTGAAATCGTTTAGGATTCAACTCAGAACTACCAGTTTCAGGCTTTCAGAGTAGTTTTTCTTATGCTATGCTCAAACATTCTTAACACTAGTACCAGTAAATAAGTGGAAAACCAACTGATTTTTTTATGACCACTATTTGTAAATGTGTTGATCCTGGACTTTTAATAATCACTTACTAACCAGGAGAAAGCTGAGAAGGGATGCATGAATTTGGATACTAATTAAAATTTTACAGCACTATTGCACCTCTCTGTGAATTGATTACCAAGCTGTGTATCATCAACCACATGATACAACAGCACCAAAGGTGCTGGTGGAGTCATGCAACTAACCCTGTCTTTTCAACAAGAACATATTATGTTATGATTAGCCATGTATGTCATCATTTTGGACCAGTACATAATTATGTGTTAGTGTTTGATTATGTTAATTGATTTTGCTGGGGCGCAGGGTGAGTCCCAGTTAAGGCGGGACTGCAATCCCTGAAAAATAGGTTTTTCGGTCAATGCGGCATGATGTCTGTTTGAAACTTAGAATGTGGCAAGCTTGTTTCAGTAAACTAGCAAAGCTGACTGCTTACATAGTTACATGTTGGCATGGTGCGATCTTTGTTTTGCATGTGACCTTTTGGCACTTGCTCTCTCTGTCCTTCATTTGTCTCTGGCTTTTTCTTTTAGTCAGTTATCTTACCCATCTCTCGCATTCCAGGGATTCGACAAATTGAAAGAGGTAGTGGACAAGTGGGCAGAGTCAGCATCAGCCGCATAAAAGAACCTCTTGTGCCGGATAAAAAACCCAGGCTCGCAGCACAATTTTGGCTCCGGGTTCACGGTGTATGACGAATGAATGACTCTCCATATAAACGAGACAAGGAAGTTGTCAACCCCGTTGACAGCAGAAAACGAAGGCTCGGTTTGGAGTTGTTATGTTTGTTGGGTCGAGTGATCGAAATTTTTTTGCGTGTACTTTGAAGGAAACCTGTGTTGACTAAATAAATTCCTCGCATGGTTGTGGCTGAGAATAAATTCGACCGAGGGGGAGGTATTTTTCCCGCCATCGTCCTGACAAGAGGCTGGTGTTGGTTTGGTTAGTTTAGCCAATTAGCCTTGCAGACAATTGCAGTGGTTCTGACATCTGAGAGAAGCGAGCGCATTTGAATTCTGCGGCTGTTAGTGGGCCTGGCCCGCACGAGATACGGACCTGGTTTGGGCCGGGGCCGAGGCTGAGGCCGTGCAGCATTCGTATTTTCGCTGCATGCAGTGCAGCAAGTAGCGTCCGTCCTCTCCTCGCACGCACTGGCAGTGGAGTCGCGGTATCCCAGAACACGAACAGCTGCTTTTAGTATCAAAAAAAACAGCTGCTTTTACTGCTGCTGCGCTGGTAAAGCTGCGACGCAACGAGCAAAAAGGCCGCGCCTGACGCGCTCGCTGTCACCGCGCGCATGTCGGCACGCGAGTGACCTTTTCCCCGGGTCGTCTGGATCGAGAACCTGCCGGTGCTGCGGCGGCCTGCGGGAACCGGGGCCGCTCGCTCGCCGCAGCCCGCAGCTGCTGCCCCTGCACCCGTCACCCCAGGCTGAGTGGCGGGCAAAAGCGCGCGGCCCCGCTGGGCGTGGCCGTGGCTGCGCGCACGCCGGGCGCATCGGGGCAGGTGTGATGCGCGCGCCGTCCGCCCCACCACTTCGGTCCTGATAAAAAAGATCCGGCCGCCGATCTCCTCCCGCCGGAGTACGCGGCGGAAAGCGACCGGGCGAAACCCCCCGCTAGGGGCAGGTGCAGTCCAGCGGCACAAGATGCACGTCGTCAAGTCGCGAGCACTGCTGCCGGGCACGGTGGCTAAAGGCTAGCACGTACGACGGAGGCCCGAGCGGCGGACAGGCGAGGAGCGCAACGGCCGCAACGGCGACGTGTCGGGCGTGATTGGCTGATTGGAACAGGGAGACGAGCGGCGGACAGGCGGCCGCGCGTGCCGGGTGCAGAGCGCACGCCAAAGTCGTCGACGCGTGCGTGCGTTCGCCATTGCCTTGCCTGAACGGTGCGCGCGCGGGCAAAACCCGTGCCGTCGGTGTGCCACTGGCGCAGCTCGGGTCACTTGCGCATTGTTGCGCGTCCACGTCCGGTGTGTCCGTTTGGTGCCATGCCGTCTCCGGAACGCACGACGAACCACAGCAGATGCAGAACCTGCATGACGCGTACGTGTTACCTACACCGAGAGATCGAGCTGTTTCGAGTTTTCCAGATGAGAATCGAGCGACACTTTGACATCCTGCAGTTTGCGACTTGCGACAGATCTCGGTGCAGTGGCGTACGTGCGTACGCTTGTCAGCCACTCAGCCGCGATGCGCCTTTGGCGCCTGGCGTCCTGGCCCCTGGGGCCTGCCACGGCATTGAAGGAAGATAACGGGGCAGGGCTCGCCGGTTCGGGTGCAACTGCAAAGCTGAGGCAGGCCATTGAATATGTGGGCGCGAGGTATCCCGTATCCCGTCGCACTAGATCAGCAATTCGGTTGCACAGGACATGGAGGAGTAGCTGCCTGCTTGCTGCAGCGTCGTTGAGAGCATGACAGAGTTATTGAGCTGACCCCGTGCGCTCCAAGGAGTCATTGAATGGCCATGGAAGCATATCGTGATGGACCATGACCCGATTCATGAAAGAAATAACGAAGCCTGCCTGGCTCGCACGCACCAAAAATGAAAGAGAAAAGAGCAGCTGCGAAGTTGTGTGCAAAAACAAAGCAAAAAAAATACAACCAAAATTGACTTTATGAACCTCAGTGCGATTTTTTTATATAGTTTTTTTAATATAATGGAGCGGAGTGCCAGTGCACATCTGGCGAACGGTGTGGTGGCTAGGGAGCGGTAAAGCAACACCAAATGGAATACCTTTCCAGCTCTGAACGATTGCATGGCGGTGTTCACTTCCCTTCAAATCTAACACTTCCCCCAAACTTTCTCTCTGGCTCTGTTTAGTTCTCTTCAACTTCTCCAAATTCTCTGTCCAAACTTCACTATTCACCTATCACATTAAATCTCTTTCCTCATGTATGGAACACTAAAAGTGGGTGAATAAAAAAACTAAGTACATGGTTTTGATGTACACGACGAGACGAATCTTTTGAGTCTAGTTAGGTCATGGTAGGATAATGTTTACCACAAACAAACGAAAAGTGCTACAGTGTCCGATGTGACTTTTTCACTTCAATTTTTACCTCTTTCCAGGAACTAAACACCCCCTCTCTAAACTTCACTATTCACTATCACATCAAATCTCTATCCTCATACATGGAGCATTAAATGTAGGTAAAATAAAAAAACTAAGTACATGGTTTTGATGTACACGACAAGACGAATCTTTTGAGCCTAGTTAGGTCATGGTAGGACAATAATTACCACAAACAAACGAAAAGTGCTACAGTGCGCTACAGTGTTCGATGTGATATTTTCACCCAAGGGTCCTGTTTAGTTCCCCGTCACATAATCAAACTTCTAAAATTTTCTCTCCAAACTTCACTATTCACCTATCACGTCAAATCTCTCTCCTCATGCATGGAGTACTAAATGTGGGTAAATAAAAAAACTAGTTACATGGTTTTGATGTACACGACGAAACGAATCTTTTGAGCCTAGTTAGGTCATGTTAGGACAATGTTTACCACAAACAAACGCTACAGTATCTGATGTGACTTTTTCACTTCACTTTTCACCTTTTTCCGGGAACTAAACACCCCCAAGGCCTTGTTTAGTTCAAAAAGGGACTATGCAAAAAGAAGATTCTCAATCACATCAAAATGTCATAACATGTGTACTAAATGTTGATGAAATCAAAAACTAATTGCACAGTATCGTTGTACTCTGCGAGACGAATATTTTGAGCCTAATTAATCAATTTTTGGATAATTTTTCGCACACACAAACAAAATGCTACAGTGCACAATGATTACGAAGTGACATCACCCTCCTAAATTCAACATCGGGGGTGTTTAGTTCCTGAAAAAAGGTAAAAAGTGAAATAAAAAAGTCACATTGGACACTGTAGCACTTTTCGTTTGTTTATGGTAAACATTGTCCTACCATAACCTAACTAGGCTTAAAAGATTCGTCTCGTCGTGTACATCAAAACCATGTAACTAGTTTTTTTATTTATCTACGTTTAGTACTCCATGCATGAGGAGAGGGATTTGATATGATAGGTGAATAGTGAAGTTTGGTGAAAAAAAATTTAAAAGTTTGATAAACTAAACAGGACCATCTAAGCAAGCCTCAAATTCACATTTTCTTTCAGGGAAGTGAACACCTTCCAGGGAAGGGAACATCGCCCATGGCCCTGTTTAGTTCCTGGTCAAATCATCAAACTTTCAAAAATTCTCTCTCCAAACTTCACTATTCACCTATCACATCAAATCTCTCTCCTCATACATGGAGTACTAAACGTGGGTAAATAAAAAAACTAGTTACATAGTTTTGATGTACACGACGAGACGAATCTTTTAAACCTAGTTAGGTCATGGTAGGACAATGTTTACCACGAGTGTGGAGCTATATTCTGAAATGCATCTAAGAAAACTGGAAATGGTTAGCTGGCCGCAATGTATCAAACTAATGAAAACAGATGAAGGCAGGGAAGGGTTCAGTGAAACTAACTGTAATCTTGTAAGTTAAGTCGATTTTTGAGTGAATTTTCTATTCCCGCTAAATTTTACCTTTTTAATTCATGGAAAGGTCCCGCATAATATTATGTGAAAAGTTGTTTACTGCTGAAGGCTGAGCAGAATCATCCTGCAGTTGAATAGTTTTTTTGTTTGTTTGTTTCCAACGACATATTCATTCTCGCTGTGCCACAGTAAAAGCAATTTGTACACCGAAACATTTGAAAAGTAAAGTTTCCCTTGATCTGTGCTAATTATGAAGCAATATGAGCTAATCTGTGTTTTTGTTGGATAGGACAAATTGGATATGCGCTAGTTCCCATGATTGCTAGGGGAGTTATGCTTGGTGCCACCATCCTTCGCCCTGGCACCGCCAGCCTTCGGCTTGACCACGGTCCCCCCGGCTTCTTGCCCCGCCGACGCGGCCACGCGCCTCGGCCTAGGCCTCGGCTTGGCCTTCGGGGTCTCCGAAAGCACCTCCTTGACCGTCTCCTCCTCCTCCGGCGGCGGCGGCGGGTCGCGCGCCTCCGACCGCCGCCGCGCAGCCTCCCCCACGGCACACGGCGACTCGTCACGCTTCTTGCTAATGCAGCAACCCATTGATTCCCCTGTCTTGGTTCTTGCTTCTCGCTGAGCTAGGCAGCCATTTCCCGCGAGCTTGTGGTGGTGTGGAAGTGTGGAACAGCAGGAAGGGTAGTTTGGGAAGCAGTGGCGAGAGAGCCGGTGAGACTGCGGGTCTGTAGCGTTGGGTTTCCCTCCGTTGTGCTTTGAGTTGTGTGAGCAGCAGAGCACCTGTGGTGGGAGACCGGGAGTCAAAAGGGCTGGGCCAGTCACTACTAGAGACCAGTGTTTGTTATCTGAACCGTGCTTAAAACTAAGCTATAGATTAGTGAAATGGAGTTGCAGTCTGTAGTCCAGCCAGCAGCCAAGTCTACTGCCTTCTCGGCTGGTTGGTGGCTGGTGCTGATTTTTACTCAGAGAAAAATACTGCTGGTTAGTTGGTGGCTGGTGCTGGTTTTGCTGAGAGAAAAACACTAACTAATAAGCCAAGCGAACAGAGCGCTAGTCGTCTAGATAAAAAGATGAGATTATTAGCACATCTCTAACTCTAATATCTATTCCCTCTGTCCCTTATTAATAGTCGTTTTGGATTTCCGTGTCACGCATTGAATTGAATTTGTAGAAAAAATGTGCAACATTTGCATCTTCAAATAAATTTGAAAAAAAAAAAGTGCTACAGTGTCCGACGTAACTTTTTCACTTCACTTTTCACCTTTTCTCAGTAAAAACACCCCCATATTGTAAATTGTAAAAGAGACCGAATGTTACAACTGGACAGGCACCGATCAGAAAGATACTGTATAGATTACATAACTATCAAAGACACTACGAGAGCATTAATCTGACCTGAATCAGACAGCGTTACCGAAATTACTACTTGGGAGTAATTTTCTCCCGGGGGTAAAAAGACAACCCAGGGCACGTTGCAAGACGAGATTACTCACCAAATTACGATGCTGACACCTACAGTTACTCCTGCTAACTAACCGTGGAGTAATTAACTGAGAGCTGAGACGGGAGACGCAAACAAACAGGAGAGGAATAGAGCGCTACAGGAAGATGAAGCACTCCATAGCCACCAACGGGTTGTCCAGCGACTCCTTCCCCTCGCCGTCGCCGGCGGCGGTTGTAGCATTCTCCTCCGCCGGCGCAGCAGGCGGTGGAGACGCGGAACTCGCGGGCGCGTCCGGCTGCATCGGCGGCGAGAACCGGGGAGGCTCGGGCGACTCCTGCCCACGCCGCGGCGACGCGCGGCCGCATGGCCTCGCCGGAATAGGTGGCTTACGCTGCGTGCCGGGGGTTGCGGCGGTGGCGCCCGCGCCCGCGCCAGCGCGGCTCTGCTCCTGCGGCGTCCGCTTCGCCGCGGGCGAAGGTGACCTCCTGCCCGGCCGCTCGCCAGTGTCGCGACGCCGCGGCGGGGGCGGTGGCGAGGGCGACGCGCGCCCGCCACCGCCGCTGCCGGTCCCTCCTGGCGCCGCGGCGGTGGTCGCGGCCGAGGACTCGGACGCCACCTCCGACTTCTCGTCGCCGGAAGGCCCGGAACGCGCCGGCCCCACGGGCCGACGCGCCCTGCCACCGCCACCGCCACCATCCTTCGCCCTGGCACTGCCAACCTTCGGCTTGACCACGGTCCCCCCGGCTTCTTGCCCCGCCGATGCGGCCACGCGCCTCGGCCTAGGCCTCGGCTTGGCTTTCGGGGTCTCCGAAAGCACCTCCTTGACCGTCTCCTCCTCCGGCGGCGGCGGCGGCGGGTCGCGCGCCTCCGACCGCCGCCGCGCAGCCTCCCCCACGGCGGACGGCGACTCGTCACGCTTCTTGCTAATGCAGCAACCCATTGATTCGCTTGTCTTGGTTCTTGCTTCTCGCTGAGCTAGGCAGCCATTTCCCGCGAGCTTGTGGTGGTGTGGAAGTGTGGAACAGCAGGAAGGGTAGTTTGGGAAGCAGTGGCGAGAGAGCCGGTGAGACTGCGGGTCTGTAGCGTTGGGTTTCCCTCCGTTGTGCTTTGAGTTGTGTGAGCAGCAGAGCACCTGTGGTGGGAGACCGGGAGTCAAAAGGGCTGGGCCAGTCACTACTAGAGACCAGTGTTTGTTATCTGAACCGTGCTTAAAACTAAGCTATAGATTAGTGAAATGGAGTTGCAGTCTGTAGTCCAGCCAGCAGCCAAGTCTACTGCCTTCTCGGCTGGTTGGTGGCTGGTGCTGATTTTTACTCAGAGAAAAATACTGCTGGTTAGTTGGTGGCTGGTGCTGGTTTTGCTGAGAGAAAAACACTAACTAATAAGCCAAGCGAACAGAGCGCTAGTCGTCTAGATAAAAAGATGAGATTATTAGCACATCTCTAACTCTAATATCTATTCCCTCTGTCCCTTATTAATAGTCGTTTTGGATTTCCGTGTCACGCATTGAATTGAATTTGTAGAAAAAATGTGCAACATTTGCATCTTCAAATAAATTTGTTAAAAAACTAGATTCAAATATCTATCTAATGGTATTAATTTTGTACTATAAATATTAATATATTTTTATATATATTTAATCAAAGTTATTTCTCGGAAAGCGAAAACGACATATATTTAGGGACGGAGGGAGTACTTACAGAGCTGGCTATCTCCAGCTGCTGAAATTCTTGAAACTAGAATTACGTGGCACATCTTTAGCTTTAGAATTTTTTTAAATGTTTGACTAAACAATTTTGCTTTAATACCTTTGTTTTCAAATAATTAATTTATTCGTTCTAAAGGAGAGCTTTAAAGATAGATTAAGTACGAGCCATTGCCCTGTTTTTGATATTTACAATGTTATAAGGCCAAACGTAGTGAAAAGAAAGATCTTATTAGTGTTTTCAAGATTGTTGTCTACGTCGGAGAATATTTTAGTTATGATAATGTAGTTGTTGGGCACAAACCTAAGGAGTCCCCTAATTACCATGGTAATCACCCTCAAAAACGCAAAAAACAACCCACGACCCCATTGGCCAAAGACCATCCAGGCGCCACGACCCATTGCGGCTTGGCACGGCCCAACACCCGCCTAAAACTTGATCACCGAAGGCGTGATGGGGGCGCCCCAGTCTCCGCCTCGCTCGAGGGTCGCTGACCCCCTCGAGCAAGCACTGTATAAACTCCACCTCGCTCGAGGGTCGCCCACCCCCTCGAGCGGGTACTGTACAAACTCCGCTCGCTCGAGGGCACCCGCCCCACCCCCCCTCGTGCGAGCCCCGCGGCATCACTGCCTCGCTCGAGGCCCCCGCCTCAATCGCTCCGCCCGACAGCGGTATTTAATGCCTGCTCCATCGACCAGGCGTCAGAGTCAAAAGACAATCTCTTCCCACGCCGCGTCACTGACACCGTCAGGCCCATTATTCCACCTGCCCCGGTCACTATGTGGCCTCACCATCACTGTGCGGGCGATGGCAGCACTATGCGAAGCCCTGTGCGGACTTGCAGGCGTCACTCTATAGCGCTATTCCACCTGCTCCCGTCCTCTCCCCGTGGCGCAGCCCTCGAATGGGCACGGGGCACCCTCGAATGGGTGTACGAACGACGACTGGACACGGACTCTGGTCATGCGCGACTGTGCGGGTGACGCAGTCCGGGTCAAATCCACCAACTCTCGGCCATTCCCCGGCGAGGCTGGCACGCCGTGCACTGTGCCAAACAGCGAGCACCACGCCGGCTCCTGTGCTGCCAACTCCCGTCCTTCCTCGTCGGCCAGGCCCTCGAGCAGCATGGCAGCACCCTCGAACCGGCAGGTAAGCGACGACCAAGCGCAGACCCTGGCCAACGCCACCCCTCAAAGCCACGCCATGACAAGCACAGGAGCGACCGTGACACCCGCAGAAGCCGGAGCACACCATATATCCCCACCAGGAGCAAGGACGACGGCACGCCCGACGCCATGCTCTCCAGTGCACCTCTCTGTAGATCACACTGTACTCTCCACTGTAACCCGCCCCTCCCTTGGTCTATAAAAGGGAGGGGCCGCCGCCCGTCAAAGGGGGAGAGATTCCAAGACACACGAACATGCGCATGATCACCGCCTTCCACGATATTGGCACCCCGCCTCAATCACTCCGTTCTCAGGGGCTTGGGGATCTCTTCTCCTCTCCCGCCTTGCTTGTAACCCCTAATGCAAGCACTCCGGTGCAAGATAGTATAGTGCCGCGAGCACACCTGCTGGACGTACGGCCCCACGGCCGGAACCAGGATAAATTCGTGTCACCGTACTAGCTCTTACATCAACTGTCAAGGAACAAGAACACAACGCATTTTGTGTGGTATGAGTTTGGGCGACCAATCTCAACACCGATAGTAGTCTTTGCAACGCACTGTTATACTTTGTTGTTTATAGATACCTTGGAAAGAGAACATTTATGTCGAAAACAATGTCCATGAAACTAATTTGTTGTTCTCTATCACCTCACAAAAAAAAACTTACATGCATGTTACTAGCTGTGTTTAGTTCCAAAAACTCTCTCTCCAAAATTCACTATTCACCCATCACATCAAATCTCTCTCCTCATGCATGGA
>OAMR01000104.1:1149762-1183081 GCA_900205405.1 Echinochloa crus-galli | reverse complement strand
AGGGCTGTGTTTAGTTCCAAAATTTCTCTCTCCAAACTTCACTATTCACATCAAATCTCTCTCCTCATGCATGGAGCACTAAATGTAGGTAAATAAAAAAACTAATTGCATAGTTTTGATGTACACGACGAGACGAATCTTTTGAGCCTAGTTAGGTCATGGTAGGACATTGTTTACCACAAACAAACGAAAAGTGCTACAGTGATTTTTTCATCCCTTTTCATCCTTTTCCAAGGAACTAAACACAGCGATTGTTTAAATGAAAATATAGTTCTTGTTGGGACTGACTAATGTTTGTTGCCATTCCTAATAATACACGATGTAAATGGTTGACAAGTATGATAATCAATGAGTAGAATCTAGCCATTTAGGTGTGCTTGAACCAGCATGATAGACCGTGCTAATCTCTTTAACTAAAATGATCTGCTTATATTGACATATCATGTTGTTGATACGGAATTTGTTTGAAACCCCTTTGTTCCGATTTTTGTTTTTAAAAAACTATTACATTTCTTTTATGCTGTTTTTCTACACATCAACTTTTTGTAACTTAGGGCCTCATTATCGTCTAAGCTATTTGCAGTAATTGGCTAATCGTGTAGTACTCCATCGGTTCCAATCACAAAATCAACGGATATTCCGAGCAAATTGTTTACTTATTTAGTTGGGACTAGAGATGTAACTAGGAATTTATAGGTCAACCTTGCATAGTAGGCCTAGAGATGCAACTAGACATTATGCAGTTATGCAGTGTCCTACTTTGTGGAGCCAAACCTATAAATGCAGCAAAGTTTATTATGAGTATGTTAAGATGTGGAGTTAGCCAATGAAACAACAACAATGCAACGTTTGTGCTCCTTTCATTTTTGGTTTCATATGAAAGCTCAATGCATGAGTTCCTTATATAAAATCGATTTTCCTCAAAAAAATATAATTTATTTATTCTACTCAATTTATTGGATACAGAAATCGACGAAGTATAAAATTTACGGATCCCCTCAAACCGCTTGAATTTTGCTAGAGCTGCCCAAACACTATCAAATTTGCTTGCCATCGAGAAAGGGACGCCACACCAAGCACGGTACAGCCAGTCTGGCCTTTTGGATCCCCGGTCCCACCTAACAGCTTATCTGACCCCACCTGTCATGCACTGCGAGCTCCACGGGTGACAGGCCGACCCCCTCGTTTCTCTTTCCGCGTACTCGAAGGCAGCGCGGCAGACAGCAGGAGTACGCCACCAGCACAGCAGCGGTTGGCCACCACCCGACGCCGGAGGAGGAGGCGGCGGCTGCGGTGCGATGGCGGGGAAGCACGGCCGCAACGGCTTCGATGACGACAACGTCAACCCCTTCGCGGTGAGTGCTCCTCGCTTCAGCCGCTCCGCTATCCTGACTCCACGGCCTCTCCACTCGCGTAGATCTCGGTGTGACCATCCGATCCGATCAGCCTCCGCTGCGCTCGCATTCTGGATCCAGAGGCTTCATGGCTCCCCTTGTGTGCCAGATCTTAGTGCTAGACGGGGACGCGATGGCGAGACGCGGATTCGCGCTTTTGGAGTTTGGTAATCACGTGTCCTGTGTCGGCTGTGTTAGGCTGCTCGTGGAGCGGCTGCTAAACTCTAGATCTGTGCGTGCCCCTGTGAGGAACTAGGATGCACTATCAGTAGCTTGTGCCGCGAGGTTGGATGTGGGATATGCAGTTCTGCATTTAGCTAGCTTAGTTGTTGTAAAACTTGGGATTTGGTGTCATTACCTTTGTAATGCGACGCTTATGCTGTGATGCATGAACATCTCCCAGTTTTGCTGATGCGGGTCCATCTTATATGGCTTTCTAGGTTTTGATCGCTCATGTTTTTTTTACATAGATCACACTTGTTTATTGACTATCTTCTTGTGGTGCAAAGTTTAACTTCTTCGGCCCTCTGGTACTGAAGCAGTCAGTATTTTCGTTTCAGTCAGTTTATTTCAAACGTTTTTCCATTTTATGGTACTATTTTGTTGATTATTCAACTTTATGCTGAGTAGCAGGCTAGTTGTATACTTGTATGTGCTAGAAAAATTATATGGTTACTGAGTACAGTTGCTCAGAGACATAATTTGGAGTTGGTTTTTGTAATTATGACTGATTTGTCTTCCAAATCTCCTCTATTCTGCAGGGAGGAAGCGTTCCACCAGCCACCAATTCTCGTCTTTCACCTCTGTCGCATGAACCAGCTGATTTCTACAATGTAGACATTCCTCTTGACTCAACAAAGGTACTTGCAATCTCCTTGAATCTGGAGCACTGTACAGTCGCACTTGAATGAAAGTTTGAGCTATTGTCTTTTGGGGGTTAATAAATTGTGTTAACTGAGCTTCGTTCTGTAATTGGGTACATGCACTATTCGTTATGATTGTTTTTTTAGAATTTTCATGTCAAAATACTCCTTGAATGTACTGTATGTATGTGAAGTTTGTTTTGATTATTTATCTTAATAGTTTTGTTGTTGACGATTCCTCACATCATACATTGGTTTATATCTAAATTTAGGATCTGAAGAAAAAGGAGAAAGAGCTCCAGGCTATGGAGGCTGAGCTAAACAAAAGAGAAAGGGTATGTTCAGCTTTCTGTGCCTTTTGCCAGTTATAGCAGCTCTGATAAATAAAATACAGTCATGCACAGCATCCAAGTTCCAAGGTTATGTTTCATAAACTACTCTATGATGTGCAGTTTTGTCTGCTACCTAATGCACTGCTTTATTAAACATTATATATTTTTATCAAATCAAACCATGAATTATACATATCGACAAAGCATTCCTACTCCAGACTATACTCAAATATTTCATTTGAGAGACCTGTATTGGTTTACATATGATTTATATTGATTACTTAAGCACTCATTCTCCATACAGTACCCAAATATTTCATTTGAGAGAGCCATGCTACTTTATATGTATTGTGTGTTGATCTTCTTATCGAGATATTTCTTGATATTTTATTGAGATGCCAGAGCAATTTGAGTCAAAGAAGGAAATTGTCTGTTTCCGCTGTGTCTTGTATACTTGAAACTTTGAATCCATGTTCCACTTGTTTATTTATTTTGCACATAATTCTTTCTCTAAAATGCTTATTGATTCCTTTTTATCTGTCTCCATTGGCCTAGGAATTGAAAAGGAAGGAAGAGGCAGCATCCCGTGGTAACATTACATATCCGTTCCTGTTTTTTAATAGCTGTTTATTTCATTTTGTACATTTGTAGCTATAAAGTTTTGAACCCATAAGAGTGATATTGGCAAAGGTGGGTTTATTGAGGAAATGTACTGAGAAACCGATGTCTGTCACTCAACTTATGTGAAGCATTCATGTTATTTTTATGCTCAGTTATCTCTGATATTTGCTGAGAAGATTACCTTTTCTAGATGGTGTTTGCAATACCACTATGTATGTCATCTAATTTAATTTGCATGTTATTTGGCCTTTAGAATATGGATTTCATAAAGCTGATTAGATTGGATACTTATTTTGTTGCCTACTTGAGTGGACTTGGACTGTTTCATGACCAAGCGACATGAGGAAATCTGGTGTACTATATATTTTCACTAACCTTCATCATCTTTTTTTCCCCAGCTGGCATTGTGATAGAAGAGAAGAATTGGCCTCCCTTTTTCCCTCTCATCCATCACAACATCTCCAATGAGATACCTATCCATCTACAAAGGATGCAGTACCTTGCATTCTCGTCATTTTTAGGTAAGCTCCTGGACTCTGTTTGGTTGATTACCAGAGCGAGCCACAACTAGCTTCCGGTGCCACCGCAAGTGTGGTGCTTGAAATCAGTGCCAGACTTTTGGCGAGTTGTGGCGCATGAAATGAACTGGCTGATGCTAAAGCAAGGTGCGGCAGCCACAAATGTGGTCATCAAGTAAACACTGGCTAATGTTAGGCGTCTTGAGTTGTGGCAAGCTGTGGCTTGTTTTGGTCATCAACCAAACACACCCTTAGTGCCCAAAATGTGTTAGTAGTAGAGCATTGTGCTGTCTCCTTTTTTTTCTGGCTTAAGTATATGGCATT
Source organism: Echinochloa crus-galli (assembly GCA_900205405.1). Lineage (NCBI taxonomy): Eukaryota > Viridiplantae > Streptophyta > Magnoliopsida > Poales > Poaceae > Echinochloa > Echinochloa crus-galli. The sequence continues at coordinate 1,179,029 of OAMR01000104.1, read as the reverse complement.
GATCTTTTTACATATTGTGCATTAATAGTGCCGCTTCCAACATGGAGTGGTAGTAATAGGCTTCCACTCCTTTGCTTATTGCATAAAGTATTTATCTTGGTCATTTGATTGGACTGATTAATTCTACAGGGAAAAAAGAATTGTGATATATATTGCTTCTTCCCTTTATTTGGTGTAGCATTTGTCAAAAGAGGTTCTCTTATCCAGTACTTGTTTCTCATGCAGGATTGATAGCATGCCTCTTCTGGAATATCATAGCAACTACAACAGCATGGATTAAAGGGGAAGGTACAGTTGAAATATACCTTATTGACATCTAGTTCCATCAGCATTTACTACCTTACTGACACTTCAAACTAATATAACCACACCACTTCTAAAGGTGTTATGATCTGGCTTCTTGCCATTATCTACTTCATATCTGGTGCGCCTGGGGCCTATGTGTTATGGTATCGCCCACTTTATAATGCAATGAGGTTCAGTATGCACATCTGCCCTATAATACAATTTTTTTTTCACCTTTTCAATTGTTCCTTATGACCATATATCTTGTTTTATTTGAATGTCTATTTCAGAACGGAGAGTGCTTTGAAGTTTTTTTGCAGTTTGTTTTGTTTATTTATCATAAAAGTCAACATTCAATAGAATACAGGTTTTACACAGTGGCATCTTATCATTAAATACATAAAGGTGATAAAGCACTGCATGGCTTGCTGATTCTCCTTTTCCATTTCCAGATTCATATTATCTTCTGTGTGTGGGCAGCTGTTGCTCCTCCATTTCCCTTCAAAGGAAAATCCTTGGCGTAAGTCTCCTATACTACTGAAAGGATACTTGTTTTTTACTTCCTGTGATGCCATAACTCTTAAGTCTTAACTGTCCTAAGCTTTGAAGTTATCATTGACTTTGAGGAACCATATGTATCCCTAGTCATAATCTGTTTTCCTTAGCAACAATTTTACTCCATAAAGGTTAATTACTTAATTTTCCATTTCACTTCGGAGCAAGTGTCAGATTGTAACCCACTCATTGCCTTGTTCAAGATGTTGTCAATATTGATCTACGCAAGGAATCATTGCTGACATATGACTGCTGCCCCAAATTTTCAGCATAAGCACACTGCACACAGTATTCTGTGATCCCGGAAGTGAATGGGTCAAATAGGAAATTATACTACCTCCGATTCTTTTTATTTGACGTTCCTTACTAGCAAAGAGAACCGATTGTAGGCCAAAGTCACTGTCTGAATCGTCAAATATATCGGACCGGAGGTAGTAACTTGAAATTTGTCCTTGCTAAAGTGCCGAACTGCTCATATAATTTAAAGATTAGTCCCTCTGTTCCAAATTTTAGGTCGTTTTAGCTTTTTTAGATACATAGTTTTTACTATATGCATTCAGATATAGGTGTAGGTACATCTATGTATCTAGAAATGCCAAAACGACCTACAATTTGGGACGGAGGTAGTATTATCGACAGTATTAATAAAGTTTGGTTGGTGTTAGCCCATTGATAAATTCTGTTACTGTAAGCCTTATGCGTCTAATTTTTTCAGGGTAAAACCCTGCCTTTGAATGTTCATGTAATCAAAATCAGATTTTTGACCTTTTCGACCACATTATTTTATTTGTTTACAGTGTGCACATAAGGCTTTTGTGGTACTAACTATTTATCTTTGTTTCATCAGTGGGATTTTGCCAGCAATTGATGTCATAAGCAAGAATGCTATTGTTGGGGTAAGTCCATAAGTCTGCAAGTGTCGGTGTTTATCCTGATAATATGACATTATTAGGTTTAAAATCTTGGCTCACTTTACTTATATTATATGGCCTTGCTATCCTCAGTCTAAGTTACACCTAGGAACAATAGTACGATGTTAAACTGCACAGTGCACAGACATGAAAAATTTGCACTTTGATTGGCCTTGTGTCCCTCAGCACTTCATGCATATTGACTCCCATAAGCACCTGTAGCCTTTCTGCCTTCTTTAGTTCTTAAACTCCGCGATTTATCAAACGCTGCTGCATTTAATAGTCATGTGATGGTTGGCTTATTTAGTCCCGTGCTGATTTGCAATCATTTATTCCTTTGGCAGATATTTTACTTTGTTGGATTTGGCATGTTCTGCCTTGAATCACTTCTGAGCATCGCTGTCATTCAGGTTGGCTTACTTTCACTCAAATGGACAGTTCATTTTATTACAGCTCAGGGATATTTTCTCTCGTAACCTTTTCAAGGAAGATTGTTATGTTCATATCTCTTGACCGTTGAATTATTTCACTCCATACGCAGCAAGTATACATGTACTTCCGTGGAAGCGGAAAAGCCGCAGAGATGAAACGTGAGGCGGCGCGCGGTGCTCTAAGTTCTGCCTTCTGATGAACATAAGACGGTATGATTACAGCCACCAGAGAAGAAAACCAGATGTGTCATTTTGAGGCATGGAAGTCTTGTACATCAGTGCAGTACGCCGGTTTGGATCTTAGAGAGCGTACAGCTATCTTCTTTTCGCTCTTCTGTAAGATACGAACGATCCTCTTTGTGTGGATTCGTCAGGATGGTGGTGGTTTCCATTTCTTGCCACGTTTTAGATGTGGTTGATAGGCAAAACGGTGGATTTTGTTGGTGGAATAGTAGGATATGATATGATGTATTTGTATACGATTGCATGTGAGTGAAATCGCTGGCCGCAGGATTGCAGCGTGCTGTGTTTGTTGGCCAAGATGATCCTCCAACGATACAGGATGTCCAATGCTCTCCTTTGTACCGCAACTTTCTTCGATGCAATGTGATGCAATTTCCTACCGCTTCGCTGAAGTCAGGACCTGAATTCTTTGTTAGTTGCCCACATGGTTTGGATATTTCATAACACAGGAGCTTTTGGATGTTGATTGATGTTCGTTAGCAAGAGAGCAAGAGGGCGCGTGAGAATGAAACGAGACGTATTGAAACTTGCAAAACATATTTAGGATGGTGTTACATCTCATTATTGAATTGTTATTGATTTCAGACAAAATCTTATTTCAAAATTCGTTTAAAGCAATCACGAAATCTTCCCGTGGGACACCGTTCACATAAATTTTTCCTTTGAACTCCTTTTCTGGCTCGTGGCGGGCGCGCGAGTGCGCGACGGCTCGAAGGCTCTAGCTCCATATGGCCCTGCTCTGCCCTCCCTCCGCAACTCCACACCCCGCCGCCAGAACCTAAAACCCTAAAACCCATGGCGCCGCCACCGCAACGCCTCCCTCTCCGTCCCCAAAACCCCAGCCCCGCTTCCCCCACGCATGGCGCGGCATCCTAAGCCCCCTTCTCCCTCCCCGCCGCCGCGCCCGCCGCCCTCGGACTCGGACCCCATCGTCGGATTTGACCCCGTCGAGGAGTGGCTCGTGGATTTCGACCCAGCCATGTCGGGCGAGCTGGGGAGCCCGGCCAAGGGCCTCGGACCCGCCGAGGAGGCGGTGGCTCCGCACCCGCCGGAGCCGCCGCCGCCGCCGGCCTGCGACGACAGCGCTGGAGAGGTCTCTGACGGTTCGGCGGCGCTGAATAGCCGCGAGTTTGGTGTGAAGTCGGAGCCCGTCCAGGCGGACGGGTCGTTCCGCCAGGCCGGAGATTCTTGCGGCGGCGAAATCGGAGAGAAGGCTGAGCTGGTGAGCGGCGGATTGGACGAGCTGCTTGGCCCGGATCAGCTTCTGGCGTCGAGGATTGATGATTTGGCCGTGAGAGAGGATGCCTCAGAGGGAGCGGTTGCGGTGGAGATGGCTGCCGCACCTGCTGATGTTGAGATGAATACCGCGGTGCCAGGCAGCAAGGAGGAGCAGGAAAGCAGCGAGGAAGAGTCGGAGAGTAGCGATGATGAAGAGGAGTCGAGTGAGGCTTCCTCGAGCAGTGAGGAGGAAGAGCAGGGGGGCAAGAAGGATGAGGAGTCCAGTGAAGCCTCATCAAGCAGTGACGAGGAAGAGCTGGGAGCCATGAAGTTCGGTGGCGCTGTTGGGGGTAAAAGCTTGGAGGCCCTCCTTGAGGAGGGCGAATTGATGGTTGTGAGTGATGAAGAGGACGAGGAACCAAAGGGCCACAGCAAGTCCAAACATGAAGCAGAGGTACCGAGTTGCTCTGTCCTGTGATTTGCATCTTCATTTGATACTCATTAAGTGATAGTTTTCTTGCAGCAATTGTGTGTTAATCATTTGTGGATGGTTTGCAATTATATTTCTTGTTGAAGGAAGTTTTGTTACGGTTAATTCTTGAATAGCCTATGCTTATGTATTGAATAGAAGTTTATGGTTGTGATCATTAATTTGTTCTTACCTATACACTGTATTGCTGTAAGGCTGGCAACATGCTGCTTTATTGCTACGCAGTTCCAATGCAAAAGTCAATTTGTCGCAAACAGTACATTCAGTTGCTACAAGGATGTACAAAAGGACATAAGCTTCCGCTTTCAATATTCCTAAAGTTTCTGTTCTTTGTATGTTTCTTCTAACATAGACTACCTCACAGGTCCTTCCTCCAGTCCCAAAGATTGAAATACAGTTGGAGCCACATCATAAGGCTCTTCCAGTAGGGACTATCTCAGCTGTAAGTCTTATACCTCATGTGCAGCTTCTTTTGTGTTCTATATTTTATCAGCGGAGCTGTACCCTAATGCTTTGTTTTGGGTAGAAAAATTGTGTACTGTGTTCTCCTTTTATGAGTGCATTTAGACCATCTTGTTGTTTCGTCTCATGGTGTGTTGAAAATAAAATTAGTATACTTCATATGTTTATAGCTGCTAAAAGCAGCAGGAATTTTGTGGAATGTAATGTCCTGAATCCTTTATTTAGTACTCAATTGTGGGATTTTAGGCCCTCCTGGATATTTTTCATCACCTCAAAACCATGGAATTTAGCTGCTTGAATTGTTGAAAATCAGACCTGTTTCTGATCTCTGATGACCCCTGAGAGGCAGAAACTAAGGATGTACTGAGTCCTTTCTGTTGTCATGAGTCATGACCACCCAAACTCCCAAAGACAGATGAAATCTACTGAATATCGTTGGATGCACTTTTTTGTTTTAATGCATGCACACACATCGTAACAAGATATTTATAGCACAATCTGAAGCATATACTGTCTGAAGTTTAGTAGTTGCTTTTACTTGGTTTGCATATGTCGTCATCTTCAGTAATGTACTCTCAGTTGTGGTGTTTGAGATTGTTATAGAATGGTTGATGTACTCCTATATCTGTGAAATGCAGCTATGCTATCTTACAAGTATTTTGACTGTCTGCTATCTTTCCAGATTATGGGTGAGAGAGTGATTGTTGAAGGATCAGTCCAACACAATCCTCTGAATGAGGGTTCAATTCTCTGGATAACAGAAAGCAGGGTGCCCCTTGGTATTGTTGATGAGTTGTTTGGACCTGTTAAAAACCCATACTATCTGGTGCGGTACAACTCTGAGGAAGATGTTCCTGCGGGAATCAGTGCAGGAACCAGTGTATCATTCGTAGCGGAGTTTGCTGATCACATCCTGAATATGAAGGAGCTCTATGCAAAAGGCTATGATGCATCCGCAGACCATGACGATCAAGAAGATGAACCTGAATTCTCTGATGATGAGAAGGAGGCCGAGTACAAAAGGTCATTACGCCAAGCGAAAAGGCAGACTGATAGACAGCATGAGCCAAAGAAGCATTCTGGCGATAAGAAGAGATCACAGCCCAGAGATGGTGGCTTCCGGAAGGACATCCCACCAAGGAACCGCGATGCAGCCACACCAGGTCAGCAGTCACAGCCCCGTTTCCACCGCTCGGACATGGCTCCTGCAGTTTCTGAAAATACGGCGCGCTCATTGGGCCCTCAAAACGCTCCGATGGGTGCTCCAACCATGTTGCTGCCTGGCCCAATGAATCCTGTCATGCCATCGCCAGTTCATCTTGCAAATCAGATGGGTGGCTGCTTCATCAATCCAGCACAGCAGTTCTTACCACAGCAGCCAAACATGGTTTGGCCTGGTGGGCTTCCTCCACCACACCATCCAAACATGGGACTAGATGGAGCTGCCCTTGCCAACATCATGCAGAACATCCTTGCCGGGGCAAACCAATTCCAGCAACAGTTCCAGAACCAGAACTTTGGCGGTTTTCCGAACCAAATGCCCATGCCCTTCCCGCAATTCATGTCCCAGACTGGAATGCCCGCAAATCAGTTGCCGTTTGGTGGTGGACCCCCGGCAGTGAATTCCCCATTTGTTGCTGCACCTCAAATACCTATGGGGCAAGGTAACTTCGGCCAACCGCCTCCACACACGGCCTCTGGGAATATGCACGATCAGGGACACCGTCCTGGATTCCCTGCTGACTCACAAGGATATACAAACCCGGCGCAACCCCGTGGAGACGGAGGAGAGCGTTCGCCTCCGCAGTTCAGTTCGGGACAGTTTAATCAAGGGAGCTCGTCCTTCCGCGGAAAAAGTCCACAGCATCGCGGTGGCCGGCATTCCTCAGGTCGCGGAAGAGGTGGCCGGCATAGCAGATAGGTGTCTAGGGTCCTCGGCCCTTGTAATTTTGGCCCTTGTTATCGAACTCGTGCTAGATTCTGTATGCGTGTACTGGCCTAAACTTAATTGAGATACCAGGTTGCTGTAATACAAGAAAGTTGTTTCTTTGTAATGAAGCTTGCTGCATCGATGGATGTGGTGCTTTTATCATGTGCTTGCCGCTGAGCGTGCTCATATCTCTGCCCGTTTTATTCTTTTTGCTGAAAAAAGGATAAATGTATATTTGTGGCTAGGAATAGTTGAGAAATGTCTAGGAAAAAATGTCTAGGAAAATAAAAGGTGATGGGGGTGTTATTCCTGGAAAAAGGGAAAAAGTGAAGTGAAAAAGTCACATCGGACACTGTAGCACTTTTCGTTTGTTTGTGGTAAACATTATCCTACCATGACCTAACTAGGCTCAAAAGATTCGTCTCGTCGTCTATATCAAAACCATGTAACTAGTTTTTTTATTTATCCACGTTTAGTACTCCATGCCTGAGGAGAGAGATTTGATGTGATAGGTGAATAGTGAAGTTTGGAGAGAGAATTTTTAGAAGTTTGATGATGTGACATGTATTGCAGAAATTCGCTGTGAACATGAACAAGCAATCTCCAGTTTGTCCGATGTCCATCCAATCCCGTATCTCCGGTTCACCGGTTGTCCGATGTCCATCCAATCCAACGTCATGCCTAGAACTCTCTCCTGCAGTGACTGCTCTTTCCGGTCGCTTCCAGTTTTCCAACTCTTCTGTCTCTGCTGCAGCAAGCTCCTGCTGCGTTTTCACCACAAAAACGAGATTTGAATTCACAAGAAGAGTAGCGGAGTGAAACTTGCTAAAAAGAATCTTAGCCTCCATGGCATCGCTGCAGCCTGCTCTTCTCGCCCCTCCTCCGCTCTGCTGCTGTTCGCACGCCTTCCTGTACCCAAGGTTCACGAAATTGCCCACAAGACTCTCAAATGGCGCCTGTTCCACGGCGAGGCCGTTGGACCGGAGCGAGTTCTTGGGGAAAGGCGAGGCTTTGGCTTGGAGAACTGCGGGGAGGCAGAGGCCGCGACTTGGCGCCGCCGGAGCCGGGAGAGGCCCCTTCTTTGGCGGCGGCGGGAGGCGCATGGACAAGGGCACGACCCGGCTCGTGGGAAACCTCGCCTTCGCCGCCCTCTTGACGTACATCGCGGTGACAGGCCAGCTTCGGTGGGTTCTTGACGCCATCGTCTCCCTCTGGGTACGACAATTCTCTCGCCGCCGCCTGATATGAGTTCTACCTGACTAGTTTTGAGTAGTTTGTTTCGATGAGAACATTTGGATAATTGAATTGGTGGCACTAGGTTGGATTAGACTTTAGTTTCTTCTTGGATGCCTGGTGTTAGGAAACAAAATGTCAGCTCAGAGGTAAAATTGAGACCTGATACTGACATCCAAGAATGTACTGTGATTTTGCAGCATGATTTCTAGTGCTTATTGTAATAGTTGATCTCAAATTTCGTACCAGTTTACATTATCCTAATTATTGTTGTTTAGTAGAGCTAAGATGTGCTGCTAGTGGCTTGCTGGTTCATAATTGCCCCAGACCCCTAGTGCGACATTGACTCATGGAAACCTAGAACATTTGGACTCCATATAACCTAGAGACTGGACATCTGGAACTTGTTTTTAACTTACTCTATTGGCCTTAGTAACATTGGTAAGTTTAGGCCAGTGATTTGCATACCACAAAAAGGATTGGTTCTTCTCAAAGAACATCGATTAAGTTTGTATGACTGAAATTTGGCTTATAAATACCACAGATGTTCATGTGTCCTTCAGATTTTTCGTTTAGTTTATGATTTTAATTGATTAAGCTGATAATATTTTTGGATGTTTACTTCTCTTGTGACAACAGCTCCTCACAATACTGCTACCTATTCTGGCTGTGGGTGCAATTTTCTTCTTTGCAGGACGAGATATACTCCAGAGTGATGTAAGTCTCCCCATAAATTTGGCATTTAGTGATTCCTTCTTTCTAATGATTGGCTTTTATCTACCAGTGGAAAAGGTTTCTGCATAATCCTCACTTCTAAAACATTGCTGAAAGTTCCTTAGGGAAAGGTCATGAGGCTGAATGCCAATTAGCATTACTATGGTTATCTTTTTTTTTTTGCGAGTACTATGGTTATCTTTTATCCCTACCCAAAATTGGGAGAAGAAACTCTGCTGTCTTTGTGCAGAATTATGTTAATGTCCCCACATTCATGTTCTGTTTCTTTTGTTGGCAGTGTCCGAACTGTGGAAAAAGCTTCCAGATACTGAAGTGAGCACAGACAGAACTATATAGAACTTATATCACATATTTGTACCTAAGGTGAACTTTGATTTTCTTAATGTTCTTATAGGTCAGCTTTGAAGGATGGGCCACAACTCTGTCCTTATTGCACTCAGCCTGTCTCTGGTATGCAACAATTTTTGTTTCTTTTCCCTGCTTACTGATAAATGAGCTGTGATACTTTTCCACTGTGCTTTTATGTTGTATAAGAACTGCTTCTCGGATGCAAATGTTTTTGCATAATACATTAGGAATTCTGCTACTAGAAAATCACATCGAACCTATGGTTGTACATCTGTTAATGTAATGTGGATCTGATATGACAACGTAGTATCTTGAACCTATGGTCGAGACATTTCTGGTCATCACCTATGAATGTGTTACAATTTTGCAATTGAGAAGACGAGGTGGTGGCATGAATCACTTCTCTGCCAATTTATGCTACCTCGGCCAATAAAGAATGAGAATTGTGCAATAGCCTTTGTTTAGCATCTTTATTACACTTACCTGATGGGAGCTCGAGTTGGAGTTAAATGGTCCTTGTACATGATGCAGTTCAGGGCAACAAATTTGTTAGAGAATCAGCTACATTTTCATCTGGAAGGGGTGCTACTCCTACAAATGCACAAGTGTTCAACGAGTTATTCAACCGCGGCATGAGAGGTCCCAAATGATTCTGTTTCCTTCTTCATATTTTTCTTTCTGTGCATTTGAGCAATCCAAAGTGACCAATGACTGCCTATGTTTGAACATCATGATAAAAAAACAAACTGTATTGAATTACTTCTAAGGGCCTGTTTGGATCCCCGTTACTAAAGTTTAGCACTTGCTAAAGTTTAGCTTACTAAAGTTTAGTAAGGAGGTGTTTGGTTACCTGTACTTATGGATTGATAAAGTTTGTCAAAAGTCATATTTGCCCCTGCATGGTCCCCTCCTCCCACCTGGATGAGGAGAGAGAACGCAGGTACTAGTGGAAAAAGTGAACTTTAGCACATTTTAGCAAAGTTTTAGCACCCCTTTCATGTGCTAAAGATTTTAGGTGCTAAAGTTTAGCAAAACCCTTTTAGCAATTCATTAGCAAGGGTGTTTGGGTACTCTAGTGCTAAAGTTTAGCTAAAAGTTGTGTGCTAAACTTTAGCACTATGGATACAAACACCCCCTAAGAGCAACTCCAGTGGAGCCCTTTAAATTGAGGCCTCCAAAACTCATTTGCAGGTCTATCTCTAAAAAATAGAGGCCTAAATTAAACAATCAACTCCAGTGGGCATATGAACTCGGGCCTCTATTTCTCTGTGGGCCCACCTGTCAGCCAAATGGATGGGAAATATCTAGTGGGATCCATGGTTGGAGGGGGAATTGGAGGGCCTCTAGAAATGGAGGCTTGATGGGGAGATTTAGAGGCCTATGCAAAATGCAGGTCCATTTGAAGGCCCTGCTGGAGTTGTATTTTTGCTCCAAGCCTCTAAATTTTAGAGTAGAGGCCCGTATAAAGGCCCCTGCTGGAGTTGCTCTAAGTCACTTTGTCAATGACAAATCTGCAAACAACCTGGCCAGCTAATCATTTTATTACACTTTGTACTTCCGCATGTAGGAACAGACCCTTCTGGAACAATTGTGGACGTTGAGGCTGAAGTTAAGGATGTCGAATGATATCTCCACAGGATCGTACACAATATCAATGCTCATCAGCACCAGCTCTTCTGGCCTTCAGTTGAACGCCAATTCTGCGTCAAGGCTATACGAGTCCATAGCTGCAGCCTCATCGTCTATGTTTGAAGCGAAGATTGAGTCCCCAATTTCAGAAGAAGCTGATACTGGGAGAGCATCTTTTGGCAAATGTATATAGATTGACGATACATATAGTAGCAGGACCGGATGAGTTGAGCGTGAAACTGGGACAGGAGTAAGCATTTGGTATGTTTATTGTTTTGTGTTTTGTGGTTACATCATACACTGTAACGGGAGTAGCTAGTAACAGACGAGTTGTGGTGTGGGTGGACTTTGTTATAGATTTCTTTATTTGTAAGAGTATTGCATTGCCAGACCTGGAATTACATGCCCTCATATCTTTCGTGTTTGGGAGATTCTGTCCGTTCCAACTTTCAGTTGGTTGGTATTAAAAGTTGCACTAGGGATGAGGTCGGATGCTTGTTAGTACGGTCATCTTATTCCTACCAAACATTGAAAGAAGGAACTTTGTCTCCGTTACAAAAACATTGAGTAATAAAAGTCCCAGTATTCCTATCAAAAATAAAAAGCTGTGTGTAGCAGTGCAAAAAGGTATCCAATGAGTCACGGATTCGTACTTTGATTAGCTCAATTTCCGTATAACTGTGCAAATGAGGAACTGCAAGAGAGCGCTAGGAAGTAGGAAGAGACAAAAAAAAAAGGTTAAAGCGCCGTTGCCGGGGATCGATTTCCGTATAACTGTGCAAATGAGGAACTGCAAGAGAGCGCTAGGAAGTAGGAAGAGACAAAAAAAAAAGGTTAAAGCGCCGTTGCCGGGGATCGATTTCCGTATAACTGTGCAAATGAGGAACTGCAAGAGAGCGCTAGGAAGTAGGAAGAGACAAAAAAAAAAGGTTAAAGCGCCGTTGCCGGGGATCGATTTCCGTATAACTGTGCAAATGAGGAACTGCAAGAGAGCGCTAGGAAGTAGGAAGAGACAAAAAAAAAAGGTTAAAGCGCCGTTGCCGGGGATCGATTTCCGTATAACTGTGCAAATGAGGAACTGCAAGAGAGCGCTAGGAAGTAGGAAGAGACAAAAAAAAAAGGTTAAAGCGCCGTTGCCGGGGATCGATTTCCGTATAACTGTGCAAATGAGGAACTGCAAGAGAGCGCTAGGAAGTAGGAAGAGACAAAAAAAAAAGGTTAAAGCGCCGTTGCCGGGGATCGATTTCCGTATAACTGTGCAAATGAGGAACTGCAAGAGAGCGCTAGGAAGTAGGAAGAGACAAAAAAAAAAGGTTAAAGCGCCGTTGCCGGGGATCGATTTCCGTATAACTGTGCAAATGAGGAACTGCAAGAGAGCGCTAGGAAGTAGGAAGAGACAAAAAAAAAAGGTTAAAGCGCCGTTGCCGGGGATCGATTTCCGTATAACTGTGCAAATGAGGAACTGCAAGAGAGCGCTAGGAAGTAGGAAGAGACAAAAAAAAAAGGTTAAAGCGCCGTTGCCGGGGATCGATTTCCGTATAACTGTGCAAATGAGGAACTGCAAGAGAGCGCTAGGAAGTAGGAAGAGACAAAAAAAAAAGGTTAAAGCGCCGTTGCCGGGGATCGATTTCCGTATAACTGTGCAAATGAGGAACTGCAAGAGAGCGCTAGGAAGTAGGAAGAGACAAAAAAAAAAGGTTAAAGCGCCGTTGCCGGGGATCGATTTCCGTATAACTGTGCAAATGAGGAACTGCAAGAGAGCGCTAGGAAGTAGGAAGAGACAAAAAAAAAAGGTTAAAGCGCCGTTGCCGGGGATCGATTTCCGTATAACTGTGCAAATGAGGAACTGCAAGAGAGCGCTAGGAAGTAGGAAGAGACAAAAAAAAAAGGTTAAAGCGCCGTTGCCGGGGATCGATTTCCGTATAACTGTGCAAATGAGGAACTGCAAGAGAGCGCTAGGAAGTAGGAAGAGACAAAAAAAAAAGGTTAAAGCGCCGTTGCCGGGGATCGATTTCCGTATAACTGTGCAAATGAGGAACTGCAAGAGAGCGCTAGGAAGTAGGAAGAGACAAAAAAAAAAGGTTAAAGCGCCGTTGCCGGGGATCGATTTCCGTATAACTGTGCAAATGAGGAACTGCAAGAGAGCGCTAGGAAGTAGGAAGAGACAAAAAAAAAAGGTTAAAGCGCCGTTGCCGGGGATCGATTTCCGTATAACTGTGCAAATGAGGAACTGCAAGAGAGCGCTAGGAAGTAGGAAGAGACAAAAAAAAAAGGTTAAAGCGCCGTTGCCGGGGATCGATTTCCGTATAACTGTGCAAATGAGGAACTGCAAGAGAGCGCTAGGAAGTAGGAAGAGACAAAAAAAAAAGGTTAAAGCGCCGTTGCCGGGGATCGATTTCCGTATAACTGTGCAAATGAGGAACTGCAAGAGAGCGCTAGGAAGTAGGAAGAGACAAAAAAAAAAGGTTAAAGCGCCGTTGCCGGGGATCGATTTCCGTATAACTGTGCAAATGAGGAACTGCAAGAGAGCGCTAGGAAGTAGGAAGAGACAAAAAAAAAAGGTTAAAGCGCCGTTGCCGGGGATCGATTTCCGTATAACTGTGCAAATGAGGAACTGCAAGAGAGCGCTAGGAAGTAGGAAGAGACAAAAAAAAAAGGTTAAAGCGCCGTTGCCGGGGATCGATTTCCGTATAACTGTGCAAATGAGGAACTGCAAGAGAGCGCTAGGAAGTAGGAAGAGACAAAAAAAAAAGGTTAAAGCGCCGTTGCCGGGGATCGATTTCCGTATAACTGTGCAAATGAGGAACTGCAAGAGAGCGCTAGGAAGTAGGAAGAGACAAAAAAAAAAGGTTAAAGCGCCGTTGCCGGGGATCGATTTCCGTATAACTGTGCAAATGAGGAACTGCAAGAGAGCGCTAGGAAGTAGGAAGAGACAAAAAAAAAAGGTTAAAGCGCCGTTGCCGGGGATCGATTTCCGTATAACTGTGCAAATGAGGAACTGCAAGAGAGCGCTAGGAAGTAGGAAGAGACAAAAAAAAAAGGTTAAAGCGCCGTTGCCGGGGATCGATTTCCGTATAACTGTGCAAATGAGGAACTGCAAGAGAGCGCTAGGAAGTAGGAAGAGACAAAAAAAAAAGGTTAAAGCGCCGTTGCCGGGGATCGATTTCCGTATAACTGTGCAAATGAGGAACTGCAAGAGAGCGCTAGGAAGTAGGAAGAGACAAAAAAAAAAGGTTAAAGCGCCGTTGCCGGGGATCGATTTCCGTATAACTGTGCAAATGAGGAACTGCAAGAGATTGTTCAATGAATTTATACAAGATATAAGAAGTTTGAAAAAAAGGTAACGACGAAGTAATTTCTTCTGATTAGCAAGGGGCTGTGGCAGGTCATGGGATTGAGCGATTAGTGAGGCTATACGCGATATAATGGACTGCGAAGATGACTGACGCTATCCTCCTACAGCATTTCCAGTGTCATCGTTCACACATGCATAATTCTTGTGCCGCCCACTTTTACCCCATTTAAAGCCACAATAGAACCATCTCCCGAGGAGAGTAGGAGACCAACCAGATGCGTCATACATTGCATGACAATCACCGTGACCTCACAACGTTGCACTTTGCCATATGCCGCAACAAAGCCACAAAGTCACAGGTCCAGGAAAAGAATACTCCCAACAGGTGAACCAGATACAAAGTTCCCAGTGACAGAGACACGTTGAACACATTTGCTATGCACATACATAACACAACTACCGTGGTGGCTACAATCTATACCAATATTTTCTGCTGATGTCCATCCAGCTTTCAGTTACAACGTACAAGTTATAATCAAGCCTCCTTCACATGAGTGCTCACCTCAGGGGAACCTATCAGCTGCGGCAGGTGTATAGAGTAGCATGTTGCGACTGTAAGAAATGTACAGCTAAACACTACAAAAACCTTGAACCACACGGATGAAAACAGGGTAAGGTATGTGAGGATCCCCGTAACGCTGACCACCGCCGTGAAATTCACCAGACACTTGAGTGTCGACAGTTCCCCTTCGGCCCCTTCATTCGGGAAGTGCCCGAGGGTTGAGAAATTTGACAGGAGCTCGTCCTTCAGTCGGAACCGCTCGATCAGCCAGCCAGCCACTTCGTCTTCCGATGTTGGTATGTCATATACTTGGATGCTGCTGATATGGATGTGGACTTCAGAAGGATCAATACCATAGACATTGTCCAGGAAAGTCGGTAGCCGATGCTTATATGCGATTGTGATATCATAAACTGCATCAATCAACAAAGCACGAGTCATGCAACCAAATGGCAAACTATTCACACTCAACTAGTTGAAAGGATACGATTAAAAAAAACCCTGCAATTCACCCTTTAATTGTACATAACTTTCCAAGTTTGATAGTAAATGCCACTTGCAACACGGGCTCTTCGCTCCATGCACTATAGTAAATTTAGGATACTGCAAAACTATTACAATATTTGGATTTTTGTTTTGCAACTACCATGATGAGTTTTGGGGAGAACCAGACAGCTCTAAAAGTGAATTGAACTGGCCAGAAGAGAGTCCAGAGTAAATTTAAATTCTAACGAATGAACAGATGCAAACAAAACAACAAATAAAGAAGTGAAATTTTTCCAAAGGACATTATGATCAGTTACCAGCATCTATGGAACTCCTCAGCTCTTGCAAGCAGCAATTGAATCCCTTTGTCTTTGGAAGGAGTACATTTTTCAGAATAGGCAAGCCATGCTCTACTGCATACTCTTGACTTCTGATACATTTCTTCTCACTGAGACATTAATCATATACGCACTAGTTAGTATCCGGAGAGATTAAAAGGTAGGCACAAAGCACAGCATATTCTCAAAGATTCAGAATGCTATATAGATAAAAAGGCAGGCATAAAGTACAGCAGATTCTCACAGATGCAGAATGTTGCTGTGCAAGCGACGGAACAATTACCGTGTATATAGACAATGCACATGAACTACTATACATCAAATCAATTTTGGAGAATACCAAGTCTGGAGTCTAGACTACTTGGGCTACAAAAAGGAGTAATTCATAAACAGTGAATGACTGAATATATTCTTCCAGAAGCCCAAAATATACTGAAGTAAATGGTGCCAGTTATTTAGGCAGACATGTGGCAGTAAACTGAATTGGAAGAGACCTTACGTGTAATCAGTGCCTTCAGGAAAAACTGCCAGCCAAAGGGGATCCTTGGGATTCTTAAATTCTGATAGCCTCCTTCGGATGATTGGCTCATCAATCTCCCACTTCCGCTCTACCGGGATAAACTCAATAAGGTGGAACGACCAGTTAAAAACAGGAAGCTTCATCAAGGTCTTCTTAAGCATATACTTGATACACTGCAGACGGCCTTTCCTTAATGCAAAATCCCACAAGTACATCCAGTCAACCTCAGTCCTATGATTAGCAAACAACAGCACACGCTCTTTCGGGGGTACACTTTCACCAGAGAAAATAAACCTGGTCTTGTTAACCTTCTCAAACAAAAAAGGCCACATGGCTAACCACATACCAAACAGAAAACATGTCGACTTTCTGCTGTAATGCAGGCTGAACAACCGTACAACGAAAGTAGTAATAGGGGACAGGTAAACCATCATCATGAATGCTGTCAATAGCATAATCACCAAACATAATACTCCACGGCATCGTCTTATTGGAGTTAGTGGACGGTGCCTCGGTCCATTCTTCACGATGGCAGGACCAGGAGGAACAATGCTCTGCTTTCCATTTACATGATGCTCTTGGGAACTAGTTAAACTTGGAGACCCCATTTTGTATGGCTAGAATGAAAATCCTTCTCCCTCCAAGAAATTCACAACCCCAGCACAAACAGAACCATTCAAACTCCACATATGCTGGAGAAGTAAGAACTGGACAGAGGCATTAAACATTGGTTGTAAGTATGACAGTATTAGGACAACTCAAAAGAAATAAGCTCCCTTGTGCTTGCATGTGCAAATCATAACAGAAAACGAGAGGGGTAATGAAAAGCACATCTGTTACAATTAATTATGAGCCTCTGAGACACACTATGCAAGAGCTGTTTTTCTCTTTTTTAAAAAAAATCCACGCTAATGTCTACCAACCACCATATCCTGAATCCTCAGCCCAACATCATCCGACCGTTACTCAAATAAAATTAGATTATACTTGACTAGTCCACTTTGTTTTTTGTTTTTTAAAAGCACACTTGCCAGTACCAAAAAAATAAAAAAAGAACAAGAATGCATGTTTGTGAATGAGTATCTATCCAAAAGTGCTCTTCAACTAGGATAGTTAATTTTAGCAAATCTGGATAAACACTACGAAAAGGTTGACTCACTCTACACCTAGTGGCGCGGCATGGAGCAAACCTGGAAAGGGCCATTCATATTCATTCGCACGATGCTAACGCTTAAGCAACAGGGCCACATCAGTTCGCTATCAAGCTCCCCACACCCGAATCGACAGCGTAAACCGACCCCGGCTGTCCAGCAAGGAGAAGCCAGCCAACCCAACCGATTGCTGGGCGAGAGTTGGAATCCGACCACACACACGTCGACCAACTCCAGCGGCCCCTGAATAGAGAGATTTCCCCCCACAACGGCCACCTAAGCATCACGCGCGTACGCCACCACCTGCCCGCGCTTCCATTTCAGTAACCCCGTGGCACGGCGCTACGACACACTGATAGAGTGATGCTAAATGCCGACGCGTCCTGGAACCGGAGCTCACGGCTCGAGCCGCGCGCCCGCGCCATCAGATCTCGACGGAACCTCATCTGCACGCAAAGCTCGCGCGTGCGTTCGGCGCAAGGGAGTGGACTGGAGGCCGCCGTGCGCAGAAGGGTGATCCGAAGAGACGAAGAGGGAGTGAGGGAGGGAAGCTGGGTTTACCGGGACAGGACCGCCGGCCTCCGCGGCGGGCGGCGGCGTGGGGGCGAGGCGCTCGCTGGCGACTCCGATGGGATTGGGAAGTGGGAAGTGGGGTTTTGCGGTGCGGTGTTTGGGGCTCTCTCGTCTCGTCTGGTCGGTGGAGGGGAAAGCGAGAGGAGAGTGGAGTGCGGTGTGTGTCTGCCTCGCTGCCTGTGAGAGAGCAGCAGCGCATCCCATTCCCCACTGCAGACGGAGACAGATGGGGGTTTAACCGCGGCGCGGATGCGGGGGGTGGATGGGCGAGGCGCGGCCGCGTGGGTGCGGCGGGGCCCCGGGGGGCCGCGGGAGCACGCGATTCCAGTGCAGCACAGCAGCAAAGGCGTGGCGTGTCTCCATTCTCCAATCTCCATGCCAAGTGCGGCGGGCGCATTCACTTGTTCAGTTCAGAGGCCATTTTAAGGGTACAAGGTTTTTTTTTAACTTAAGACACGAGCACTGCCGCTTCGGGTAAGGTCTTCTCCAATGGCTGAGATAGTACGCTAGCTCTAAGCACTTTAAAAGACAACTTCTTCAATGATCCAGCTCTTAGCAAATAACTCATAACATTAATGACCCCACACGTCATCCTCACATAATCTTGAAATGCGTGTATGAGACTATCTCTTGAACAAGAGATAGCTCATAACTTTTTGCACTATTCATGGATTAAAAAATTTACGAGCTATTCTAAGAGCTGGCCATTGGAGAAGGCCTAAGAGCAAGTATTATAAGCTGAGTTGGGTCGGCGAAATCCGACGTGTTAGAGTGAGAAAGGAAGAGAGAGATTGAAGCAAGCGTCTTGTAAAACGCCGACGAAATGCGGGCGGAAGCACTGTTTTGGAGCCCACCAGCGTCGCTTCTACGCTCCGGTTGGTTGCCTACCCTGCAAAAGCTGGACATGTATTAAATCATGCATGAGAGGGTAAATAAAAAATGAAACAGTAACTTGGGTTACAGCCGACAGCCGGCTGGCTTATTAGCCATGATCAGGCAGCTGGACTAAGGAGGGAAAGAATGCAGGATTCCACGCGGTGTACAGCATGATCGTCCCCCGCTGCCTCCTGTCTTCCTTGTTGAGATACCCTGCAGAGAATTATTCCACCATTCCTCAATCGTCACATTACTCAGGGGCACCTGGCTCAGCTCAGTCTTCCATTGAGACACAAGAATCAGACTTACCGCGCATATACACATCTGAGGCATAAGTGTTCAGCATTTTCAGCTGAGTGGTCACACAAGGAGCACACTGGATCACATGGCCAGTGTTGGACAAGCAATCTGTCAGCTGTAAGAATTTTCCCTTGGACCAAAAGCCAACCGAACAGTTTATGTTTCCCTTCTACTCTAGCTTGTCAAATGTCTTGCCATCTGAAAGTGGAGTAAAATCCATGAAATTAATCATTATACGCCGACTTTACTGTGTATACACCATCATTGGTCAAACACCACTGGATTAAATCCTCTTGATCTAGGAGTTGCACTTCCTACACTTTTCCCCACAGCTCCACAAATTCAGGGAACTCTTGGGCTGAAGTCATTCTCCGTAGATCTCGAGTCCAACTGTGATGTTGCAGGTCGTTTTTACTTAATTATCCTTGCGCCATGCCAATTTGTAAAGATTTGGCGCCAAGTCTCTAGGAGCTGTCCATCTAGCCAAGCTGAATCCCAAAAGCGAGCACAAACGCCATTGCCCAGATTAACTCGTGTACGGACTCTGAACAATTGTTTGTCCAGATCATTGTATGGAACCTCAGTTCCCATCCACTGCCTATTTGGCTCAGCCCATTGGTACCAGAGCCAGCACAATCGTAGGGCTCTACTGAAAAGATCCATGGCTGTGTTTAGTTCCAAAAAGTGTAGGAGAAAGTTTGGAGAAAATGTCACATCAGACACTGTAGCGTACTGTAGCACCTTTCGTTTGTTTGTGGTAAATATTGTCCTATCATGACCTAACTAGGCTCAAAAGATTCGTCCCGTCGTGTACATCAAAACCGTACAATAAGTTTTTTTATTTACCCACGTTTAGTGTTGCATGTATGAGGAGAGAGATATGATGTGATAGATGGATAGTGATGTTTGGAGAGAAAATTTTGAAACTTTTGGTGATGTGATGGGGAACTAAACACAGCCCATATCAAGAAATCCTAGCCCTCCTAGCTTCTTCAGCCTTTTGACGTTTGCCCATTTCACCAAGTAGTAACCACTTGAATCTTTTTCCTGCCTTTCTACAGAAAACCCCTTCTAATTTTATCTATCCGTTTTACCAGTCACTTCCTCGGCGCAAACATGGTTAAATGGTATGTTGGGAGTGACGATAGCATCGAGTTCAGCAATCTAAGTCTTCCACTCTGGTTGATGAATTTGCCAATTCATGATGGTAAACGTTTGGTCATCTTGTCGATGAGGGATTGTACATCCACTCGACGAAAGGGTACAAGGTCAGCAGCCTGCAAAAAAACTTCTATTTCCTCAATGTATGCACTGATCTACATGGTACCTCCCAGGTGCGTAAATTAACCGTGTGGGTCAGCTCTAGGTGTATTCCAAGCGTGCCTGTAATTTGGTAGCATATAATAATACAGTGCCACCACAATATAAAGCTTAAATAGACTCTGGTTGTTTTGGCATTCGAGTGAGTATATCTTTTTATGCTGGGACGTAGATTACAATTTTTAAAAATAAATATAATATATAAAAATATCTCAGCCATTGTATTGATAAATCCATAAAACTCTTTTTTATATTTTTGTGAAGAATCTGAGAAAAAAAACTAGTGTCTCAAATACAAAGTTTTGTAAACCTAAAAACACTCACCGGCATGCGTCCTTTCGTAAATAAACATGGATGGATTCATCATCAATCGATCGTTCAATCAAGTCGTCACGTAGTGATAACTATCCTTTTTTTTCCTTGCGAAAACGTAGTGAGAACGCTGCGTTCTCTAGTAGCGGATGGAAGACAACAAACTCGCTGCTGACCTGCTGCGGCATCGCACATATCCACTTGAATGCCTTGGATGGCCTGTTCATCAGTAGATGATACGCATGTACTCATAATATTTACTGACAAGGTTGCCCCCAAAGACAATGTATACCTACAAAGGGGTGCTAGGGAGCCGAAAATCACAGCAAAGAAGATGGGCAGTATATTGTGCTGCCACTCCTGCTCCTCGTCAAACTGAAATCCGGACTTGTCATAGGACAATGAAGATCTAGCTCGTGGTATAAGTCAGATATTTAGGATCATATACTGTTCTGAAACTTTAGTGATAATATGTGTGCATCCTTGTTTTTCTCTTGTTTTATAAACTGTACTGGGTATCGAGGTATGTCAAACATCTTATTTGTGCGCCTAGTGAAAACCAAAATGATGAATGATGCGCATGCTCCTCTGTCTTGCATAATTGTGCAGTTTCATATCAGAGTATCTTATATAAGACATGTTCATTTGAATTTGGTAGTGAATTCATGATCTGCCACGTGGGACGCCAAATTTTCTTAAGATGATCGTGCTTG
Source organism: Echinochloa crus-galli (assembly GCA_900205405.1). Classification (NCBI taxonomy): domain Eukaryota; kingdom Viridiplantae; phylum Streptophyta; class Magnoliopsida; order Poales; family Poaceae; genus Echinochloa; species Echinochloa crus-galli. The sequence continues at coordinate 1,158,113 of OAMR01000104.1, read as the reverse complement.
TATAGTCCTATCCTAATGGAAAGAAAAAAATTGCACTGTGATTCAGTTGAGCTGATTTCCAAAACAGTATTTTGTTTAACTGAACTGAAAACAGAAGCCAACTAGTTTGGTACCGCACTTAAAACAGAAGTCTTTCCTAACTGAACTGTAGGCATAGCTAATAATTTTTGTCTGACTGAAAGAAACAGTTGATTTTACCTATAGTTACAAATAGCAATTTGCCAAACTGAAATGAGTAGTTCTGTCAAATGGAGAAGTTCGGTTAAATTTACAAAATCCATTTAGGCATGAGTGCAACATTGTCCTACGAATCTAATGAGCCTAATTAACCAATGTTTTACTACAGTAATGCTACAGTAACCATTCTCTAATCGTACGGTCAAAGGCCTAACTAGATAGGTATCGCGAAATAGTCTAATATTGTGATGATAGTTTTGTAGACTGACTTTATTTAATACCCATAATTATTGGTCAAAGGGGCTGGAAAAAATTTTCCGTTCCAAAGAAACACAGCCCAAAGATGAGCAATGGCGAGCGTGTTGTCAACTCAGGACAAATCTGGGTGCTTACCTTTATCTCCTTTACCAGGCAAATCCTTTTTCCTAGTACTGCAGCCTGCTCCCTGCAGCAATGGCGATTGTGCTCAACACCTTCGAACTTTTTCTGGTTTGGCGAAGGAGATGGCGTGCAGGAGTTGCTTTTCCCGCTTGGATGTGCCTTACCACGTGGCAGGATTTTTGCAGACTATATGGGTTTTAATAAAGACCCATCGTCATCGATCGATCCTTCAGCCGGTCATGTATAGTGATGTAGGGACAATGCATCGTGCTCTGCTCGTGCATTGAAGACTAGTTTCGTTGCTCAAGCTCGAGGGCGCCGTCGCACTAATCTTATGGCCTAGAGCAGGTGCTGCTGCTCAGGGTGAAAATGGTTGTGAAATTAACATGCCAAATAATCGGGCTCTGTGGAAATTATTACCGAGGCTATATCTATATGCAAAATAATCGATCTCTGCTCATTGTTCCCAAGAAGCAAATCAATCACTATTCGCTCGATCTTCGGCTGGCGCTCCACATCATTACATTACATGCCTGGACCGTCCAACCAGCATATTGTACAGCCTACCCGCGCGCACGGGCAGGGCGACGCATCGACCTTAGAATTCGTCGTCCTGGTTGGGCTTGGGCGAGGTGAGTATGGCGGTGTAGAGGCGGAGCTTCTCCTCCCCGAGCGAGGAGCACCGCGAGAGCGGCCTGCGCGGCCTGATGAAGGAGAGCGACGCCAGCGTCTTGCGGTGCTTGTACCTCCGCCACGCCAGCTGCACGGCGACGGCGGCCCAGGTGCGCCACCCGGGCGAGTAGTACCTCGCGCTCCGCCGCACCTTGTCGTTGGTGAAGGTGTACCGGAAGTGCCGCGTCACGTACTTGACGTCCGCCGCGTCCAGCCCGAACGCCTCCGTGCTCTCCAGCGTCACCAGCGTCGCCGACGACGTCGGCAGCCGCTCCCGGAACGGCCGCCGCAGGCACCACGACAGCAGCTCGTCGCCGCTGAAGTTGCCCGGCCCCAGCGTGCAGCTGCTCGTCGCGCCGTTCCGCATCTCCTGGCTGCACCGCAGGTGCCCCCGCACGATGAACAGCATCCGCTGCACCACGTCCCCCTCCCTCACGATCTGTAGTATTATATATGTATATATAATAAATATGTATATATATAAATCGTCGGTCCATGGCTGCCTCAGACTGAAAAAAAAGTACACTTACGGTCTCTCCCTTGGGGAAGATGAGGGACTTGACCCTGTCGCAGATGTTCTCGAGGACGAGGTCGTCCATGTGCTGGAAGAGCGGAACCTGGCGGACGAGGCCGAGGCAGAGGTGGTACTTGATGTCGCGGCGGAGGCCCTCGGGGAGGTCGCGCACGATCTGGCACTCGTCCACGCCGCGCGTCGCCGCCCACCGCTGCCGCTCGAACTGCCGCACCCGGTGCCGGAAGCTCCGCGGCAGGCTCTTGCGCTTCATCCACCACTCCACGGCCCGGAGCCGCGTGTGCATCGCCTGCTTCTTGGAGGTGGTGGCGTTCAGGAACACCTTGATGTTGCCGATGAGCATGGTGACGAGGACCAGCCCGCCGGTGATGGTCACGATGTTGAACACGATCTCCAGCCACTCGGTGGTGCTCTCCAGGTTGCCGAAGGTGCTGAGCGTCATCAGGCCCCAGAAGATGGGGAGCAGCATCCGCTCCAGCCGGCTCGGGTTCGCCACCAGCATCACCGTCCACTTGTACGCGCCGTACTGGTACCTGTCGCTGCTGGCGAGGCACGTCGCCCGGGCCTGCGCGTTCCGGGACCAGGCGAGCCTGTCGCCGGCGATGGCTGCGGCGGCGCCGGGTGCGCCGCCGTAGTAGAACGGCGCGGCGCACGCCACCGCGCCGCGCGCGCACCCGGCGGCATTCTGCTGGAGGCAGTACTGCTCCCTGAGGCACTTGCTGGCGCGCTGGACCCCGAGCAGGTACCAGCATAACTGAACTGGCAGAGTCAACTAGTGAGGTACCGCACTTCGCCACTTCCCTGACTGAAAACAGAAGTCTTTCCTGACTGAACTATAGGCATAGCTAATAATTTTTGTCTGACTGAAAGAAACAGTACATTTTACACCACCAGCTGCGGGATGATTACCATTATCAATTAATCAATCAGCACACACGACAGACGACACGGACACGATCGACCGCGCCGACGACGAGTAGAAAGCAAACAGAAACAGCAATGGCGTTTTGGTGGCGAGGTGCGTCCGTGCATGAACATCCCTGGACACGGGTCCGCCGGCCGCGTAGGCGCCAGTGGCGCCACCAATGCAATGGCCGCTGCTCGAGCATGCAGGGGGCAGGGCCACGGGCAGGTGCAGGACCAAAATAATGCGCGTCGGGACAAGGAGAAGCTAAGGCGCCGCGCGCGCCCCCCACTCGTGTCACCGATCGATCTGTGTAGAGGCCGGGCGGCCGATCACGTCGCCGTGTCAGGTTGCCAGTCTGCCTGTGCAGTGCTAGCGACGTGAGATCAATGGCAGTATTCGGTTAGCAGCTGAAGCTGAATGTTCGTACGCACGCGGTAGCGTTCATGGCTGGCAGAGAACAGTTTGGACAAAGGTAGTGCAGCTTGGAAAACTCCAAGCTGCGCCATGGCCCCTGTGTGCGTGACAATGATTTTAGGTAAGATCATTCTTGCACTTTGGCGATATGATGGGCCATAAGAAAATTGGCATCGATCTCGACTATGTGGATGGATGTCCTATTCAAGGGCCAATTATTCTTCTGCTTCTCCATTTTGTCTGCTTGTTTTATGAAAAAGAAATCCAACAGTTTAATACATTTACTGAACATTTTAAGTCTGCTAGCTTGCTGGAAATTCCTAGTCTGTATAGTCGCCAAAAAAAAAAAAATCTAACTCTGTAATGTTTTTACAGTTGATATGTTTTCACCTTCTTGGAATGACAAATTTACAATAGGGGTACAAATAACCATGGGGCGTAAGTCTGCGCCCTGTTCGTTTTGCTGGTGGCTGGTGGCTGGCGTTGGTTTTTGCTGAGAGAAAAACACCGCTGGCTGGCTGGTGGCTGGTGGCTGGCGCTGGTTTTCACCGAGAGAAAAACACTGTTGGCTCGCTGGAAATAATCCAAATGAACAGGGCGTAGTGGCCAGTCCAATCAGTGCCTAATCATCTCGATGTTGAGGAATTATAAGGCTATTATGGTTCAAATCTCACCGACTATGATGAAGATGCTCCTAGTTATGTTAGCCATGACCGCTGTCTAGAAAAGTTCCAAATTCGATTTTGTGCAGAGAAATAATGTTGATGTTTTTTTTCCAAAAATCATATATTTAAAATCTTATATCAGTAAAAAGGAGTAATAGGTGAGCAAAAGGGGGGGAAATGAGTCAAGGATCGGTAGGTGTATAGCATGTGCCGTTCTTTAGTACCCCTACTAGTCATGGACATGACAACGAACCAAACTATATACAGATTATAAATTCAATCACATGTCCTGTTATTGAGAGGGGAATGAAAATAATAACTTCCAGTCAGTACCTGATGATGCATCCCATATACTCCGTATTATGTGAATTGTGAACCAATAAACTTAAGTAATAAGCACTTAACAACAGGAGTTGGACTGTAACAAAGAGAAATCATGCACTTTTGACTCGGCAAAATGGACTTAATAGTAGTAACTAAACCAGAGTATAGATCACTGAACAGGGCATCTACGTGTGATAGTCTGATAGATCTGATGATGAATCGCTGAGACGCTAAGATACCATATAGTTTTCAGGAAAATATGTTGAAGATGCGATGCCATATAGCCTGATGGCATCGGCAAACACGTAAATATAGACTGGGATCACTTCTTAAAGCAGGTGATTATATATCGTAACAAGTATAGCACGGTTTAAAAAGAACAGTTCAAAGTCTTACAAAAAAAAATTGAGTAGTGAGTGTGCACCTGCATCACGGGGAGGATGACGAGGAAGTCCAGCAGCATCCCTTTCCCGGACCTCGCGTCCGCCGGGAGCTTGCGCGCGGCCTCGGCGCCCTCCTCCTCCTCCTCGTCGTCCTCTTCCTCGGCGGCCGCCGCCTGCTGCTCCTCGTCGCCGGAGCCGCCGCCGCCGTCCACGCGCTTGTCCCGCGCCGCCGCGGCGCCGTCGCGCGGCAGGCGGAGCCGTGTCGCGACGTTCCAGACGTGCATGGCGTCCACGGCGCAGCGCATCGCGGTGACCGCGGCGGCGAGCCAGCCGTCGAGGAAGAGGCACATGAGCGGGCCGCTCACGGACACGGTGTACAGGAAGAGCGGGTCCACCATGAGCCCCGCCGCGCAGGCCAGGAGGTAGGCGCGGTTCCACTCCCGGACCCACCTCGCCCGCGGGTCCAGCGCCCACGCCGCGCCGAGCCCGAGGCGCCACTGCGCGCGCCGCCGCCGCCGGCCACCACGGCGGCTGCTGATCGCCTGCCCGGGGGGCGGCGTCGCGTGGCCTTGGCCTCTCCGCCGCGCGTCATCGGAAGGTGACGCGGTGGAGGAGGAAGGCGAGGAGCGCGCGGAGAGGTCACTTGACATGGCGTCGGTGCGGCTGCGCCGGCGAGCTGGCCGTTGGTGCCGCACCAGCAGAGGACATGAGCTTGCAGAGCAGTGGAAGCAGCGAAGGGCGCGTGCCGTGAGCCCGTGACTCGGAGCAAGAAGTGAGGTGGACGGAGAATGGAAGCAGCGGGCTGTGTGTACGTAGTACTAAGGCCCTAGTACTAATGTACTATACAGCGGGCCGAACTGACAAAATTGCCCTCCACTTCAACTGTGCTGTTGTGTTTGGCTGCGTGCAGGTGCAAACAAGAATTCTTGTAGTTCACAAAATTCCAGAAGAGTAATCACTTATTTTCAAGCGAAAATTTTCCCATTCAGCTCCTCTCGTGTTGGAACAACAAATCTTTGCCTAAACAAATGCGGTGCGGTGCGGTAAGATTATGAACAAGGATCTTTTCTGAGGAGGTCGAGAGGTCGGACCCAGACTTGGTGTAGGAGCTTTGTTTTTGGTCGCTTTTGTAGCCCCATGGTTAATGATGAATAAAAACATTGTAATTTGGAATGTTCGTGGCCTGAATAGTCGGGCTAGATGTAATGCTGTCAGGGAGCTGGCTAGATCGGAGAGGGTTTCTCTGCTCTGTCTGCAGGAAACCAAGCTCGCTGATGTTTCTAGGAACCTTATAATTGATATGTTAGGGTCGGATTTCGATTATGTCTTTTTGCCAGTGACTCAAACTCGAGGTGGTATTTTGATCGCCTGGAATGTTCATACTTGGTCGGTCTCTAATCCTCTTATGGGCACTCACTCGATCTCGCTCAAGGTCGCCTTGCTTGGCGTCCAAGGAGACCCCTGGTGGCTAACTTCGGTGTATGGGCCACAAGGGGATGTCGACAAGGTCGCGTTTTTACAGGAGCTAGCCGCCACCCGAGCCACTATGGCTGGTCCATGGGTGCTATGTGGAGATTTCAACCTCATCTACCAGGCAGCGGATAAGAATAATGGTCGTCTGTCTAGGCGCATGATGGGTCGATTTCGGAGGTTTCTCAATGATATGGCCTTGAAAGAAATCTTTCTTCGTGGTCGCCTATTCACGTGGAGCAATGAGAGGACACATCCAACTCTGGAGCGTATTGACAGGGTTTTTGTAACGGTCGATTGGGAAGCTATCTTCCCGCGCTGTTCCCTCCAGGCTTTGGCCACACGCTGTTCCGATCATGCTCCGTTGCTTCTGCAACTTGATGATGGTTTCCACCCCAAACGTCGATTCCATTTTGAGGCCATTTGGCCTAGATTTGAGGGTTATCTAGGAGCAGTGGAGGAGGCATGGTCTAGGCCGCGACCAATGGCTGATCCACTCAGAACTATCGATCATCTGCTAAGAGAGACGGCCAAAAATCTTAAGAGATGGAGCGCCAAGACGGTGGGAAGCATCCGCACGCAGATTCAGGTCGCTAAGGAACTTATCTTCAGGTTGGAGGCAGCACAGGACCATCGGTCGCTCTCGGTCGCGGAAATTGCCCTTCGAAGATTTCTCAAGTTACGCTACTTGGGCCTAACCTCGCTTGAGCGTACCATTGCGCGCCAGCGCTCGAGTATGCAGTGGCTAACTGAGGGCGATGCAAACACAAAATTCTTCCATCTCCACGCTAACCATCGTCGGCGGAAGAACCACATTGCATCTCTCCAAGTTAATGGTAGAACTTTGGTCGCGGAAGAGGAGAAGGCAGCGGCTGCCTTTGATCATTTTGATGCTATTATGGGATCTCCCAGAGACAGGGCATACTCTCTAAATTTTGAAGCGCTAGGGCTCCCAAGGCTTGATCTTGACAGGCTGGGGTATCCTTTTACGGAGGAGGAGATTTGGGCTGTCATCAAGGAGATGCCCTTGGATAAATCCCCAGGTCCAGATGGGTTCACTGGTCGCTTTTACAGGTCGGCCTGGCCAATCATCAAGGGGGATATCATTAAAGCCTTTGACGCTCTGTCTTCTTTGGACTTTGAACCTCTCGTTCCTGCACATATCAGGCATCGTGTTTCACTCTATGCAGATGATGTGATCATCTTTCTGTCACCTGTCGCTCTTGATCTCAAGCTTATAAAGAAAATTCTAGTATGCTTCGAGGATGCCACTGGGCTAGCGACTAATTATGAGAAAAGTCAGGTCTACCCCATCCACTGCTCTGAAGGTCAATTAATGCTTACTAGAGACATCTTGCAGTGTCAGACTTCTACATTACCATGCACTTACTTGGGGGTCCCACTTTCCGTATCCAAGCTACCAAAATCTGCCTTATAACCCTTGGTCGATAAGGTCGCTGGTTGTCTTCCTACCTGGAAAGGAAGGTTGCTTAATAGAAGTGGGCGTCTTACTTTGGCGAAGTCCACGCTTTGTGCAATCCCCGTCCCCATTGCTACTGCAATTGCGATTGCCCCGTGGGCTACCAAAGCAATCGAGACGTTGGTAAGGGGTTTCTTATGGTGCGGTACTGAGGTCGCTTCAGGTGGTCGTTGCTCGGTCGCTTGGATTAATGTATGCTGTCCTGTGGACTTCGGCGGTTTGGGGATCCCTAACCTGCAGCTGATGGGTATTGCCCTCAGGTTACGATGGCTCTGGCTAGCACGAACAGATGATGCCAAGACTTGGAAAGGATTCCCATTTAGTATAAACAGGCGCGCGGTGGTTTTTTTCGACGCCTCGGTCACGGTACAAGTTGGAGATGGAGCTTCCGCTCTATTTTGGAAGGATAGCTGGCTCAACGGTTGCTCGATTCGACAGCTTGCCCCCAATCTTTGGCTGGCCGTGCCTTCGTGGTTAAGGAATTCACGAACAGTGCAGGAGGGGCTAACCGAACAAAGCTGGATTAGGGACATTAGGAATGCCCTCATAGTACAGGTCTTGGTTCAATTTCTTCGGATTTGGGACCTACTGCAAGGTCGACAGTTGTCAACCGCCCCTGACAAATTCATTTGGAAATAGACAGCCAACGGGTAGTTTACATCTGCCTCAGCTTATCGGGCATTTTTCTTTGGTCGCACTACCTTACTAGGGGCAAAGCAACTTTGGAAGACCCAAGCGCCGATGAGATGCCGCTTCTTTGGTTAACTGGTCTTGCATGGCCGTTGTTGGACCTCAAACCGTCTACGGCGTCATGGCCTTCGCGAACGGGATGAATGTGCACTTTGTGCACAGCACAGTGAGACCCTGGATCATCTCCTCATCGGTTGTGTCCAAAGCCGACAGTGTTGGCTCTGTCTCTTATACACATCTTTTCAAGGCGAATGCT
>OAMR01000104.1:1102107-1118004 GCA_900205405.1 Echinochloa crus-galli | reverse complement strand
CTCCGCCGGAACGCGTCCGGGTCCGGGAAGCAGCAGCAGGCGGGCGGTGGCGGGGCCAAGAAGCCGCCGCAGCGCGGGCTCGGCGTCGCGGAGCTCGAGCGGCTCCGCTGCGGGGGCGACCCGCTCTCCGCCGTGCTCGTGGACGCCGCCGGCGCGCAGGGGCACCCGCTGCTCCACTACAACCACGACCACCACCACCTTCACCATGAGATGCCGCCCTCGGCGTTCGACGCCGCCACCGGCGCGCGCTACTGCTCCCAGCTGCTGACCCCGGCGCCTCCGCCGCCACCAGGTCCCGTCTGCTTGCTCCACTCCCTCGCGGCGGCTACCTGCCAGAGGGCACCGCTCATGGCCCCGGAGCAGCAGTACTTCAGGGACCGGTGGGGCCGCATGGGTGGCTTCTCCCCGGCGGGCAATGGCGCCGGCGGTGGCGTTGGCGCCGACCACCAGGCCCAGCTGCTTCCGGCGCCGCTGGCGCCAGAGCACCCTTCAAGCCAAAACACCATCTGGCGTCCTGCTACCTCCTCCTCCTTCTGCCTCCAGACCGGCCACCGCTGCGGCATCTGCTGCAGGGTAAGCCAGTAAAACCTCGCGGATTCCTCCCTGATCTTTCATTCATGCGATCCCTTGTCTTGAGTTCTTGACAAGTACTAATCTTTTGTCGCATGTTGCTCATCTGCATTTCTTGACGGTTCCACAGAGGATGAGGGCCTTGGCAGAGAGAGGACCGCTGGCACCGGCGCCTCCTCTGTCTCCGAACGCCGGCGCCAACACCAACGCCATGGCAGACTACTCCATCTACGATCTGGCCGCGGCCATGGCCTCCGCTCGCCAGGTAATGCCATCTACCATAATGCAGTTGCTTGTCTAGTCCACGACCACTCATCTGTGTTAAATTTGCCTGCTTGTTGTGAAAGCTTCACTCGATTGTGACGTACGCTCTGCGCAGGGGGACGCGCTCTTGGCCGAGGAGAGGAAGGGCACAGTGGCAGCGGCGGCGGCCGAGGCGCCGGCGAAGAAGGACGTGAGGGAGATCGAGTTCTTCCCGGCGGCGAGCGTGCACCACACCGGCTGCGGCGGCGGCGGCCGGGTCTCCGTCCCCGACGAGCCGGAGCTCGCGGCGCCCTTTTCCTCCCCGTACGGAGCCGCCGCCGGCGGCGGCCGCGCCGCGCCGCAGCTCGACCTGTCGCTGAGGCTGTAGGGGATCGGTGGATCATCGTTGCGCTTGTGCCTGCCATCGGCGGCGTAGGGTTTTAGGTTGTTTCGTTGCTTACATCGGTCCGTCGTGTGCTATGCGCCTATGCTATGCTAGATCTTGGGTTTGTTCTTGGAATTTTGAATTTTGGACACTTGCTAGTTGCTACTGCTTGTTCTTTTGATTTGCTGAAATGCTGCCGATCGAATCTATTATCCTGTATGGTAACATCAAATATGCATTAGAGTCAATCTTTGGATGCTAATCTAGCTAGACCAATCCTCCACCATGGGGAATTTTAACCACGGTGAGGATTGCGAGCATTTGGTATGGTTTGCTGGCCTTCGACAAATAGCACTTGGGCATTGGCAGACGCTCAGCGAGCCGACGGACGTCTACGTACGCTTTCGGCGTACGCAGTAGTCCGAGGCCTGGCCGTCGAGGACTTGAGTCCACTGGAGAAGAAGCCACGCGTGACTCGTGAGAATGTGCAACGGACAGGGCAGCGGGCGTAGCGAACGTTGAGGTGATGGCACGGAAACAGCAGGGCACACTCCTGTGTGGGCACAAGGCACAGCATTGGTCCGAGTCTCCGACACGAGGAAATGAGCAATGGGGGAGCTTCAACGACGTCACGAGACGATCTCTGCTCCGCCCCTTTGTCTATGGATGTCATGCACGCAAGAGGCTGCTACCGTGGTGTAGGCCGACAGCCTCGTCCATGATGCATGCACGTGTGCTCAAGTGAAAACTGAAAGCATTGAGACAAGCCGGCCCTTTGCATTGCGTAAAGGTAAAACGATTGAAGGAACATCCTGGCAGCTTCAGCTGAAGTCTTTAACATGGAAAGCCGATGTAAAAGCCGCAATAGAACACGGGCCAGCTAGTTAGCGAGCGTCCGTCAGGAGGAGACAAAATGAAAAAGGTCCCTTGATCCCATTAATTCTGATACATAATCAATGCCATTTCGACATGCCCTGATCATATATGCATTTGCCAAAACGCGCTACACCAAAAGAGCTGACCTCGGTGCCCTCCACTTGCGGATCCGCCCTCTATTTGTTTGCTCGAATAGTGAATTCTATGCAACCAAATGAACTGATTTGTGGAGAGCCAAGCAGAAACCGCCCCTACAGGCTTGCACACAGCGGCCCATGCATGCAACAGCAGTCTTTCATTTTACTAACACACCAAACATGTCACCAAGCAAAACAACGGGGACTCGTCCAAGATCTACAGTTTCTGGTACAAACGCAAAGTCGCAGAGGAGCAGAGTGGCCACAGAAGCGGGGCACTCATGTTACACAAGGGCTGCCAACGTGAAGGCCTCTGCTTTCTCCCTCTCGTGGCCTACTGCCCTGCTCTTCCCTCAATTTTCTGCAGACAGACGAGGAAAACATCAAGGCGTGTTCCAACCATATGCAAGTAGTAAACAACTCGTCAGCCAAACAGGCAAAATGCTGCCAATGATTTCACGAAGAAAACACAGGGAAATAAAAAAACATGAGCTGAAAATACTTTGCACGAAAATGTTAAAGAGCGGTCTTTACAACACCAATGTGACCAAAACTGATGAAAAATAGACCATGCTTTAGTCAGATGGGGAATATGACAATATTATGTGTGTTTGGCACAATTTTATTTTATGGTATATCCATGAGGCCATGATGAGTTATAGGATTTATTTTGTAACTAAAGGACACAGTTTCTTGGGCATCAGTAGTTTCTTTATTCCCATCTAGGCTTCTTCTGGTACATAGTCACAGCACTCTGCCACATGCTTGGAAATGGAAAGGGCTTTCAAGTTTGAACTTTAGGGTCTGACTTATACATGTGAAGGGTAGCACTCATGTGGGACTAGAGATGCTCCATGTGGGACTTTCATCTTGGTTGCTACATCAATTAGTCCAACATTTGTTTGGTAACTGAGAAGGTCAAATAATACAACCTACACTAAAATGAAGCTGCGAGGCAAGTTCCTGTATATACTGTAAGTATTTACTTAAATGGTGGGCACGGAGCCATAGAAATGCAAAATGTTAATAGATGAAATAACATACAGTTATCGAATGGAAATAATGCACGGAGCCATATTAAATATGATCTGAACTAAAGTTATCGAATGCCAAACAAAGATAACAATGTGCATATCACAGCTATCATTTTTAAAAGCTAAAATAAGCCTTCCATGGAAATATCTGGGAAGGCTGAATTCAAGAGTTGAACATATTCATCTGCCAAGTTAAAAGAGTGCACACACATAAATACAGAGCAGTTCCAATCCATCACGTTTTAGCATGTATATCCACCTATTGTGCCTGTGACAGTGGGTTGGGCAGAGCCACAGCTCCATGCTCAATATCTCAGGACTAGCTAGCCCTTAACCTAGGATTAAATTTATCAGGAAAATAAGCTACTTAATTATGTAAGCCTCAAACTTTCCGAATAGCACACAATCTCTTGCAAACTTATAAGCATGTTTAGTCATCCAGCACAGAATTTAGCTTCTTCAAAGGGTGTCAGTCTCTTCAGTCCCAATGAACTAACTTTACAGACCAATGCAGTACCTCGTTTCATTTTTCCTCCCTATGCCCTAGAAAAATCAGTTTTGATAAATAATAACATTCATAAGGGATAAAGGTGAAGAAAAGAAAAAAGAAGTGGCTAGTAATGTCAAGTAGCCAACACATCTCACAGCTATTCAACTAGTATGTTAATGTTGAGCAGGAGAATTCCACCTTCGTGTACATTCTATGTTAATGCTATGTCAACACTTGTACATTTGGAAACATAAAATCAATGCTCAATCACACAAGTATTAGAATTTTTCTGACCTAAAACATAAACAGAACTACGAATCAATCATACATTCAAACAAATATCAGATCAAGAATTAACATTGTTGACATTGCAACTTCACACACTATGTTCACAATTATATAGCTGATCATTTTCATGATCAGGAAATTCTACCAGGCTATGAATTCTTCTCGCTATGAACATTGCATTGTCTACGTGGTAGCTTGTCAGTTAATTAACTTTGCGTGATCTTCATGTTAAGTCAAAAATGAAAAGGCTATACCTCTATCGGAAAGCTATGTGACAAGGGCAGATACTCAACTGGATACTCACATTGCCATATCAACACAAAAATTCAAACATTCTAGCGCAATTTTTTTGCTGGATTAGTCAACACTTCTAATGCAATGTGCTCTCCTTGCCATCAGTACACTCAACTGCCTAATATCAGCCAGCAACACAACAAAGCAGGTTATTTGGGCTGCTACTCTCCTTGTGAATGTCATGAATATACACACCAATGCCAGATCATTTCATTAACTAATTCATGGAAAACTAATCGGCAAACAAATGGACCATGAGGAAGATGAAGCAAAGAGACGGACCTTTCTGCGCCTCTGGCGCCTCATGATACACAGGCTCATTTTCGGGCACTGGGCGCAGCTCATCGCCAAAGGCGTCACCAGCTCCTGCAGCATCATCCGGGTAGCGCACAACCACCACTGGGCAGACGCAGTGGTGCACGCAGTAGTCACTGACGCTCCCGAGCCTCCCTTTTCCGGCCCTGCGCGAGGCGCCGAACCCGCGGCTGCCCATGATCAAGGCGGACAGGCCGAGGCGCTCGGCCTCGAGGCAGAGGCGCTCCTTCATGTCGTGGTCCTTGACGATGTGGATCTTGAAGGGGATCTGCGCGACGACGAGCGGCTGCGCGAGGTCCTGCGCCTTGGTGGAGGTGAAGGCGTCGAAGTCCTCCTCCCGCTTCTTCTTCGCCTCCTCGGGCTCCTCCTCAGAGGCGGCGCCGCACGCCGCACCCTCGGCGATGTCGGCGTCGGGCTCGTCGTCGACGGAGACCGGGATTGAGCCCCAGTCGGCGCCGTAGAGCACGGAGGTGGGGCGGACGTGGAGCAGCACGACGGCGTCCCCGGGGCGGAGGTAGTTCTGGACGGCCCACTTGACGGCGAAGGCGGACTCGTCGGAGAGGTCGACGGCGATGCCGATTCGGCGGTGCGGGGAGGACGCGGCGGCGGAGGCCGCGGCCAGCGAGGAGAAGAAGTAGCGCGGCGAGGTGGGCTGGATCGCCGCCACCGCCTGCGCCGCGGAGAGGCGCACCGGCGGCGGCCCGGACGGCGACCTGTCGCCGGCGGTCGGGGAGGCCGGGTGGGTTGCCATCGCCGATTCGCCTAGGGCTCCTTCCTCTGGCGCGCGAGATTCCTTCCGGCCGCGGCGGCTCGAATCCAATCGGATCGGTCGGGTGCGGCGCTCGATCTGATCACGGGGAGGGCGATGGGGACGGTGGGGAGAAGGGGAGGCGAGACGAGACGTCAAGGGTTTTGGCTGCAAATGACGCGGATTTGCGGAGACAGCGACCAGTGGAGTGGACTCTTGATGAGCGTGGTTTGTCAGTGATTAAATGATGATGCTGGTTTCAGAAATGGGCGGTGGTGATGCTACACGTGGCTGCTGACCGGCTGCGCTCTCTTGTCGCTTTATGATTCCTCAAATGAAATATTGCCTACCCGGCTGCCTGGTGGAGTATGCATCCGATTTACTGTATTTTATTCATTTCCGCATTGGATTTTTGCTGCTGCCGTGCCCCCCTCTCGGTACAGTACGGTTTCTGCATTTGGAACGCCCATTCGGTAAGGTTCTCAAAATGTAGAAATAGAAAAAAACATAGGATTAAAATTGGATGAAACTTGCAATTCTATAAGTAAGAAATTAAAATACAGAAAAGTTTGTCAGGTAGTCTTTGAATGTAACATAAGAAAAATACATAAAGGAAAAATTGTATAGGGTCCAACCTCATGTTAGTTTTTCTCCAAAATTCCTATGGTTCCATGAATTCTATAGGAGTTTCTATGATTTTTATTTATTCAAAGGGGGTCTGTAAGTATAACCTACCCCCTCTTTCGGAGCAATACCTAACACAACATTCTGACTAAATAGATATATTCGGCCCTTCTACAAACATAACATTTGCGCTAGGGTAAGAAAGTGCATCTAGGCACTTAATCAATTTTAGTGATTAATGACTATAGAAATTTGGATATAATGCTTTGAATGAGATGTGCAGGTATAACACAGAGAAAAGTGAAAAGAATGAGAAAATATGGTGCCCAACTCCTATCTAAAGATTAATGGAAGAAGATCTTGAAGAATTTAAATTGTGTAGGATTTATAAAATTGAGTTTAGGACCACTGTATTATCAAGAGGGACAAGTAATCGTGCTATCATGTGACTTTGATGCTCAACCATACCCTCAATACTATCCCTCAGCCACACCTTCAAAAACTAAATCCATTTTGACCCAAGTGTTGCTTGTCGGAAATTTCCGGTAAACCACCGGAGAATCTCCGCTGATCACCGGAAATTTCCGGTGATCACCGTATGTACGAGCTGATTGCTAACCATCGGAAATTTCCGATGGACTGGGCAAATGTACGGCAAATGCGACGGACAATTCCGGTGTTTCGGCGAAAATTTTCGGTATAACTCCCACCAACGGTCACATTTATGAGAGAGGTATAAATACCCCCTCATATGCCACCTACCGGAACTCTTGACCCATTTGACGAACCCTAGCTCTTCCAAAGCCTCCAAGAGCTCTCCCAACACCCCTTGCTTCAATCTCTAAGTTTGTGGTGGTGTGTTTGTTGAGGGAGTTGAGCTAAGTGATCCAAGCTTCATCCTCCCCCTCTCTTGAGCATCAAGTTTGTGGTTCTCGGTGCTTCGTTTGTTACTCTTGGGGATTCATCCCCTAGACGGTTATGCGTCACCAAGAGCATCCAATCAAGCTTGTGGATTCGCCTTGAAAGTTTGTATCACCCATTCCTTCGTGGATTTGCTAGTAAGTGGGCTTAGCACCTTTGTGGTGACTAAGTGGAGGAAAGAGGCTTGGAGTTGATAAGCCCGCCTTTCGTAGGCCCTCAACGAAGACGTAGCTCCTTTGTGGAGTGAACTTCGAGTTAAATCTTATGTCTCTCGTTGATATTGTTGCTATTGTTTCTTGTGTTCATATAGTTCATATTGTTCTAAGCAAGTTCGTGCTCTTTATCTCTCGATCTTTCATTTCGTGAAGTTGCTAGGAGTAAGATTGTTTTCAGAGGGCCTATAACTTACTTTTGAACATCTTGATTCATACAAATTGTTATCTTTGCTCTTAAATCAGTTACAAAGCATTGTGGTCGCCTGTCACCGGAAATCTCTGGTAGTGACCGGAAATTTCCGACAGTCTAGCGGAAATTTCCGGTGGCTACCGGAAATTCCGGCAGATTTGATATTTTATGGAGTTGTTTTTGATAATTTTCAGGAACGCCTATTCACCCCCCTCTAGGTCTAGTGTTGATCCTTTCCGATACCATTCTTTATGTACTAGACTACTGGCCCATTTCCAATGACGTCCCAAGGCTGATCAGAGTCAAAAGGAAGGAAGAACAGATAATGAAGCTGGTTCATCTGATGGGGCTGGATGGTGTAACAAGATTTGGAAATTGAAAGTTTCCCTGAAAATTCGTATATTCCGGTGGAGAGCGGAGAGCGCTATATAATTTCCTCCCAACCAATATGGAGTTGCATAGGAGACATGTGGAATGCGAGGCTTTCTGCGCCACCTGTGGAGCTGAACAAAAGTCGTTGTTCCATGTGGCCTTCGAGTGCTCCATGGTGAGAAGATTCTGGCAATTAAAGAACTGACCGGTGTTAAAATCCCGGTGCTTCACCGAGCAACATGGACAAAAGACCTACTGGTAGGAGAGCGGTGTTCTATCAAAGATGCAGAGCTAATTACCTATGGGGTTTGGTCCCTCTGGTCAGGCAGAAACGCAAGAAAGCACGACAAGGAGGGATGGGATCCGGTGGCAGGAGTCAGGCATGTTGCAGCAATGCTAGAGGACCTGATGTGTTGAAGACCAGGGCCAGGCATGAGGCAGGCTTGTATGCGAGGTCCTTGGTAGAAGCCACCGTCAGGCTGGGCCAAAGTAAACACAAATCCATCCTTTTTGTTGGACAGAGGGACTAGAGCAAGTGGGGTAGTGCTGAGAATTGAGAAATGACCAAGGAGCCATCCTGGCTGCGACAGCACACACCTACACCAATGTCCCTGATGTTATCATCACTGGCGTAACGTTGTGGGGGCGAAGCAAAATTTCTTCCATCCATGCATGCATACTTGTCATGCATGCATGCAAAAGTATACTACCACTCCATTGCTAGCTGCTGACTATGGAGTGTCGAAGGTTCTTGTCGAGTTGGACAACAGCCTGGTGGTGTCCCTCCTACGATCGAGCAATGGCTTCCGAAGTACCATCGCAGGCATTTGGCAAGAAATTAGAGAGCTTAGTATGTCTTTTGTTGATTTTGATTTTTTGCTTTGTGAACCGGGAAGAAAAATGAAGCCGCTCATATGTGTGGGCGCATACCTTCATTTGCCCGGGGATGTCTTGGGTCACGCGGGAATAGCCAACAATGATTGTAATTGCTTATTTAATCAATAAAAGCTCTCCGATTTTCTCTCTCAAAAAAAGACACTTGATGTGCATGGATCCAATAGCCGCTTCAACCTCCAACTTGCATTGTTGGGGACTCGGGAGGTTTGTTTCTCATAACGCTCCTTGTTTGTGTCGAGCACTGATCAGGTCCCGTATATCACACGAGATACTTGGCAATTATCGCTCATCGAACTTTACCCTTAGTAATTCACCAACGGTAAACTTGGTTTAGTCTAGGAGAACTGAAAACAAGCTTGACCCCTTGGGCCCTAGGAAAACATGCTAATTCAGGTGTGTAGGTGGAGCTTAACCCCGACCAAGGAAGATGCGGATTTACACGAGTAGTGCCTTCCATTTAGCACTGAGAATGTACGATGCAACCAATTTTGCTCAGAAAGATCTTACTAAACAATAAACACTAACCGCATATTTGGAATTTGGATAAGGTAGGATGAGTTGGTTCCAGAGTCATCCGATTCTAACACCGAACCTATTGGTTTGTTTATATTACAGAATTAGACGGACTCACTCAGCATCACCACGTTATTCTTAACCAGCGCTGCAGTTCTTTCTTTTTGCAGGAACAACTCATCCACCTAAAAAATGACAGACCAAATCGTCCCGAGCGGACCGGACCCGATGGCCTGATCCGTATATGTAAACACATCATAAAATTTACCTACTCTATCTAATTTCGAGCTTAGGTCCACCTTGTCTAATTCTTAATTCTTTATCATCAACAACTTCAAAGCACATTTTATTTTCTACTCCTTCTGTTCCCCAAATAATGCAATTCTAGAAGAGATGTTTTCTGACAGACTAGGTGAAAGAAAAATGACTATACATGTAATTATTAATGAAGAGTAATTGTAATAATACCAAAATTGCTCTAGTGCATTTAGATTACGAGGACGTACTTAACAGCTTATGCGATATGTATTGCTACATAACCAGAAGGTAAAACCTCGTTAGTGTATTAATTATGGAAAAAATTCGATATAGTTATAACTTATACTCCATACTAGCCCACTAAAATCAACCTCTAACCCACTGACACCGATCCACATACGGTTCAAACTAATCTACGAGAGCAGTTTCATGAAATTTATGTGAAGTAGCACTGGCTTGAACTAGCTTCCGGATGCCCACGTACCAGACAAATAATACTCCACCTAGTTTTTTCATGTAATATATAATTTGCATACAAATAAAATGGCAATGATATGTGATACATGTGAAGACAAGGAGGCGAAGGGGAATCGTTTGAGTTTCATATCCATAGAACGATGCAATATATATAGTTCTAAAGAACGATGCTGTATAGTTCTAAGAACAATGCATCCCCCACCACTAGATACGCGCCCTGGCTATTCTCTTGTTTTTGTTCATGTTTATTTATTGTAAATTAAACAAGAGCGTTCGTAGCACCGTAGATCACTCACATTTTACATCTTCGTGATTTACGTTGAGTATTTCTCACAGTATGCTATAATTTGCCTATCTTTTTAGCAGTATGGATCGTAACATCAAGCTAGGCTCCTGACGCATTGCATTGTCCGCTCGATTTGACATGTGAATTCTGTCAAGATATTGACGCATGCTTGAGCAAAACAAATTTCATTTGATTCAGAAATAAAATGATTTTATTAGTACAAGCCACTGGGAAAATAACATTAACTCAGACAGGAAATTATCATTCCTACACAGCTGGACCAACTGCAGTAGCATCAGCAATCCCAGTCCCAGGTGCAACCTTACGTGGTGGTGGAGGCTGGCAAAGCCCTTTGCACCAGCAACGAGCAGGCAAAAAGCCACGACACTCGCCTCCTATGTAGTTGTAGGGAGCCTCATCGCGGCACACATTCGCGCAGTGGCTCGAGTGTGAGCACCACCCTTTAAAGTTGCGGCTAAGATAAAAGCAATATATATCATCCGCTTCAACATGCATGATCATCTCTACACGAAAAACACACAACAAACGTTAGCCAGAGCATCAAACATGATCATCTCTCCATATCATTACCGAGTGTTTTAGCCCTGTCACTCGACAAAGTCTTGGTCTTTGATGAGTGCCTAGGCGTCATGGCACTTGGCAAAGACCTTGCTACCGTTTGTCTCCATGAGTTGGCCGTGCCCATCTCTTTTTTTTTTGCCGAGGGCTGACCGAATACTCCGTAAAAGTACCCGACAAAAAGCACTCGGCAAAGTTTTCTTTACCGTAAAAAACCTTATAGAGTGAGCTATGCCGAGGATGACACTCGGCAAAGCTTTTGCCGAGTGTTTTACCCTCTTTGTCGAGTGCCTCTGGTATTCGGCAAACTGACTGTCTTCCGTAGTGCCATGAACATGCTACTTCTAACATATCTCATGCATATACACGTACCAGCAGCCATGATGACAAGCAGGAGGAGTACGGTGGCAGATGCAAATGTATTCCTACGTGAAGACTCCATTGGTTGATCTTGTTTGTGCTCTGACGAAGAATGAGCCGGTATGAGACCGTGATAGATAGATAGATAGATAGATAGATAGATAGATAGATAGATAGATAGATAGATAGATAGATAGATAGATAGATAGATAGATAGATAGATAGATAGATAGATAGATAGATAGATAGATAGATAGATAGATAGATAGATAGATAGATAGATAGATAGATAGATAGATAGATAGATAGATAGATAGATAGATAGATAGATAGATAGATAGATAGATAGATAGATAGATAGATAGATAGATAGATAGATAGATAGATAGATAGATAGATAGATAGATAGATAGATAGATAGATAGATAGATAGATAGATAGATAGATAGATAGATAGATAGATAGATAGATAGATAGATAGATAGATAGATAGATAGATAGATAGATAGATAGATAGATAGATAGATAGATAGATAGATAGATAGATAGATAGATAGATAGATAGATAGATAGATAGATAGATAGATAGATAGATAGATAGATAGATAGATAGATATTTCAAAAAAAAATAGATAGATAGATAGATAGATAGATTGAAACTTAGATAAATGGATAGTATTAATCAAATGGGAGTTGAAGGGACGTCCACGTACAGTGCAAATGCAGAACCAAGAATAGCCGTGACAAGCAAGGATTTTTCACGTAGCAAGATATAGATGGAAATAAATCAGTACACAAAGGTTTTGACATGGAAACTAAGGAATTTTCACAAGCAAAATTAATAGCCGTATACAACAAGGATTTTTTCCGTACACAGTTTTGGTAGATGACGCATGTTTAGAAAGATACATACTAGCAAGAACGCACGTGCGGCAAACACGTTTAATAGAAAATAAAATTGCATAATTGATAGTTGGCCGGAGACTGTGTTGGTTACAAACTTGATGATTTCATACTACAGAAACGGACGAGAGAGGTAGAGAATTTGACGAAAAAGAGCCTGACAGTGGCAGGTAGGGTCGCTAGGAGGTTCAATGACTGATGAGTATGTTGTTCATCAAAAGTTTGACGAAACAAATGCCTGACCGGTGGAATCGCTAGGAGGGGTAGTGTTTCAATGATTTGTGGGTCTGTCAATCGTCGAAAGTTTTGGATTTTTATGTTTCAAAACTGATTTGTGGGTCCGTCGTCAAATGTTTTGGATCTTTATAGTACTAGCAAGAACGCACTTACGACACACATTTAATAGAAAATCATATTGCATAATAGATAGTAAAAACACACTGCTACAGGAGGAGGAACCCGTCGAGGGAGTCAATGATGTAGTGGTTCTTGAGCTCTGAAAGGTGGGCGTCGGCGAAGACGCCCATATCCCGGTGGAAGAAGCGGACGCAGCCGTGGGGCTTAGCATAGACTGGGAGTAGACCGTGGCCATCCAACAGCATCGTCCACCGGCGGGGTGGAGGCGAGGGTCCGACAGACCGCGGCCGCGGGTGTCGGGCGTGGAGGAGCGCCACCAGCGGCAGATGATGCAGAAGCGGACATAGTTGAGCATGTCGCCCGTCAACAACACGTGGTCCACGATGAGTCGATGTGTTCACGTTGGCCTTTGGCATAAGTAAAGCGGAAATTGAGGGTGAAAAAATCAATTGTCAACTCTTGGCAGTACAAATTTCCATCCAATCAGTAATCTCATCCACACTACACATCCAAAAACCTAATGGCTTGGAAACTCGAATGCCATGTAGGACGCTCTCCACCACCAATTCAAGCCAGGCATCAGGACCGCACATCAGAACAGACTAGAAACTGCGGCGCGGCCGTTGCCGCGCCTTGCCTGATGTGGCCAGTGTGGCCCTCCTCGCAGCGGCGGCCTCCGAGGGCGCCCGATGGCCCTCGCGGCGGTGGCCGGCCGCGGCTTTGCCGCACTATTTTACAATTGGCTAGTGGTTTTATGGAATCCGTGGCCTTTAAAATTTGATGGAGAGGCAATTGTAGAACTTTTATTTTGAGATGATTCAATTGCTCCCATCGATTGGAATTAATAGGATCATGTGTCTAAAGGCATATTTGAACCTCAAAAGTCCAAAATAACTTAACATTCAATCATACATCTATGCACAAAAAAGGCCAATATAGGAGTCACAACAAAAGCAATCTTAGTTGCTATCCATCTTATAAATCTTGTAGTTGGACATGAAAACTGAGCATAGAATATATTAAATGTGAGATACTGGAGTACTAAGAGAGATAAAATTCGCAGACTTTTTTCAAGCCTTATAGCTCAAGCTAATTAAGTTAAGCTTGATCTCTCTTGGTATCTACTTCATATCATGCCATCCTCTTTCTTGTCATCTTTGTCTTTCATTGTCTTTTGGAGTTAGGAAAATGGCAGAATCTAGTCAAGAGTGTTAGTTTCAGCAACTCAATCTCAAATGGTTACAGCAACTTACCAGAGACGTAAAAAAAAGGAGAAACTATAATTGGAACTATAATTTCCAATTAATGCATAGCATGGAGGACAAAAAACAAGATGCAGTTATCATTCAGCATAAAGGTTAATGATAATTATCTATGTAAATTATCTGAAAATTATATTGATTTACTTGGTCATCATAAATAGAATTCTCACCATCTTGAGTTGCTGTAGAGTTTTGGCAGATATACAGATAACGTATTCTTTGCTATGTTATAGTATAGCAACTGCTATATATATATATATATATATATATTATGAGCAAGAACATAAATCATTTTAGATTCTTTACCTCTGTATTTCCAAAATATTTGCGAAGGTATATGCAAATCAACAATCTGCCATTCATTGCATCTATATGCCAATTTCCTTTAATAACTCACAGAAGCACACAACACAGTAATACATTGCTTGCTATCTTTGTGGAATAAATAGTTCCAGACCATAACACTCAGCTATGGGTAATTTGCAACTGATCAGTCACTAAAGTATAATCTACCAAGTCAAGCTGAACCTGCAGCCTTTGTTTTGAAGATTAATTGATTGTGTGCATATGGTAGGCATAATAGTCAGAACATCCTTCTAAATTCAGAGCTCTGAAAAGAATAGAGGTTCTTTGGTTAGTGTGCAATCACACCACAAGTGCAAGTCATAACTTGACCTAATTCAGATTTCGGTAGGTTTATCTTTGCAGATAAACAAGTTTTAGATATTCACCTAGGTTTAGTCAGGAAGAACTAACTTTGGAGAGAGAGAAAAGTGTTCACCTAGATTTATTTTGTGACATGAGCAAAGATATACTGACCTGTATCAACACCCTCACAGCATCAGAATATCCATTGGGTCCCCATCTTCACAATTGTGTGGCTAGACCACTAATGAGTATATCAATTGGCAACCTCTCCTGCTGGAGATACCTGTAATTATACATCTGAATTCAGGGACTTGGTAAACGGCAAGGCACTGCAATACTTGCAATTCCATGCTCTAGACAGTGACCAGTACATACTTGATGTATGGAAGCCATCTAAATTATCAGTTGCATCAGAAAAAAATGGTGATTTTCTCTTTCCTGCAAGCTTAAATTGTAACAGATAACTTGTCATCAGCATCGCAACTCCTGCAAACAAGGAAGGTTTTGACTTGTGAAGTTTCAATGGATGTGAAAGTAATGTCCAAGTTCTACTTCATTACTAAGATAAATAAGAGCCAGAGTGCTTTGAAGGGGGCAATATGATCCACTCATTTAGCCATATGGCTCTTCTCTTCAAGCACACTCCTAAAATTATAGATAAACATTTCATCATGAATCTCCTCCATGGAATGAGCAGCATAGAGGATGAGGCATTTGGTCAGGAAAGAGTAAGGGCTTGGGAGACAAGGAGGAAGTCATAGCTTACAGTGTTCCAAATGGCCATTTCATCGAACATCACGGGGGCGTTGCTACAGCAGCTCAGGAGCAGAGGAGGTGCATTGGTCTTCTCATGGAGGCGGTATGTAAAGGTATCTTGCGGTAGCAATGGAATGGCGGCAGCCGCGGCTCCACGCAGAGGCACCGGCCGTGGTGGATTTCACAAGGATATCGATGACGTGTGGAGCGGGTGGCGCGCCACGTTCGGTGTCGAGGCAGGCATGGCCGCTGCACTAATGCCTGCGCCACCGGGGGTTCCAGTGGCAACGCGGCACTAGGCAAGAATCTGAACGCGTCAACCCTCGGCCGTGGGTTGTCCCGCAGGTAGAGACTGGTGGCACCAGGAGGAGGAAGACAATGTGGCATGACATGAAAGTAGTTGCCCCTGTCATCTTCGAGGTCAGAGGAAGATATTGCCGGCTGTAGCTACGCCCTTAGATAGTACGTGGCCATGGTGACGATCTAGGAGGCGAGTCGCAGGCAAAGACAGACGCTGGGGACAGGGGCAGACGGGCAGCACGGCATGCGGAGAGCGCAGGGCGGTGTCTCGCCAGACGGAGCGGAAGGACCGCCGAGCGGGTCCGCGACATTTCCCGAGAGTACCTCTATGGCGGCTGGTGGCGCGTCGGACCTCCATGGCGGGCGGTGATCGGCCGGTGACGAGCGTGGCCTGCATGGCTCTACGCGGCGGCAGCGGGCAGCCAGTGGGCGGCGCGCGGAGACCCCCTCGTCGCCGGCCGCGGAGGCCCCCTCGCCGCCAGTCGCGCTCGCCGTCCCCGCGTGGCGCTGGAGCCACCACCGGTTCACACGAAGGCCACCTCGCCGCCGCGCCTAGCTTGTGCCATGGTTGGCCGCCGTCCGCCGCCGCTCCGCCCGCC
>OAMR01000104.1:1077905-1090882 GCA_900205405.1 Echinochloa crus-galli | reverse complement strand
CAGCAGCCGCCGGGGTTCATCGCTGCTGGACACGAAGGGAAGGTGTTGAAGCTGGACAAGGCGCTGTACGGGCTGCGCCAAGCTCCCCGTGCCTGGAACACGAAGCTCGACTGCAGCCTGCGTGACATTGGGTTCAAGCGCTGCACCAGCGAGCACGGGATGTACACGAGGGGCGTGGGGGAGATGCGCGTGGTGGTGGGCGTCTACGTCGACGATCTGATCATCACCGGCGCGAACCCGAGGGACGTCGGCGCGTTCAAGGAGGAGATGCGACGGGCGTTCAGGATGAGCGATCTGGGCCTGCTCTCGTTCTACCTTGGAATCGAGGTGAAGCAGGGCCGGAACGCCATCACGCTGGGACAGGCAGCATATGCGCGCAAGGTGTTGGAGAAGGCGGGGCTGGCAGCTTGCAACGCTGTCCAGACACCCATGGAGGTTCGACTTCGTCTGTCGGCCAAAGGTACAACTCCAGAGGTCAATGCCACCATGTATCGCAGTCTGGTGGGAAGCCTGCGTTACCTGGTGCATACCCGACCTGACATCTCGTATGCGGTGGGGTATGTCAGTCGTTTCATGGAGAATCCCAGGGAGGAGCACCTTGTTGCTGTAAAGCACCTGTTGCGTTATGTAGCAGGCACGGTGGACTATGGACTGGTCTACCCCAAGCATCTGAATGGAGATAGGAAGCTGATCGGGTTCAGTGATAGCGACTTGGCGGCCGCCGGCGACAGCCAGCGCTACCTGGACAGCGCCGGCGTGATCTGCGGCAGGGCCAGGCACCTGCTGAACGCGCGCAACAGCAAGGGCGACACGCCGCTGCACTGCGCCGCCCGCGCCGGGAACACCGGGATGGTCGCCCACCTGATCAAGCTCGCCGGCGGCGAGGATCAGGCGATCAGGGCTCTCGTGAGGGCGCAGAACAAGCGCGGGGAGACAGCCTTGCACGAGGCCGTCCGTTTCGGCGACAAGGAGATGGTCCGAGCACTCATCATGGACGGGGACGCGGGGCTCGCTGGGGTGGTTGCAAATGATGGCACCTCGCCGCTGTACCTCGCCAGCTCGTTGGCCCCCCTGCATATTGCGCAAGAGCTGCTGCACCAAAGCGTCGACGGGCTGTCCTACTCCGGCCCGGATGTATGACAGCAGCATGCAAGGCGTTTTGTCCATCCGGGCCGGAGTAGGACAGCCCGTCGACGCTTTGGTGCAGCAGCTCTTGCGCAATATGCAGGGGGGCCAACGAGCTGGCGAGGTACAGCGGCGAGGTGCCATCATTTGCAACCACCCCAGCGAGCCCCGCGTCCCCGTCCATGATGAGTGCTCGGACCATCTCCTTGTCGCCGAAACGGACGGCCTCGTGCAAGGCTGTCTCCCCGCGCTTGTTCTGCGCCCTCACGAGAGCCCTGATCGCCTGATCCTCGCCGCCGGCGAGCTTGATCAGGTGGGCGACCATCCCGGTGTTCCCGGCGCGGGCGGCGCAGTGCAGCGGCGTGTCGCCCTTGCTGTTGCGCGCGTTCAGCAGGTGCCTGGCCCTGCCGCAGATCACGCCGGCGCTGTCCAGGTAGCGCTGGCTGTCGCCGGCGGCCGCCACCACGTGGAGCGCGGAGCCCGTGACGGCCACCTCCAGCGCCGGGTCGTCGTCGTCCTGCTTGTCGTCACTGCTGGCGACCACGTCGATGACGACTTCACCAGCCGGCGATGAAGGCCCCGCCGCCGGAATCTCTACCCACCGCAGCCGCTGGCAGTCGCCGGAGCTTGCGGCCATGAGTAGCAGGCTTGTCCGCGCCTCCTTCCGAGGCACTATGCTTGGCTCCATACCACACACTGCTAGCTAGGTTTGTGGCCTTGTTGGTGATGTGCGTGTGTGTATGTATGGATCAGCTTGCATATTGCATATTTTGCATATGCATGCATATATATATATAGTTGTACGTCCACACGTAAAGCCAGTATTCATTGCGTATAACGACAAGCTATCTCTGGAATCTTGTGCACAAAATATGTTCGTTGCTTCCGGCGATGACACCCGAGAACAGGCCGAGGTTCTCATGCTGCGGTGGCATGGGTCTTTCTTTATTCTTACCTCAAACAGGAGGAGATGCGCCAGTAGCATGCTGCTACAGGAACGAAGCAAAACTTTTGGCTCTGTGGGTCAAAGTATCAATATTTCAAATAGCGGGCTAAAAGATTCAGAAAGTGATTCTAAACATTTAATAACTGAGCTAAATAAGACTATATTGGCCATAAATTGTACATGAGCGTAAATGTCGGTATTATATCTCAAATATTTAATCTCTACCAAAGTATCTGCGCTCGGCCATGCATGACTTGAATTTACAAAATTCAACGTGAAGTGTTTGAGATACTACTTAGCGCATACTTCATTCGCAGGGTTTACATTTGAGTTTGAAGATCACAAATATTTTGAAAAATGAAAATATTATAATTGTCATATGTTTCAAAATGTTTAAACATAATTAGAGGGTAGAAGTTCTGCAAATAGAAACACCCACAAACGAACAATTTTCGGGTGAATATGTACTAGGGCTGTAGGCCGGGCATATGTATCATTGTTCCTACTAGTTTCTCCTAAGAATGAGATAGTAATATATATTTACATACACACCAAAAGGCAGCAATATCAAAAAACAATATTATTTAGACATGCATGTAAATGAAAATGACTCGTTCACAAATACTGCCAGGCAGGCCCATTTAATATATTAGTACAAAATACAGCACGTGCTTATTACAATTCCGTGAAATACATACGGGATGATGAAGGATAAACACACATATAACTGTAGGAGTACAATATTGCACGCACATATGCAAATACACACACACCCCTTACCAGGTTACCCCGTCTTTTGAATCAGCGGGGATCAATAAGGGAGGTTTCTTCTTATTAACCAACTTATTGGTACCAAGGATTATGAAAAAAATAAAACCATAGGTACTAAGAAACCGGAAGGGATCAATTTCCTCTAGTACGGCGCTAGCTAGCTTGCTGCATAGAGGCATAGAGCCTTCAGTTTCAGTGACGACGATGGGTTTGGCCATGGCAGCCTGCCCTTTTCACAAACTCATACGACAGGAAACCGGCGATTACGAGGTAGGGCCAGAAGAGATATACCATGTTGGCTAGGAATCCAATCCCTAATTCCAGCAACGTCGCCTTAGTTTTTCTTTTAAGAAATGCTGACATGTCGTTGAAGCTCGCCATCAGAAACCAAACTCCGTCGAGCAGTGCGAGAGATGTCATGACGCAGGACGCAATGGCAGTCCCGTGCTCCACATCAGCGAGCAGCAGGTAGAGGGCGAAGGCGAAGGCGGCGCTGAAGCTTCGCGCTGAGCAGAGCAGCAGCGCCAGGGAGAAGGACACCAGCTCGATCCGCTTCTGGATGTCCACCGCGGCAACCCTGCAGTAGACGAGGCTGAAGGTGGCAAGCGTGGAGCAGATGAACGCCAGCGTGTTGGAGATCACGAAACCTTCGAAGGCGTACGAGCCGATGAGCACCGGCGTCCCGGCCGGCGGTGGGGCCGCGACGGCGCCTGCTAGTTTCTTGTTCTTGTTCCCCAAAGCGTCTCCCGGGCTCCACACGCCCCCGGGCATGGTTAGAGCTGCCGCGAATGTGGCCGTAGCGACGAGCACGGAGCCGATGCCCACGATCTGCGCGAAATCCTTGATCTTTGCGGACTCTGTTTCCTCGTCTAGACGTGGGCTGTACTCCGGTATCCGATCACGCCGGCGGTTGCCACTCACGGCGTCTGCGAAGTTTAGCATGCTGAGAATCCGACGACGTGCAGTCTGCAAGATTTAACAACCACATAGAATTAAACAAAGACCCATTCATCCATATAATGTACTCCCTCAATCACATAAGCTCAATTCTAGTTTTTTCAGACATAATATAGTTGTTGTTGCTTGGTACATATAGAGGGCAGATTAGTGTTGTTAAGTTGGTAGGTATATATGGAGGCTATTACCGCATACAAATACTTATCTATTTCAAGTAATATAAGGCAGAGAGTTGATACTAGAATTACATTTATTTGTAGGATTCTTTTCTAATCGTAGAATTGCACTCTTCATAGGTCTGCCGGAGTATATTAATCCATCATAACTTTGAGAGACGACATAGATAATAATTGTCTTACTCTCTCTAATTTTTTCTATATTCTAACGTAATATTCATCTAAAGTTAGCATCTAAACTTAATAATATTCCAACATAGTTTAATTTTTTTATATACTCTAACATAATTATTAGCGTCCATAACCATGATACTTAAAAGAATAATCTAAAGTAACCACTAATCTTGGTCTAAATGACCTAGTGTGCTACTATATAAAACAATATAACATTCACCTATCCAGTTTGTCCATCTAATCGCCTCAATAAAATTTAGGATCGCTCTACGCTCCAGAACTATTTTAGTTGGTCCAATACCCCTAATGAGATTTATCTTTTTTTGTTTGTCTATACATAAATTGAGTTTTCAATTTAAATTTATGGGAGGTAGAGAACATAATGCCTTATGTTAGAAAAATATATTAAGAAACTTTATGCTTATTTTCATAGGTAAGTAACATTTAATACAAAATTCAACATACGGAAACAAAACTAAATGAACATACTTGTGAAAAATTCCTATTATATTTTTCTAATATAGGTCATCATACTGTAAGTCATCTCGCATAAACTTAAAACTAAACTTGTACATGGAGAAACAAAAAAAGGGGTGGATTGGACCAAATAAAATACTTTGAGGGAGTAAATGGAGCTTAAATTTTGTTGAGAGGGTTAAGTAGACAAAATAGATTGATGAGGGTAGTAAAATAGAATTTTCCTAATATCAATAACCTCCAAAATTAGCATCTAAATTATAATACTACCCCCATCTAAAAGTATTAAAAATAGTCTAAAGTAACCCTACTAAATTTCCTACATTTTTCAGTATTAAAAATATCCTAAAGTACACTAAGTATGCATGCATGATGTGTGTGTCACTAACTCACCATATAGACCATATATACACATATGGAGGTAATGATGGGAAAACAAATATCCATGTTAAATATAACTTAAACTAAGTACTCAATTAAAAGACAATCCACAAACAAATATGGATGTGCATTTTATGAGTATTTTGTTAGAATATTTAGTAAATTAGAGAGAGAGAGAGAGATCAAGTTAAGTAATTTTGATTGTTCTATCGGTTCTAATTTTTTTAATGAATTTCTAGTTCTTATATCTCTCAAAATTACTAGTTCTAACATGAGCATGGGTTAATATGTGATTAGTTATCTCTACTTCTAATATTCTCTTACTGGAGAACCTCCTGGTGCGAACCAATCGTTCTGCCTCATCTTTTCATCCGCTGCGACCCCGTCCGCGTAAACCACCGTCCCCCGAAACCCTGTCTCTTATATTCCGTTGGTTGTCTCTGCTAATAGTTGCAGATGGATAGCTTCCTGGTGTGATGCGCTGAGGGGTGTGGTCTTCATATATCTTGGCTTTTGGATGAAACAAGGCGCCAGCTCCTCACCGTCACCAGAAGCAGCAGCAGCCTGCGCCTCCTCATCACGCGTTCGCGTTCCCCGAGGGAGAGGAGGAGCAGGGGGATCTGCTGCCTCTCTTCCCGAACCCCCGCCGCGCCCGAACCGCCGCTCGACGTCACCACCGACGACGACATCCCCGGCCTCTCCGAGTGCCGCCTCGTCGACCAGCAACAGGGATTCGCGCGACTCTACCAGGTGAGGTCTCGTCTTTTCTGAATTCTGATGGATACACCTTTGATTTGTTTGTTTGTTTGCCCCCAATAAATCCGTTTATTTATTTACGGAAGAATTCATGGGGTGGCAGGTCGGCGAGCAGGATCTTGCGCTGGGGTTCAAGTTCAACGCCAAGGGCACCATCGACTGCTACGAGCGGGAGATGATGGAGGAGTCGCTGCCCCACTCGCGCACCAGACGGAGGGAGATCCACTTCAACATGGTCCAAGGGGATTTCAGGCTCTTCCAGGGCAAATGGTCCGTCCAAGAGGTCTGTCTGTTCCTTCCTTCCTTGTTAATCCAATCCGGACGGACGAATTGAATTTGCTTGAAGTTGCACATTGGCAGCAACAATAACAACTCATTAATAAATCAGTCGAATATTATGTAGGTTGTTCATGTCCCCTCCGTGGACCAACAGCAAGAATTCCAGACTACACTGTCCTACCTGGTTGAGCTGGAGCCCAAGCTGTGGGTTCCGGGCTTCCCCTCCGCCGAGATCCACGCCACCACGTCGCCACGCTACCGCCAGGACGACACGACGCATCCACTCCACCGCCGCTACTCCACTCCCGCCACTCCACCGCCGCCACGACGCCGTCCTGGTATGTGTATGTCTGATTCTGATCCACCCTGCATGACGCTGAATGTTTTAGAGTGTTCTGCGAAATTGATTGATTCTGATCTAGGGTTTCGGTCATGGGAGCTGCTGTTGTGTTGCAAGCCATGGATTTGGGTGAGCGGGTTGATGCTGCCCCTAATCTGTTGCTATCTACGGATAGGAACCTAGAGGATTCAATGTTGTTTTCCAGTCTACAGATTATAATTTATGTGCTCTATATTCTGCTCTTACTAGCTCCACCAATTCGTTGCAGATGATTCATAGTTGACTAGCTGCAGATGATTCAACGAATTTTTGCCGGCTTCTTTTTAAGGTAAAGATCCAGTGTTTTTTTTGGCGAATAGAGCTTAATTTCTTTACCAATATGTTGTTTGCACACAATGGGATGTACCTTCGCAATTTATTTTTGACGAATAGAGCTTAATTTATATATGAAGATTTGTTATTGAGATAGAGTTTCTTGATCTCAAGGTTGAAGGTTATTGATCTGTACGTAAGCATTATATCTATCTTATTCTCATTTTATCAATGGTTGGATTCACTTGAAATCATGACTAATAATCTTGGACAGATTTACACGCAAAGACATTGTGTAGATACTTCTGCAGCCTTTCTTGAGTTGAAATAAACAGACCCTGGTCTGTAGTCGTTGTGTGTTGGTAGCTTGAAATTATGGCTGCTTTACATTAACATGCCAAAGTGCAAATAATGCATATATTGATGCAACAGCTAAAATAATTTTATTCCTTGCCTTGACAAATTAAGTGTTCTTTGCTGACTATTTAATTCAGTTCTAGGGCAACTCAAGGTCTATGTTTGGTTCATGCAAAAATAGTAAATTTATTGGGTTGTTTATATTAGAGACAAACTGTTCTTTTTTTCTAGCCCCGGGCCTGATCTGTTAATGAGAAGTAGCTAATACAATTGGCATAGGTTAGGAAGACAATGCCATCTTTCTTTTTTTTGGTGTCTAATTACATTTTATTGAAAGATCTTTTTAGGTCTCTTACCATCATTGATCTATATGGAGGCATCAGTGGCAAGCTCTATGTCGATTGCTCTAAGGTTGACTTTGCTTTGACTCTTATACATCTGGTGCACTCAACTCTTGGATTGCAGGTGTCTGATGATTTGCCCTTTAGTAGTCCAGTTGTCTTCCCTTCATAAAGGGCTCAATTTTGATGCGTAAGACCTAATATTCCTTTGTGCTACTTCTTGGCTTGATTTCTGGAAATTTTCGTTGGTTGTCTCTGCTATTGCTGCAGATGGATAGCTTCCTGGTGTGATGCGCTGAGGGGTGTGGTCTTCATATATCTTGGCTTTTGGATGAAACAAGGAAGTACTCTTTGATTTCCCTGTCGAATTTTTTTAGTGCTATGTATATTTCTTTTACAAGCTTAAGATAGCCTAAATCATGTAGGGATGGTGATGTTATTGTCATTCAATTTTTTCCTGTGCTCCATTAGATCAACAACCAAGGGGAAAAACATGAAGTTCACCAGTAAAATTTCAACTCTGACTTTTGTGCATATGCTTGTGCTGTACAGCTCATGTTGACAGTTTAATGTGATTGATCGATCTATGGGATCCATCCAGATGCTCTGCTTTCTGCAGAACTGCAGACTTGTTTTTTCCTTGCAGATAGTAGCACAGTAATTTCAGTGTTGGTTGATGATTGAATAGGAGATTTTAGGCAAATCTTGTTTCTATCCTCTCTGTATGTTCAACAATTTTACCACCATCTCACATGATACCTATCAGTTGAGAACTATATACTATTAGTGAAAGACTTGGTAAGAAATTACAAGTATTCAGATCAGAATATTTTGATAAATGGTGATATTTTGCTACAATGATCGGTATATATTCTATAAACTGATACTGGGAAACATCTCAACTGCTAGATGCTAAAACTGTGATCTTAACTCGCTCTTCCAGGGCAAATGGTCCGTCCAAGAGGTCTGTCTGTTCCTTCCTTCCTTGTTAATCCAATCCGGACGGACGAATTGAATTTGCTTGAAGTTGCACATTGGCAGCAACAATAACAACTCATTAATAAATCAGTCGAATATTATGTAGGTTGTTCATGTCCCCTCCGTGGACCAACAGCAAGAATTCCAGACTACACTGACCTACCTGGTTGAGCTGGAGCCCAAGCTGTGGGTTCCGGGCTTCCCCTCCGCCGAGATCCACGCCACCACGTCGCCACGCTACCGCTAAAAAATACATCAGTTTGGCAAGGGGTTGAGGAAGTCTGAACCCTAATCTTTATGCACTGGCTCAAAGCTGGAGACATTGTTCAAACTCTTAGACAATCAGATGATGTGTAAAGCATGAACTGTGTAAGCTGCTAGATTTTCCATAGCAATCTTCACTACCACTATGACCGCTGGTAGGTTAGTTCATCTTGTAACTAAATTTAAGATGAGTTTCCATTGAATACTTGATCAGTGTGAAATACTGTTCAATACTAATTATTATGTGTCTGATTCTTGCTATGCACTTATAGACATGGACCTGTCTAAACGCAGAGGTTGCCTTAAAAATTCAGAAAAGAACCACGTGGACAAGCATAGATTCGGCAAACATTTCAATTGGGAGGACTCATTGGCTTGTTGTAACCATTTTGTGTGTGATTGGATAATTGACTTCTACTTTTTCTATATTATGTTTTATTGTTTGGTCTGTACACGTTGCTTCTTACTTGAGCTTCATTGTAACGTGCGTAGTTGATGCTTCTGCATTTTCTCTTCTGGTCATATAAAATCATATTTTTTCATAACTCTATTTCGTTAAAAAATTTGGCCTCTGTAGCAACTAACGGTCACAATCAAACACTAGATATATTTTTCTTACGCGTAGCAACGGTCGCACGGCCGTGAATAAGGATTTTTGATCATGTGTATCACATTATAGTTATTTTGTCTCCCATTGTCGTGGGCTGACCGTGGAATTTATAGAAAACACAATTTGATATTTAGTGGCACCACCACATTTAATTAATAGCTTACACTATATATAAATTAATAGAGTTATAGCATATGCAGCAGAATCAACCACAGTTTTGTTGCCCATTATTCATCCCTAAAAAGTATTGATTTTTGTGGACTTCGGTGCGACTCTACAGCTATCAGAATTGAATTTTCGTATGCCCGATTTACCTTTGCTCCATGTATCCTACCCGTAGCAACGCACGGGCATTTACCTAGTTATCAATAATGATCACACTTGGTGACTGGATGTTTGTAATTTTTTGAGTTTTGGGATTTCGTGGTATGGTCGCTTCTAGTGCATCAATTAGGATTATATGGATACTTCTAATAATAATATGGAAAATTTTTATTTCACTACCCTCATCTATTTACTTTGTAGTAATAATGATGATAATGATAATGATAATGATAATGTGTTTTTCTTACCAGTCCGAAGTAAAATCCAGATTTAACTCCCCCCTGGCGAGATCCATGGGCGTTTTCCCTTCGTTGTTCTCCAAGTTTATTTGAGAATGCCTATTGCCAATGAGCCATCTAGCCATGTCCAGCTCCCCCTCACGGACAGCTATGTGCAAGGCGGTGTCCCCATTCTTGTCCTGTATATTCACCACCGACTTGGAGAGTACGGCCGCCCACCATCGGCACACAAACCTCACCACATTGAACCTCTTCTTCTGCACCGCGATATGGAGGAAGGTCCGCCCGTCCGGGTCGCGCAGCCCTGCGCAGCCAGGGTATCTCGTGAGCAAGATGATGAGAGGCACCATGCAGTCCGCCGACGCGGCGACGTGCACGGGGAAGGACCCATGGTTGTCTGGCTGAAACGCTGAGGTCGGATCGGCTTCTAGCAGCTGGGGGAGTGGGAGGTTGAAGCGCTCAAATATCCTCGTCAGGCATCTAGGGGGCAAGAAATAGAAGCCCATGGAGTAGTACTCCAGGTTGCTCGCGGAGAAGACGAAGAGTGTGAATTGGAGGGAGATGTCTGGTGCCGATGCAGCGAAGTGCAGTGGCGTGCTTCCATCCATGTCTTTTTGTTTGGCAAGGTCCGGGTTCCGGAGTAGCAGTGACTCAGTCATGCCTGCACGCGATTGCAATACACAATAATAATGTCAGCACGGTATCATGTGATTCATGTGTATATACTATCGATAGATCACCTTTGTTGTTTCTGAGAACAGCAGCATGCAAGGCATTTTGTCCACGCGGGCCGGAGTAAGACGGTTCCGTGTAACCTTTTTTCTTCAGCAGCTTCTTGACAATTTTACAGTGGCCCAGCGAGCAGGCGAGGTGCCGTCGTTTGCCTCTACCTGGGCAAGCTCCGGGTCCCCGCCGTCCTCGCCCGCCGTCAGAGCTCCCACCATCTCCAGGTCGTTGAAGCGGATGGCCTCGTGCAAGGCCGTCTCCCCGCGCTTGTTCTGCATCCTCACGAGTGTTGGCGGTCATTACAGCCCAATTTCGACCACCAATACTCGGGATAAAATGAGAGACTATGCAACATTCCATGTACTTAGGTTTGATTTCTAATAAAGTTCCACGAGTCTTGGTGAGTGTCGTGTTTGCAGGTACAATGTTTACAAATACGTGCTATTGGGGTCGGAAATGACAGAAACGGCCGAACGACACGTTCGGCCGGTTATCCCCCTTAGCCGTACGGGCCGGCGGGAGCCGTCCACGTCAGCGACAACTCAACGATGACATCAAATGACAAGTGGACGACCGCCAACTCAGCCGGACCCGTGCCACGTCATCCTGGGCCTACACATCACGAAGCCAAGCAGCAGAAGGCAGCCCAGGGGGGTCCACAAGCAAGAGGCGGTGCTGGGGAGGCCGGCCACCCGGCTCTGTCAAGATCCATACAAAATCAACAGGCCGAACAACTACGGCAACCAAGGCTGGAATCCGCGCCCAAACCTCCCTTTTGAGAGGCCTCAACAAGGTAACAATTTCAATTCCAGCAATTTCAATAATCAGCCGTCTCTTAGAGATCTTGTGTTTGGCCAGATGAAAATAACTGAAAACATCAATAAAAAGCTTGCTGCTAATGATAAAACTCTGGAAAGCATAGACTCTAGGATGGAATCATTTTCTTCTGCTATGAAAAGTCAACTGAGCTTTAATAAAATGATAGAAACTCAAGTCGCTCAGTTAGCTGCTGCTGTTCCTGTCACTGAATCGGGGAAGATTCCGGGGCAACCCGAGCCTTCCATCGAGACAGTGAATTCCATCACTACGAGGCAGGGTAAGATGTCTCGTAGTGTATTCTGCACTAACCACGCAGGGAAGGTCGCACGCATCCAAGTGCTGACACCAAGATGGACCTACCTGCCGAGAGCTGCAAAAAGGGCGATCATCAAGACCTCTCCGGATAGGAAGGAAGATCCCGGAGTGCCCATCATTCAGTGCACGATCTGGAATCGTCGCATTGATGATGCACTTTGTGATCTGGGGGCAAGCGTCAACATCATGTCTAAGGTATTATTTAAGAAATTACGCTACCCTACTTTGTCACCTACTACTGCCCAGGTACAGCTTGCGGACTCAACCATCCGCTACCCCGAGGGGGTGATCGAGAATGTACCGGTCCGGATCTGGGGACGATATGTCCCTGTGGACTTTGTTGTCCTCGACACGGGGAACGAGCATTCGTTTCCCCTTGTGTTGGGCCGACCATTCTTGAACACCACCCGGGCTAGGATCGATATGGATGCGAGAGAAATCTCGTTCCGTATCGACGGAAGGTTGACTTACTTCAAGTTTCAACCCCGGGAAGAGAAGAAGGCAGAGCCACTCACACCGGAGCAGAGGAGCGCCGAGTGTTTCCTTAAGGCTCTCATTAATGGAGAGCTGGAAATACTCGGTGGTGAGCAGCTCATGTGGAACGAGCCGACAAAACCGACAAGTGCAGAAGAAATGGATTTCCTCGTAAAGAAATACGAGGAAGAACAAGCCCTCTGGAATTCTCTAGAGACGCCGATCCCACCGCCACCAACACCGAAGAAGAAGAGCAAGAAGATGTGGCGGAAGAAGGTTGCATCATCCGAGTCATCCACTCCGGGACCGGACGATGACAAGAGCAACTGAAGACAGGAGAAGTCCCGCTCGCGGACTTAAAAGCTGAGCTCTCGCCGCGAGGAAAACCGGTATGTATCCCATATTTCCCTTCCAATTTTATTTCCTTCATTTCATTTGCATGTTTCCCTTTCCAAAATAGATGAACCACTTGAGTAATTAATTTGAGAGAGAGTCGAAAATTTTGCAAGCTTGGTTAGAAATAATTGGACACATGCTGAAATTTTACCTAGGGTGGATGTAATTGGTAACTTTTATCATTTTCATCCTCCTTGCTCTGTTCGTTGGTCTTTGTGGAACAGAGCACTGCATGACTGGTTTCCAACTACCGTCAAACTTCCAAGAAAATCCGGAGTCACTTGTGAGGAAAGTACGACCCCGTGTTGTACCTCCTCAGAAGCAACTCCTTCCGACGAACCCAGTCCTTCCCATCGTTGACCAAGCTACATCGAGGATGGCAACTAAGACGATCCGTGAGTTCTCCAGATGTGTATAAGAGACAGGACTATGAGGTCATG
>OAMR01000104.1:1031547-1072758 GCA_900205405.1 Echinochloa crus-galli | reverse complement strand
GCCCCATCCCGAGCCGGCTGCTCCGTGCTCATCCGTGTCTATCCGGCTCGAGCCTCAGGACTTTGGGAGAGGGAATCAAAGAACATGAAATTTTATTTATGGAATGGATGATGGCATGGTTTTTGCTAACTCCCAAAGTAGGAATTGCAAGTGAGAGGTGGAGTGTATGTGAATCTCGATCTTAGAAGCATGAAAGATTCCTCACTAAGGTCACAACAATTTGACAAAGCTCACTAAGATGACAAGCAGCATATGGTAGTAAGTTTTGAAACTAATCCTATCATATGGCTCTGGTAGGTATTTTGACCAATGAGGAACTTTGTTTTATTTTTGAAAGCATAAACAACCGAGATTTTCACCATACTAAGAGCAGGGATAAAATTCAACCAAGTCTCACTATATCAATTCCCACAACAACCTAGACTTGGAATAAAGCATGTGCTCCCACAAGGTTTCGGGTTCATTATCGCTCATGCTAAATGACTCAAGTATAGTCAAGAACTAGTTGCTACAAAGTACTAGCAATATTAATGACAGAGCAACTATTCATCATTTCCAAGGTGAGAGACATATGGTTTATTCCATGCATAGTTGGGAGTTATTTTTATTCAAGGGAAATGTTGATTAAGGGAAATTTTTTTGTTTTTTTAGATGCAACTAACATAAAAAGGAAATGAAAGGGAAAGGAAATCAAAGTGCTGGGTCGATTTGGACGTACCTGGTGGGGGTGCTCCCCCAAGCTAGGACTTCTCACTGGTAGGGGTTGAGCCTTGAGAGGTACTGGCTCAGCTGCTCCGCTTGTTCGTGGACGTCGTGCTGGATAGATGCCACCATCCCTTCATTCTCCTGATGGTACTGAGAATGACGGGCTAGTGTGTCCTGGATCTCTCGGGTACGGTCGTTGATGAGCTCGACCCGGTCGGAGATGTAAGACAACTCCCGGCCGTAGTCGAAGCGTGCGGACTGTGAGTATCCGGGGTAGTATGGTTGGGAGGTATGGTCGTACCCCCCTGCATACCGACTCCCGGACCACTCAGAGTCCGTGTCCTGGCCGTACTCCTAACTCTACTAAAGAGAAAAGTGGAAATTGAGCTCTTGGCTTGTGGTGTGTGTTTACAAGTGAGAGTGAGGCCCTATTTATAGTTGTCCGAGGTCGGTTTGGAGGAGTAACGGCCAAGGGTCCTGGGGGGGTACCCCCTGATCCTCCGGGCTCCCTGAGTCGGTTCGGCCGAACTGGGCAGTTCGGCCGAACCAGAGGATTCGGCCGAACTGGCCGGCAACCGGCTTGCTACTCCCTTGGCGGTTACTCCACCCAAACCGCCATCAAGTGCTATAAATACAAGTGTCCAAGCCCCGGTTTAACACACACCACAAGCCAAGAGCTCCATTTCCACTTTTCTCTTTAGTAGAGTTAGGATAGTTTAGTTGGGAGTTAGAGTCGAGTCGAGCTGTGCCTCGGAGGTTCCGGAGTCGTCTTCAGAAGCTCTGGTATTAGCTCTTGTATCTTTTACTTTATCTTTTGTTGACATTTGAGTTATCAATATAGTTATCTACTTTGCTCTACTTTTGTCTTATATAGTTGCATCTACTTTAGTCTAGTTGCTTCTATATTGTGTTTAGACTATAGTTGGTTCTAGTTCTTAGTGCTTCTAGTTCTTGCTTAAGTCTCTGCCTTCCAAGTCTAGGTTGTTGTGGGAATTGATATAGTGAGACTTGGTTAAATTTTATCCCTGCTCTTAGTACGGTGAAAATCTCGGTTGTTTATGCTTTAAAAATAAAACAAAGTTCTTCATTGGTCAAAATACCTACCAGAGCCATATGATAGGATTAGTTTCAAAACTTTCTACCATATGCTGCTTGTCATCTTAGTGAGCTTTGTCAAATTGTTGTGACCTTAGTGAGGAATCTTTCATGCTTCTAAG
The DNA here is from genome assembly GCA_900205405.1 of Echinochloa crus-galli. Classification (NCBI taxonomy): domain Eukaryota; kingdom Viridiplantae; phylum Streptophyta; class Magnoliopsida; order Poales; family Poaceae; genus Echinochloa; species Echinochloa crus-galli. The sequence continues at coordinate 1,070,836 of OAMR01000104.1, read as the reverse complement.
ATCGAGATTCACATACACTCCACCTCTCACTTGCAATTCCTACTTTGGAGTTAGCAAAAACAATGCCATCATCCATTCCATAAATAAAGTTTCATGTTCTTTGGTTCCCTCTCTCAAAATCTGTGAAGTAGAGGCATGGGCTATGCAAAAGAAAAAGAAAAGCATGCCAAGTGGCATGGCAAAAATATGAATAAAAGATAGCCCATGCTCTCGAAAAATAAAGGAGAGGAAGAATCATTCCATGAAATTCCGCCAAATTCCACTCCACATATTCCACTCCATAAATTCCACACACTTGCACTTCTCGATCTAGAGTGTGATTTGATTTTCCTAAGATCCAGTCTTTGACTTAGCAAAATCTAAGATACTTGTATGCCTTTCGATCTAGAGTGTGATTCGATTATCCTAAGATCCGGTTTTTGACTTAGCAAAATATAAGATGCTTGTATGCCTTCATCCTTTGTCCCTGAACCACACAAAAGCCAAATTAGATGTTAGGATGAAAAGAAGGCAAAGCCTTTGGTGAGGATTCAAATACACTTGAGCGATTGAGTCCCATCAGGTGAAAATAGGAAAAGATTGGTTTATGAGAGCAGACATCACCTATGGGACAACCCGTATCTCTTCTGGATACAAAATGGACTCAGACGATGCATGCCTGCACCTGAGGCACATAAAACCTGGGAGAGATATCATGGAGCACCTTCTGAAGGACATTATGGAGTGTTCAGAATAAAGGTCTGGCAATATCGAGAAGCTAAGAAACTTAGCAAGTGATGCCCACACTGCCAGAAACACGGGAAAGAGACGCGAAGCCACTCACCAGTAATATTCAGTAAAAATCTTTGATGTAAGGGGAATAGACCCCATGGGTCCTTTCCCTAACTCAGAGAACTACGAGTTTATTCTACTAGCCGTAGATAGCGTCTCTAACTGGGTAGAAGCAAAGCCATATCAATCCGCAGCCAGTAGGCACGCTGAGCAAATGACCCATGAAAACATCTTTCCTCGCTTTGGCGTCCCTGGGCTAGTCATAGGGGCTCCCATCTCATTGACTCCCGGAAATATCTAAGCTTGGGGGAGCCGCATTTTATAGCCACACCTTAACACCCCCAAGCTAGTGGTCAAGCTGAAGATCAAGAACACTCTGTAAAGACCGTCAATGAGATGGGTAGGCACTAGAGAGATAGACTCACTGAAGCACTTTGGGCAAACTAGACCACTCTAGTTTGGGCAAATTAGGACAATTCGGCCAAACCATGTTGGTTCGACCGAAGGACCCCTCGGTTGCCCCTTGAGCGTCCTTTTTTGAGTGTGTTGCCAAGTGCGACTCTTGCCAACGAATCAAAGCAGAACATCAAAGACCTGCAGGACTGCTGAAACCACTAGAAATTCCAATGTGGAAGTGGGAAGACATCAGTATGGACTTCGTGGTGGGATTGCCCACTACTCAGAAGGGAAACGATGTCATATGGGTCATAGTTGATCGCTTGACCAAGGTGGCACATTTCATACCAGTCAAGGAAACCTTCAGAGTGGATAAGCTAGCAGAGCTCTACATAGACAACGTTCTCAAGCTGCATGGGTGTTGGCGGTCGTTACAGCCCAATTTCGACCACCAATACTCGGGAATAAATGAGAGTCTATGCAACATTCCATGTACTTAGGTTTTATTTCTAATAAAGTTCCACGAGTTTTGGTGAATATCCAATATGCAAGTACATTATTGACAAATGTGTGCAAAAAGTGTTAAAATTGGCCAATTCGGCCGAACTGCTTGGTTTGGCCGGGTTACCCTCTTTAGTCATACTCATGACATGAAGCAAAGCACAACCAAGATTTATCAGCTTCCCTGCGGAAATATAAATTACGATACCTCGGAGTACTCCCAGGTGAAGTGCTACAGCGGTGATTCTGTGCGCTTGCAGAATATTTCTATATTTTACTAAGCCATAAGGAAAACCACTGAACACTCCTTGCATCCGGTATCGGGATTCCCCAATTCTGATATTGGATCGTAAGAAGTGCCAACAACGAGATCCCTTGCCTTCTCAGGGCCGCCCTCGCCGTGCCTGGCGAGCTCCATGAGGCGGGAGACCATCCGGGTGTTCCCGGCCGGCCGGCCCTGGCGGCGCAGTGCAGCGGCGTGTCGCCCTTGCTGCTGGGAGCGGCCATCGTCAGCAGGTGGCTGGCCTTGGCGTAGATCTCGCTCGCGCACTTGAGGTAGCGCTCGCTGTCCCCGGCGGCTGCAACCACGTGGAGCACGGAGTCCGGCTCCTCCATGACGACACCCTTGTCATGCTTACTGCTGGCAGTAGGGGTGCCCTGCGACGAAAGAAAAATGGACATCAGGCTTCCTCCAATGGCCGGCTCTTACACTAGTTCACAAATTTTTTAATCCATAAACGTCCTGTTCGTTTGGATTGTTTCCAGCGAGCCAACAGTGTTTTTCTCTCAGCGAAAACCAGCGCCAGCCACCAACCAGCCAGCAGTATTTTTCTCTCAGCAAAAACCAGCGTCAGACACCACCCACCAGCCAAACGAACAGGGGCAAACAGTATAAAAAGTTAGGAGCTATCTGTTGTTCAAGAGACAGTCTCATACACGTATTTCGAAATTATGTGAGGATAACGTGTGAGGTCATTCATGTTATGAGCTATCTGCTAAGAGCTGGATCATTGGAAGAGCTGTCTTTTCAAGTATTTAGAGCTAGCGTGTTAGCTCAATCTTTGAAGGAGGCCTCATCTATCGTCGTCGGTGAACAAAAATGTAATAAGAACAATATGTGCCGGCTCGGATCTGTAAACCTATTAGATTTGTCCTCAAATCCGGGCAATGAGTGTTCCTTTGAATTTTGAAGTGCTTGTAGACAAGACACGGTCCCGTTTGGATCTAACTATTAGCTGCTAAATACTCTCTATGTTTCAGATTATAGGTTGTTTTTTTACTTTTCTAGATATGTAAATGACCTATAATCTGGCACATTTTGTTTTTTTTTTAAAAAAATAGAGCAGCTCTACATTTTAATTTAAACCCTCTCAACTAGCCTGGTCAGCCCCAATGGAGACTTAAAGGCTTTCAGCCTCTTGGGAACAATGACCTCCACCGCCTGTGCTCAGTCCTAGCTTGCTAAGCAGTTGCCTATAAGTTTTTCCTTGCTGTATATAAGGAGCATTTATATTGCTACTATATATATGCATGCATGCATATACGGCATATATACCTTGTTGAGGGGGGCTGACTTCTGGGTGCCTGGGGCGATTGTCCCACTGCTCTTGCCCTCAGGGCTGTTGACGTTGACGACGACCTCACAAGCCTCCTCCGGGCTGGTAACGTCGATGACAATTTCACGACGGGAGGACTTGTCCTCGGGGCTGCTGATAACGACTTCACGACGGGCCAGCGACGCCGCCAGCGCCGCCCCTTCCTCCTTGCCCAAGATCTGCTGTAGCAGCCGCTTCCATTCTTGGGCAGTCGGGATCGAGGCCGCCACGGAGACGAGCTGTTGCTTGGCTGCACTGCCCTGCTATTGTTTTCCATGCTCGCGCTAGGCCGCTAGCTCTGTCTGTGTCTATCAGCTTGTGTGTGCTCGCAGAGAACAGCAGATTGCATGCATGTGTATATATATAGTGTAAATAGTTGGCTACTGCCATTATTCATTGCGTACGAGGAGAAGCTATATATCTTTAGATTGGATTGTTCGCCATACAAAATAAGTTCTTTGCTTGAGGGTGGCAATGAAGCCCCGGCCGACAACAGGCATATAATTTAAAGGTCACCAGGCTGGTGGTGGTTGTGGTCACAGTCACAGGTCTTTCTTTGGACATCGGGTTAGTTTCAAAAGAGGGAAAGTTTGGTGAAAACGTCACATCCGACACTGTAGCGTACTGTATAACTTTTTTGTTTGTTTGTGGTAAACATTATCGTACCATAACCTAACTAGGCTCAAAAGATTCGTCTCGTCGTGTACATCAAAACCATGTAATTAGGTTTTTTATTTACCCACGTTTAGTGTTTCATGCACGAGGAAAGAGATTTGATGTGATAGGTGAATAGTGAAGTTTGGAGAGAGACTTTTAAGAAATTTGATGATTTGATGTGGAACTAAACACAGCCGTGAAGTAGAAACTGCATGCAGTAGCTATGAAGCGACCTTTTGTGCAGCCAAGGTTTTCTAAAGTTCATCCAAGGAAAGTGAGTGAGGAGTTGTTAGTGCACTTTAACCATCCAGATTCGAGTCCTCTTTAATTCGCATATTTCCTGCTTAGATTGGCTCATATTTTCTAAAAAGTTCACCCATCTATTTCAGTTAGGATGATGCTTACACCGTTATACTTTTCCTAGGCATATCCCCTGCATAAATTGATAATCTTAGATAGCATATATTTTGCGGTGGAACTTGTCATCCGTGTTCTATAAGATTAGTTGGTAATAAAGTTCTCCGGATTTAAGTCTTCGACTTAGCGCTGGTGTTGTATTTTTTATATTTATTTTAAGATTTAACAGTGCTATTCTTTGAGAGGTAAGTGACGTATCCGTCAACAGCTGTAAGTGTATATGGTGACTTTCTCAATCTATTCCAGTCTATCTTTTAAAGATGCTTATCTCTATCTAATTATAAAGTAAGGATTGTTTCTGCGGTACATCATAATTTTAAGAAAAACCCTCTAATATTTATAAAAATCAACCGAATGATTTTTTTTCTTCTTTAACTAATCTATCTATCCTCGTTATAAACTAATTTTCTTCATCCATCGGCCGTGACCGAGCGTCCGATCCGAACCACGCACGGCGATATCTCGTCTCCGACACAAACTCCCACGGCGGCGCCTATAAATCCATGCCTTATTAAGCGCACGTACTACGGTGACACGCTTGATCAGTATCGCGTGTCTAACCAAGAAGACGACGGACGTAAAGAAAACCAAGCCTCAACGACGGAGGCGACACGCACGCACATGTAGCCCAGTAATAATAATCGATCTCGACGAGTCCGGAGTCCATCCATCGTCGGTTACATCTCGGAGAACACGGGAAGAGCCAGTTGCCTTGTCAGCGTTCGAGGAGCAAAAACAGAAGTAGTAGGCTGCCGGAAGATGATACAGAACATAGGTATGCATCGGTGAATCTGGATATGTACATTGTGGTCGGCTCACATGGAGGATGGAGCAGAGCGTGCCCGTAGTTGTGCCAGCGATGAAGTAGCAATCGAGACAGAGCATGTTGCTTGTTGCACCTGTGTTTGCGTTGAGCAGCAGCTGTAACCTGCCGCGTACGCCGCCACAACAGCGGCTGTGAGAATCGCTTATCAGATAAGCTGGATGAATATGAAAATAGCGCTTATTTGAGAAGCGGGTTTGAACCAGCTTCTACGTTTTAGTACAAATGGGGGCAGTGTGGAGAAGCGTGGCCAAAAAAAGCTGAAAAAAAGTGAGCCGTTTGGCTTTTAGTTTCAGCTTATTTGGCCATAAGCTGAAGATAAGCTGTTTCAAGCAGTCCCCGAGGCCTCTGGGCCGCTGCCTCCCTTCACATAGGGCACATGGATTGGTCAGTTGACGAGGTTTAATGATGAAGCATATCTACTATTCGAATTGATTGCGTGCAAAGAAATTCCCTCCATCGCCCTATTCGTTTGGCTGGTGGCTGGCGCTGGTTTTTGCTGAGAAAAACACTGCTGGCTGGTTGGTGGCTGGTGGCTGACGCTTGTTTTCGCTGAGAGAAAAACACTGTTGACTCGCTGGAAACAATCCAAACGAACAGAACCATTGCCAAGTAATTTTTTTCTCAAAGAACGGCACGGCAACACAAGCATAATTTTCATAGTAATAGAGTTAGAATGAAACAAAGTATTAAAAGAACAAGTGCGACGAAGAACCCAAAGCCAAAATCCCAAAATAATGAAAAAAGGAGCGAGATGATCAAGGCAAATTTAATATGTGTTTTTCTCTTAATTTATGTTTCCTTCCGTATAGGGGCTGTGTTTAGTTGTAAAAAGTAGAGAGAAAGTTTGGTGAAAATGTCACATCGGACACTGTAGCACTTTTCGTTTGTTTGTGGTAAACATTGTCCTATCATGACCTAACTAGACTCAAAAGATTCGTCTCGTTGTGTATATCAAAACCATGTAATTAGTTTTTTTTATTTATCCACTTTTAGTGTTCCATGCACGAGGAGAGAGATTTGATGTGATAGGTGGATAGTGAAGTTTGAAGAGAGAATTTTGGGAATTTTGGTGATGTGACCCGGAACTAAACACAGCCAGGGTCCAATGAGAACTGTTATGTAAAACCGTAGGTACTTCTGTCCACGTTTAAAGTCGCTCTGTTCGTTTGGCTGGTGGCTGGTGGCTAGCGCTGGTTTTTGCTGAGAGAAAAACACTGTTGGCTGGTTGGTGGCTGATGGCTGGCGCTGGTTTTCGCTGAGAGAAAAACACTGTTTTCTCGCTGGAAACAATCCAAACGAACAAGGCGAGTAAGGATTGATTCACCAGTACATCGTAAATTTATAAAAAGACCCGTAATATTTTAATCAATCAATGTGCAATCCACTAAAATCTTTGTGTGTTTCTGTTCTTTTAGAAGCGAGTCTATCGAGGCATCGGAGTTTCAGTTTCGAACGATCGCACACTCAAATCAAAGATGACATCAAACGGCCTATAGCCTCCCAGTCCTACCGCGACGCAAGATTTTTGGATTATTGGGTTCCTCGATTTTTCACTGTAATGCTTCGTTTGGATGTAGATATTGGAGGGCTTGGCATTGAATTGGTTTCAATACCAAATCAGAGTAGCATTGGTATTGGATCTGTCTCTTATACACATCTTTCTGCGAAATTGTCGTACAATACCAAATCCATTGTTGGATGTAGATGAATTCACGAGATGGAATTGAAGGAACAAGTGAATATCAAATCAGTGTTTGGATGTCCATAGCTATGGAATCGAGTGGGGTGAGCGGCAGGGACAGGGCGGGGACGAACCTCATGTCTGGAGGAGAGCGCGGTGGAGGCGGAGGGGAGGGGGAGGAGGCCCTGTTCCCGTCCCCCGTCGCGGCCGCCCATCGGGCTCAGGCAAATCTCGGCTCGGGTCACCCACGTCTCGCCGCCTCGGGCGGAGCTCCCCCCGTGCGCCGGCGAGCGGTCCAGGGCGGAGCTCCCCACGCGCCGCGCCTCGCCGGCGGAGGAAGGACGGGCGGCGTAGCTCAGTGGCGGAGGGAGGAGTCGGGGTGCACTTGGACCGGCGGGGAGGAGTCTTCCCTCGACATTGCCCTCCCTTCCTACCGCGTCGCCTTCCGTTGCATCCCTCGGCGGCGGCACCCGGGCTTTTTTTCGGAGCAGGAGATAGAGAACGGGGGAGGGTAGAGGGGAAGCAATCGCCAATGCGGCGCAAAACCGAAGGGGAGGGCTCCGAATTGTTTGTGGGCTCCCGCAGGTAAGGTAAATGTCGTGTGGTATTGGCCCACGATTCCGCCAAGGAATGCCCAGCGCGCCAAACAGCTGAATTCATGAGCCTTCAATTCCAATGCCAATGTTTAGGCCCCAATACATACATCCAAACGCAGTGTAATAGATTTTTCTATATATCACCCGTAGCAATGCGAAAGCATGATTGCTAGTAAAGATATACTCCCTCCGGTTCCCAATTAGAAGTCCTTTAGGACAGCGACACAGTCACCAAAGCACAACTTTGACTTCACTTTTCTATAAAAATATTTCTTAAAAAGTTATATATGTATATTTTTATGAAAGTAATTTTCAAGACCAATCTATTTATATGATTTTTACATTTCCAAACTCAACGATTTAAATATTATTCATGATTTATAATCCCAATATTTGACTCAAACCTTGTCCAAAAGGACTTCTAATATGATACCGGAGGGAGTATTTGTGTAAGTATATTTAAAGCACATGTACGTTGCGTATACATGTCCCGATCTATCGTACACAAAAAAAGAAAAGCACAGGCAACCCTGACCAAAACAAGCCTTCTACCGGCCCTCAAGCGAGGCGAATTTTCCTTTATATATTTTTACGTAAGCGAAGCGAGCCTTAAATGTATTTTTCTATTTCTTTTAGCAAAAATATGTGCCTTTTTCAAATTTTACTATATATATATATATAGCGTTTTATCTACCGCGCGTGTAGCTACTCCACCATCAGTATACCATCGTACGTATGTCGCATACTCATTTATCATTTTGAGTATGTTCGTATACTAATTCTAAGATACTTTAAACGATTTAACATGAAAAAATTTCAAAATCAACCATTCACGAGATGGAATTGAAGGAACAAGTGAATATCAAATCAGTGTTTGGATGTCCATAGCTATGGAATCGAGTGGGGTGAGCGGCAGGGACAGGGCGGGGACGAACCTCATGTCTGGAGGAGAGCGCGGTGGAGGCGGAGGGGAGGGGGAGGAGGCCCTGTTCCCGTCCCCCGTCGCGGCCGCCCATCGGGCTCAGGCAAATCTCGGCTCGGGTCACCCACGTCTCGCCGCCTCGGGCGGAGCTCCCCCCGTGCGCCGGCGAGCGGTCCAGGGCGGAGCTCCCCCACGCCGCGCCCTCGCCGGCGGAGGAAGGACGGTGCGGCGTAGCTCAGTGGCGGAGGGAGGAGTCGGGGTGCACCTGGACCGGCGGGGAGGAAGGAGGCCGGCTGCGAGGAAGAAGACCGGCGAGGAGGAGGGGAAACGGCGGAGAGGAGACGGGTAGGAGAGAACCTGCGGTGGCGGTCTTCCCTCGACATTGCCCTCCCTTCCTACCGCGTCGCCCTTCCGTTGCATCCCTCGGCGGCGGCACCCGGGGCTTTTTTTCGGAGCAGGAGATAGAGAACGGGGGAGGGTAGAGGGGAAGCAATCGCCAATGCGGCGCAAAACCGAAGGGGAGGGCTCCGAATTGTTTGTGGGCTCCCGCAGGTAAGGTAAATGTCGTGTGGTATTGGCCCACGATTCCGCCAAGGAATGCCCAGCGCGCCAAACAGCTGAATTCATGAGCCTTCAATTCCAATGCCAATGTTTAGGCCCCAATACATACATCCAAACGCAGTGTAATAGATTTTTCTATATATCACCCGTAGCAATGCGAAAGCATGATTGCTAGTAAAGATATACTCCCTCCGGTTCCCAATTAGAAGTCCTTTAGGACAGCGACACGGTCACCAAAGCACAACTTTGACTTCACTTTTCTATAAAAATATTTCTTAAAAAGTTATATATGTATATTTTTATGAAAGTAATTTTCAAGACCAATCTATTTATATGATTTTTACATTTCCAAACTCAACGATTTAAATATTATTCATGATTTATAATCCCAATATTTGACTCAAACCTTGTCCAAAAGGACTTCTAATATGATACCGGAGGGAGTATTTGTGTAAGTATATTTAAAGCACATGTACGTTGCGTATACATGTCCCGATCTATCGTACACAAAAAAAGAAAAGCACAGGCAACCCTGACCAAAACAAGCCTTCTACCGGCCCTCAAGCGAGGCGAATTTTCCTTTATATATTTTTACGTAAGCGAAGCGAGCCTTAAATGTATTTTTCTATTTCTTTTAGCAAAAAATATGTGCCTTTTTCAAATTTTACTATATATATATATATAGCGTTTTATCTACACGCGCGTGTAGCTACTCCCACCATCAGTATACCATCGTACGTATGTCCGCATACTCATTTATCATTTTGAGTATGTTCGTATACTAATTCTAAGATACTTTAAAACGATTTACATGAAAAAATTTCAAAATCAACCCTGTTTTTTAATATATTTTGATTTATACCTTTATAATACTATATAAAATAGTATGTCCATATACTCGATGTATGCTTACATACCCAAGGTATACATCATCCCATATGGCCTAGTATCATCACATACTACGTATATATACTCTTCGTTGGATCAGATTCATCATGTATCATGAGATACATAGGTGGGAGTAGCTACACATGTAGAATGGATTTTTCATATATATGTATATATACATATATATATATATATATGACGAGGCTAAAATGCACCCAGGTGCATTACCTATTCTGATGCACAGACCCCGCCTGAACCAACCGCGACAGCACCCGCGCGCGTCCTGCGCGGCCCACCCCGCGCGCGCCTCCACCAACACGCACGCCCGCAAAGCACACGACCCACACTGCACGCACATGGCCCACACAGCACCGCGCCTGCTGCATCGTCTGCTGCCATGCAGCACTCCTGGTCGCGTCATCTTTTTCCACGGCAAGACCAGAAAAACATGCACGAAGCTTTGGTTATATTCAAAATTTTAAAATGTTATATCTCTTCGACCGTTAATCCGATTTTAGATCAACTTGAAGCATGTTGTTAAAAAAACTATAACAAACAAAATAAGATCCATAATATCTATATTTTGACAAAGTTCACAAAAAATATAATAAAGACATGAAGATACAATCCCATAATTATCAATTACTAGCATGTGTTATACTCAGTTGTAAGATGGTTCTGTACGAATTAGAGGATATGAAGTATCATGCTGCGATATAAGCTTGTCCGAGTAATTAGCTTGTCGTGAAATGCATTCATATTGGCCATTGATTAGAGGATATGAAGTATCATGCTGCGATACACGTTGCTGTCATCCGGCCACCAATTTCTTATTAGACTAAAGATCTTTTGCCACCGAGGTTGGAATTGTGTCTTCGTCTAGGTCAGACCGTGGCACCTGTGCTCGCATGATCCTGGTCATTCCTGCACGTTCACGTGGAAGCTTCATCCGGGCCTGCACAACCATATAAGAAAAAAATTGTATTCCTCCCAAGATGTAAAATAAATCAAGTTTCCAATTGTTATGCACGCACAGGATAGAGCAAAGAAAAACAATATAGAAAAATAGCAATGATTGGGCTGATAAAAGCAAAAAAAAAACTCGATCTTACAAACACTTTATTGGTGGTATAAAGAATGAGTTAATGGAAAAGCATGTTGTTGAAAAAATAAAACAAACAAAATGAGATCCATAATGTCTATATTTTGATAAAGTTAGCAAAAAATGTAATAAAGATATGAAGATGCAATCCCATTAATTATCAATTACTAGCAATTGCAACCGGTTGCTCCCTCTAGTTGCAACTTGGACAATAACCTAGTTACAAGTATACTAGAAAGCTAGCAATAGCCATTGGCCGCGTCCTCCAGTTTTAAGTAGGACATTAACCGAGTTACAATTACACTAAAAAAGCCATCACATGTCGCCACATTTTACAAACTGGGACAATAATCTAGTTACAACTAGGGTAATTTTAATTGCAACCCGTTGCATACTCCTGTTGCAACTTAGACAATGACCTAGTTACAACTACACCTGAAAGCCATGAACCCACCACCATTGGAGATAGAATTAGTTACACCTAGAGCAGTTGTAATTGGTTGCTTACTCAATGGCAACTAAGAAAAATAACCAGTTACAACTACAATAGAAATTACCACGATTTCAACTCGGACAATAATCTAGTTATAATTGGAGCAGTCGCAATTGCAACTGGTTGCTCCCTTTAGTTGCAACTCGGACAATAACCTAGTTACATGTATACAATAAAAGCTAGTAATAGCCATTGGTCGTGTCGTCCGGCTGCAAGTAGGACAATAACCTAGTTACAACTACACTAGAAAAAACATAGTATCAGTTGTAGGTGGCAGGTGATCAGTGCAGTTTAATTTTAGAATAAAAAATCAACAATTGCAGGTGTACATTTAGTGCAATTGCAGAAAAAAGCAGTACCAGTTGCAGGTGGCAGGTGATCATTCCAGTTTAACTTTAGATCAAAAGTAGGTCATCAATTGCAGGTGTACATTTAGTGTAATTGCAGAAAAAAGCAGTATCAGTTGCAGGTGGCAGGTGAGATCATTCCAGTTTAATTTCAGAACAAAAAAAAGGTCAACAATTGCAGGTGTACATTTAGTGCAATTGCAGAAAAAAGCAATATCAGTTGCGGGTGTCAGGTGATCACTCCAGTTTAATTTCATATCAATAGTAGGTCATCAATTACAGGTGTTCACTAATGGCAATTGCCAAAAAAAAAACAGTATAAGTTGTAGGTGGAAGTGATCACTTTAGTTTAATTTCAGATCAAAACTGAGTCCTCAAATTGCAGGTGTTCGCTCAGTGCAATTGCAGAAAAAAGCAGTATCAGTTGCAGGTGGCAGGTGATCACTCCAGTTTAATTTCAGATCAAAAGTAGGTCATCAATTACAGGTGTTCACTAATGGCAATTGCCAAAAAAAAAACAGTATAAGTTGTAGGTGGAAGTGATCACTTTAGTTTAATTTCAGATCAAAACTGAGTCCTCAAATTGCAGGTGTTCGCTCAGTGCAATTGCAGAAAAAAGCAGTATCAGTTGCAGGTGGCAGGTGAGATCATTCCAGTTTAATTTCAGAACAAAAAAAAGGTCAACAATTGCAGGTGTACATTTAGTGCAATTGCAGAAAAAAGCAGTACCAGTTGCAGGTGGCAGGTGATCATTCCAGTTTAACTTTAGATCAAAAGTAGGTCATCAATTGCAGGTGTACATTTAGTGTAATTGCAGAAAAAAGCAGTATCAGTTGCAGGTGGCAGGTGAGATCATTCCAGTTTAATTTCAGAACAAAAAAAAGGTCAACAATTGCAGGTGTACATTTAGTGCAATTGCAGAAAAAAGCAGTACCAGTTGCAGGTGGCAGGTGATCATTCCAGTTTAACTTTAGATCAAAAGTAGGTCATCAATTGCAGGTGTACATTTAGTGTAATTGCAGAAAAAAGCAGTATCAGTTGCAGGTGGCAGGTGAGATCATTCCAGTTTAATTTCAGAACAAAAAAAAGGTCAACAATTGCAGGTGTACATTTAGTGCAATTGCAGAAAAAAGCAGTACCAGTTGCAGGTGGCAGGTGATCATTCCAGTTTAACTTTAGATCAAAAGTAGGTCATCAATTGCAGGTGTACATTTAGTGTAATTGCAGAAAAAAGCAGTATCAGTTGCAGGTGGCAGGTGAGATCATTCCAGTTTAATTTCAGAACAAAAAAAAGGTCAACAATTGCAGGTGTACATTTAGTGCAATTGCAGAAAAAAGCAGTACCAGTTGCAGGTGGCAGGTGATCATTCCAGTTTAACTTTAGATCAAAAGTAGGTCATCAATTGCAGGTGTACATTTAGTGTAATTGCAGAAAAAAGCAGTATCAGTTGCAGGTGGCAGGTGAGATCATTCCAGTTTAATTTCAGAACAAAAAAAAGGTCAACAATTGCAGGTGTACATTTAGTGCAATTGCAGAAAAAAGCAGTACCAGTTGCAGGTGGCAGGTGATCATTCCAGTTTAACTTTAGATCAAAAGTAGGTCATCAATTGCTGGGCCATCAATTGCAGGTTTTCACTCAGTGAAATTGCAGAGAAAATGCAGTATCAGTTGCAGGTGGTAGGTGATAATTCCAGTTTAATTTCAGATCAAAAGTGGGCCATCAATTGCAGGTTTTCACTCAGTGCAATTGCAGAGGAAAAGCAGTATCAGTTGCAGGTGGCAGGTGATTACTCCAGTTTAATTTCAGATAAAAAAAAAGGTCAGCAATTGCAGGTGTACATGCAGTGCAGTTGCAGAAACAAAAAGTATCAATTGCAGGTGAAAGATGATCATCCCAGTTTAAATTCAGATCAAAAAGTGGGTCATCAATTACAGGTGTTCACTCTGTGTGCAATTATAGGAAAAAAGGAGTTGCAGGTTATCACTAATTGGGGCAACATTGACGGATTAGTAGCTCTAGTAGCAAATGCTGAAGGAATAAAAAAACAACAAAGATGGACATTGATAATTAAATGGGTCCACACACTTCAGGTGAATCGGTTTTAAAAAGAAAGGGAATACAGTAAGATATAATAATAAGTTCTACTAGTTCGGTTGCAGAATTCGAGTAAGAACAACTGCCAGCCACAAGAGTCCATAATTTGAACATGGTAAAATCTGATATCACTCACCATAGTGAGCTTGCTCAGGCTACACGGCTTGTCGGATTCAGTGTCATGCAGTTCAGCATTGACCTGTACAAAGAAAATTCATCAGTCAGCCAAATGTCAGGCAAAAGGTTCACGGGTTCAGTCCAGTTGCAAGAAAAAAGCGTGCTGCCCAGCCGACGTTGAACACTGCTGCAAAGAAGCTGTTACATAATGTCCTCACGAGGTACGAATCTGTCCCCAGAATAGAGCAGAGGATTCAGCCACTGAAGACGGAAGAGAAGGAAACGCCGACCAGGACCGATCCTCTAATGTGCCCCAGCTTGAAACGGCCAAATCTATCAACCTGAACATGCGATGCATTATTTAGAGATCAATTAGTAACGTATCATAATATGGAGTAATACAGAGACCCACCAGACAGCTGCTCCATCTCCGAAATCTGCAAAGGAAATAAGCACAAACAATTTAAAACAATTTAGTCTATTTCTTATGTTCACAGGGATTTCATCGAACACGTTACCTGCATGCGAGCTCAGTTGCATATTAATTTAAAAAAGCAGTATGAGTTACAATCGAAAAATAAAAAAAGAATGGCATGTTACACTGGAGAAAAAAAGAAACCAATTGCAGGATGATTGCAAGATCAGTTGCATATCAATAAATACCTCAGTTGCGACCCAGTTCTGGGACAATCCTCAGAAGCAGAAACACTGGGATAACCCAATTAAACTACACTACAAAGCCATCACACCCCCCAGAATTGTACAATTCGAGACAATACTCTAGTTACACCGGGACTAGTTGCAATTGCAACTGATCGCGTACTCCAGTTGCAACTGGGACAATAATCCAGTGTCAACTATACTAGAAAGTCATCATACGCCACTACTGGGATTAATATAGTTACAATTAGATTAGTTGCAACTGGTCGCTTACCTCCATTGCAACTGAATGCATCCTACGGTTGCAATTCGGATGCCCTAGTTACAAATATACTATAAAAGCAATTAAAACTGATCGCGTCCTCCAGTTGCAACTAGGATAATAACATAATTACAACTACACTACAAAGCCATTGCACCCTCCCACAATTATAATTTGGGACAATACTCTAGTTACAGCTGGAGTAGTTACAAAATTGCATCTGGTCGCGTCCTCTATTTGCAACTAGGACAATAACCTAGTTAAACTACACTACAAAGCCATCACACGCTTCCACAATTATAATCTGAGACAATACTCCAGTTACACTGGGAGTAGTTGCAATTGCAACTGGTCACGAACACTAGTTGCAACCAGGACTATAGCCCAGTTACAACTACACTAGATAGCAGTCATACGCCACCACTAGGATTAATGTAGTTACAATTACAATAGTTGCAGCTGGTTGCTTACCTCAATTGCAACTGAATGCGTCCTTCAATTGCATCTCGGATGTCCCCCGCGTCCCTGGTCCATCCGGAGGCACCTGCTGCTCTCTGTGTGCTTACCGACACCGACTCGCGGTCGCACCTCGCCATGCTATGCGTGCTATGGGCTCCCGCTTGCGAGGCGGCTGCCGGCCGGAAACACAAGCGTCGTGTGGAGGATCACCGCCCGCGGCGGAGATGCCAATTGGACGGAAGACGCCTAGTTCTCATAAATTAGCATAGAATCAATCAACACTGATAGCTGACATTTGATAGTCAGTTTAACTCACCTGAATTCCTCTGGCACCGCTGCTCCTTCACCACTGGCCATGGAGAATATCAACAGTTCTGTATCCTGACAAAATTCGTAGCTACATCTTCCGGTAATTCCATTCGCAGCAAAAGCTACATCTTCCCTGAACCTCTCCAAATCTCTGTACTTCACTATAAGTCTGCAACTAGTCTAGCTTCCATCCAAATCCTTGCAGCTCAGCACCACCAACGAGATCCATTCCATTGGAGCATCAAATTTTTATCCTGAAAGAGGGAATAGTAGCATCTAAAGTAACTTAAAAAAGGAAAACTGATACACATAACTGATATTAGCATTTTATTTCCAATGAGGCAACGACTTCGATGCACTTTTTTTGTAACCTCTGTAATTAGCAATATGAAGATTCAGGTGTCGCCTCTATACAACTCCAATGATTTTATCAATGACATTCACAGAAGCATCTTTTTTTTGATTAAGCAAATCAACAACTACACATCATGACATCTTCATCGGAAACTCGTGTCTTAAAATACTGAAGTATATTGTCAGTAATATGGAGTATCAGTAAATTTATCAGCGCAAAACCATCAGGCAAAAACAGCAATATCAATTTTTTTGTGCATTACTACTGAACAAAGTTGAGTAGAGTTTTTACGGGATGATGTAACCTCTAGGAAGACAAACTACTGAACATTACTAGGCACTTTCCTTTTCGAAAATTACTAAGCACTTTCCAAATACTGACTCGTTTACTGAACCAGCAGAGCATATACAGACTCTCTGAAACCAGGGGAACATCATGCTAATTATGTGTGGACATGCACTGAGATTAGTTCATGCGAGAGCAAAATTATTGACAGAGATGAATGAGACGAGGGACCACTACCTTCAATCACTCGTGGAAAACCAATTTTCCACTCGATTTTCAAGCTGGCCTATCCAATTTGGGTTTGAGCTATGGTCGCTCATGACCGTGCGGTTGTGGATCCTGCCGGCCGCGTGATGTCGCGTGCTTGTGGACCTCGAGCTCGCCGTGCGCCGCCTGGGCAGGGCTCGCACTCGCCGCTCGACGATGCCGCCGCTCTCTCGCCGATGCCGTCGTGTGCTTGCCGCCATTGGTAGCAGATCTGGTTGGACAGGGTTGAGTTGGAGCAGTAGTTAGATTATTCGCTCGCACAGGCCTAGTGCTCCCAGCACCCACCGGGAACAGCTGGCCGAGCTCCAGCACCGGCCGGAAATGACTCGCCCTCCATGCCGGGTAACGGCTCGCCGTGCTCGTGGCTCCAGCTCGCCAGCCGCTGGTAATAGCTCGCGGTCGCCGCGGTCCGCGAGCTCGCCGGTCACCATTCGCGCGGCCGCCGCTCTCCGCCCACCGGTCTCGGTCTCGCGGTCGCCGGTCGCCACGCTCCGCGCGCTCGCGGCTCCCGCTCGAGGAAGGAAGCGCGAGGAGCCGGACCGGATCCGGGGGGCGCCCGAGGAAGGGGAGCTGAACGAGATCGGGAAGACGGGGTGCGAGTCCGACGGGTCGGGTGGACGGGAGGAACCGGATCGGTGGGAGGTGGGATCTGACGGTAGATAAGGCTGGGTGCATCCGCTGCCGCGGATACACCCAGGTGTAGGGTAGACATACACTAACTATATATATATATAATACTCCCTCTATATTGGTAAAGAAAGCCGTTTAGGACAAGGTTTGAGTCAAACTTTAGGAATATAAATCATGAATAACTTTTAAATTGTTGAGTTTGAAATTGTAAAAGTTATATGAATAGGTTTATTTTGAAAATACTTTCATAAAAGTATACATGTATCACTTTTTGACAAATATTTTTATAGAAATAAGAAGTCAAAGTTGTGTTTTGAAGACCGTGTCGCTGTCCTAAACGGCTTTCTTTACCAGTACGGAGGGAGTATATATATAGGGAAAATGCATTCTACCCGCGCGGCGTGTAGTTACTCCACAACTTGTCTCCCGTGCTTTTTCCCGGGTCCGTGGCGTCTCCACGTAACGGGGCGTGACCTCGTATTTTTATCGGGCAAACCCGATAGCAGCCGTTCCTTTAAATCTGCGAGCCACACGCGATCCATTTTTTCCGGATCCAGACGCCGAAGCGGACGCACCTACCTCTGCGCTCTCATCTGTTGGCCAAGCTCGTGCGTTCTGCCGTCCGGCCAAGCGACGGTGAACATGTATGCGGCAGGGAGTTCCTCCGTACAATCGCCGCCACAGTGCCACACGTCCGTCCAATGCCATGCGCATGCTTATCCTTCCTGAGACGACTGCAGCAAGGGATTTGTGATCATGGATGGAGGCGGCGACCGCACCCCGGCCACTGATCTCGCACAACACTTTCTTTATTTCTTTTCTCATAATTCTTTTGTTCCAATCTGCTTTCTTTATTTCTTTTCTCGTAATTCTTTTGTTCCAATCTGCTTGCAATTTTCCATATTGCACACGGTAACCTGCACCGGCACAGTACACATGACTTTTTTTTGAGATCGGCACAGTACATAAGATTACCAGCGGCAAGGCGGACATCACACAGTAGGTTTTAAAGTGCATATACTATCTACCCATATATCTGTACCAGTGTACTCAGTGTTTGTAAAGGCCATATATACCCATATATGTGTATGTTAAGTGCGTTCGTATGCTTTCTCTAAAAAAAGTGTGTTCGTATGTGGTCATAACCATTAGGTACTGTACATAGTATGCACATATACTCCTTTTTTATCATAGTATGCGCATATACTCCTTTTTTATAGTTGAAAAAAATATGCAATCATAATTTTGGTATGTGTATGTATGCATACTATATATTTTCAAAGATGCACGTTAGTATACTATAAGATTAAATATTTTACTTCCAAAGATATATAAATACTGAAATACTCTATGGTTCCACATATTTGTAGCACAAGCACAAAGTTAAGTACGTACACCTAAAATATATGCATGCGTATCTACATATCGTCAGTCAAGTATCAAGCATACGTTAAAAAAAATAAAGTATGCATGCATACTCCTTTTCACCTGGATGGAATGTGGCAGCTTATACGTTCTTTAAGCCGTTTGATAAATGAAGCATCTGACACCACCAGGAAAAAAAAGGCGATAAGCCCGCGGCTTCTAGACCTGAACGCACGGAAGCGGTGCCGTAATGCTAAATCTGCCGCAAATTACGTAATTAGTGGATCTCACTTAACGGGTGGTGCATGCGCCCAACAAACCCGAGCGGACGATGGACTTTCGGAGCCGGTCAATGATATACGCCGTGAGAGGTAGGAGGAACTACACGCGCGTGTAGATAAAACGCGTCATATATATATATATATATCAAAAATAACGAGCTACAACCCGGGATAGATACCCATCCCTATGAGGTAGCTGTCCATGGACATGCAACCGTTGGATCTACAGCAAGTTGCTCACCAGCCGCACATCTTTGGTTGACGGCGTTAATCCCTCACATGCATGGTGAGGTACGATTGGAGGGGACCAGCAAGTGGTCCAAGGGGGCTTTGGTAAATTTTTTTTCAGCTAACGAGTAGAGGGTTTCCTCCTGTCCTAGCTTTGTCCTTTTCTAACAAATTATTAAGAGACAGGCAGCAGCAGCTCCTCTTCAATTTATCGAACTCGAGTCTTTTTTTTTTGCTCCCGCTGAACAGGGTGTGCAGCACCTCCCCCTATCTTTCCTGTAAAGATTTTGCTAGTAAACAGTTAGGTTTTCATTTGTCCAGGGTGGTGTTCACTAATGGCAATTGCCAAAAAAAAAACAGTATAAGTTGTAGGTGGAAGTGATCACTTTAGTTTAATTTCAGATCAAAACTGAGTCCTCAAATTGCAGGTGTTCGCTCAGTGCAATTGCAGAAAAAAGCAGTATCAGTTGCAGGTGGCAGGTGATTACTCCAGTTTAATTTCAGATAAAAAAAAAGGTCAGCAATTGCAGGTGTACATGCAGTGCAGTTGCAGAAACAAAAAGTATCAATTGCAGGTGAAAGATGATCATCCCAGTTTAAATTCAGATCAAAAAGTGGGTCATCAATTACAGGTGTTCACTCTGTGTGCAATTATAGGAAAAAAGGAGTTGCAGGTTATCACTAATTGGGGCAACATTGACGGATTAGTAGCTCTAGTAGCAAATGCTGAAGGAATAAAAAAACAACAAAGATGGACATTGATAATTAAATGGGTCCACACACTTCAGGTGAATCGGTTTTAAAAAGAAAGGGAATACAGTAAGATATAATAATAAGTTCTACTAGTTCGGTTGCAGAATTCGAGTAAGAACAACTGCCAGCCACAAGAGTCCATAATTTGAACATGGTAAAATCTGATATCACTCACCATAGTGAGCTTGCTCAGGCTACACGGCTTGTCGGATTCAGTGTCATGCAGTTCAGCATTGACCTGTACAAAGAAAATTCATCAGTCAGCCAAATGTCAGGCAAAAGGTTCACGGGTTCAGTCCAGTTGCAAGAAAAAAGCGTGCTGCCCAGCCGACGTTGAACACTGCTGCAAAGAAGCTGTTACATAATGTCCTCACGAGGTACGAATCTGTCCCCAGAATAGAGCAGAGGATTCAGCCACTGAAGACGGAAGAGAAGGAAACGCCGACCAGGACCGATCCTCTAATGTGCCCCAGCTTGAAACGGCCAAATCTATCAACCTGAACATGCGATGCATTATTTAGAGATCAATTACCGGCCAACCAACCAGAAAGAAGAAGAAAACGGGGGCTTTGACGGCCGTCTTCGTCAGAAGGAGCCTGCGCGTGGAGTGAGGGGCACGTGGCGCCTCCGCAGGGATTGGGGTAGCTACCACCTGGGGTGTTGCAGCTACCCACGGTTGCAGCAAATCCGCACATATATACGGCAGCGCTATTCTACACCCTAGGTGTAGAATATTATTCTACACCACTGTCTATTACTGAACAACTGACCGGGAATTACTGAACCGAATGTACTGGACTACTGAACGTGACTCTACAGTAGTTCGTCAGTAATCGCGGTCGGTAGTAAATACGGAAAATTTTGTTCAGTAATTCTGTCCAGTAAAGAAATGGTGTAGAATAACTGCTACACCTAGGGTGTAGATTAGCACATGTGTGTGTGTGTATATATATATACGGCAGCGCTATTCTACACCCTAGGTGTAGAATATTATTCTACACCACTATCTATTACTGAACAACTGACCGGGAATTACTGAACCGAATGTACTGGACTACTGAACATGACTCTATAGTAGTTCGTCAGTAATCGCGGTCGGTAGTAAATACGGAAAATTTTGTTCAGTAATTCTGTCCAGTAAAGAAATGGTGTAGAATAACTGCTACACCTAGGGTGTAGATTAGCACATGTGTGTGTGTGTATATATATATACGGCAGCGCTATTCTACACCCTAGGTGTAGAATATTATTCTACACCACTATCTATTACTGAACAACTGACCGGGAATTACTGAACCGAATGTACTGGACTACTGAACATGACTCTATAGTAGTTCGTCAGTAATCGCGGTCGGTAGTAAATACGGAAAATTTTGTTCAGTAATTCTGTCCAGTAAAGAAATGGTGTAGAATAACTGCTACACCTAGGGTGTAGATTAGCACATGTGTGTGTGTGTATATATATATACGGCAGCGCTATTCTACACCCTAGGTGTAGAATATTATTCTACACCACTATCTATTACTGAACAACTGACCGGGAATTACTGAACCGAATGTACTGGACTACTGAACATGACTCTATAGTAGTTCGTCAGTAATCGCGGTCGGTAGTAAATACGGAAAATTTTGTTCAGTAATTCTGTCCAGTAAAGAAATGGTGTAGAATAACTGCTACACCTAGGGTGTAGATTAGCACATGTGTG
Organism: Echinochloa crus-galli; assembly: GCA_900205405.1. Classification (NCBI taxonomy): domain Eukaryota; kingdom Viridiplantae; phylum Streptophyta; class Magnoliopsida; order Poales; family Poaceae; genus Echinochloa; species Echinochloa crus-galli. Next base: position 1,049,310 of record OAMR01000104.1, on the reverse strand, counting down.
TGTGTGTATATATATATACGGCAGCGCTATTCTACACCCTAGGTGTAGAATATTATTCTACACCACTATCTATTACTGAACAACTGACCGGGAATTACTGAACCGAATGTACTGGACTACTGAACATGACTCTATAGTAGTTCGTCAGTAATCGCGGTCGGTAGTAAATACGGAAAATTTTGTTCAGTAATTCTGTCCAGTAAAGAAATGGTGTAGAATAACTGCTACACCTAGGGTGTAGATTAGCACATGTGTGTGTGTGTATATATATATACGGCAGCGCTATTCTACACCCTAGGTGTAGAATATTATTCTACACCACTATCTATTACTGAACAACTGACCGGGAATTACTGAACCGAATGTACTGGACTACTGAACATGACTCTATAGTAGTTCGTCAGTAATCGCGGTCGGTAGTAAATACGGAAAATTTTGTTCAGTAATTCTGTCCAGTAAAGAAATGGTGTAGAATAACTGCTACACCTAGGGTGTAGATTAGCACATGTGTGTGTGTGTATATATATATACGGCAGCGCTATTCTACACCCTAGGTGTAGAATATTATTCTACACCACTATCTATTACTGAACAACTGACCGGGAATTACTGAACCGAATGTACTGGACTACTGAACATGACTCTATAGTAGTTCGTCAGTAATCGCGGTCGGTAGTAGGCTACAGTGCCTAGTGCACAGAACAGCCCGCCGCCGCACGGAGGGTGTGTTTAGTTCAAAAAGAGGTTAGAAAATTTTGATGAAAATATCGTATTAGATATTTTTCGTTTATTTGTGGTAAATATTATTCTATCATGATCTAATTAGGCTAAAAAGATTCGTCTCGTCGTGTACATCAAAACTATGTAATTAGTTTTTTTATTTACCTATATTTAATACTCCATGCACGAAGAGAGAGATTTGATGTGATTAGATGTGATAGATGAATATTGAAGTTTGGAGAGAGAATTTTTAGAAATCCTTGGGAAGTGAACATAGCCAGAGAAAAACGGGGATAGCGGTTAAGCAAAAAAAAAGCAGAGAAAATTTCTTCAGTACCATTGACAAATACGACTTATCCTTTTATGCCATCAAAAAATAGTCCATCCCTTTTTTGTTGAAGGGATCGACTAATTTTAGATAGCATAGAAGAGATGAAGTATATTTTTTCGGTATCGTGTTTGCCAATCAAGTAGCTTGCTCTTGGTTGTGTCTGGTAACAAAGTAAGGTTGTTATTTGTTTCTTCATAAATTCTGAATTGTATTGCTTACAAAGGTTAAGGACATACCAAACAGAAAGTAGTCCAAGCTTTTGTTTTCCATGTATTCATATATGAGTATCTTTTCTGGTCCAGAAATACTGCACCCAATCAGTCGAACAAGATTCCGATGCTGGAGTTTAGCTATCAACAAAACCTCATTCTTGAATTCCTCAAGACCCTGCGTTGATGTTCTTGAAAGTGTTTTAACAGCTATTTCTTGTCCATCTTCAAGCTTACCCTGCAATTATAAACTCATGCATTTCCAATCAGACATGAAGTGACAATAAATCTATAGTCTTTTAGTTTTCTGGTACCAGTGATGTATTTTTATACATCGTTAAATGAAAGAACATTCTATCTGCGGTCGCGAAAAAAAAGAAAGAACATTCTATCTGGAAATGCTTGAAGATATTGTTCTTGCTGAAATGGTGGTGTTAGATTTAGCCAACAGTTGAGTCGTCCTGTCCTGGTTCCACCTTGAATTGTTTCTGAAGTTTAAGATGTAACTTCACTGCGCCTATCATTTAAGTTGAGATCAGTCTTCGACAGTTGTCACCATAGGAAAAGGCGACAAGGCCAGTTTCTGGCATTCCAGTTGGATTAATGGACAAGCGCCAAAACACATCGCCCCCACTCTTTTTCAGAAAACAAAGAGGAAGAATGTCACAGTGAAGAAGGCCGTAGAACAAAATAAATAGATTTCACACATCTCCCCGATCCATTCCCTTGAGGAGATGCAGGAGTTTATCGAGTTGTGGGGAGCGGTGAACTCCATAAACAGGCATGATGACGTTGAAGATGAGATTAAGTGGAAATGGACACCGGATGGACAATATTCCACGCAAAGTGCCTATCGCATACAATTTCTGGGACGACGCAAAAAACCGGCTCTCACAACCATTTGGAAGGCAAAAGCAGAGCCGAAATGCCGGATTTTTGCATGGATTCTCCTCCAGCACAAAATACTCACGGCAAATAATTTGGCAAAAAGGGGATGGCCACATGACCCGACATGCAAGCTTTGTAGCGGGGCGCCAGAAACATCCACACATTTGTGTCATGAATGCCCATTCACTAAGACGGTATGGACCAAATTGACCTCAGAGCTCGGAAGGCAGGACTTACACACATCATCTGCAGAGTCCATTGGCCGCTGTGGAGACGGATGAGACGATCCTTTGACAGTAAACAGAAACCAAATTTTGACGGACTCATGTTATACTTCTGGTGGGACATTCTCTTTGTCCGGTATGCAATACATTTCAAAGATCTGGAAAGGTTTTCAAATCTTGGATTAAAACAAAATTTATATCAAAATCACTTTCTCATTTGAAGCCGTCGAAGTGCCTAAATAATCGCTGTGTGTAAAATTTGTTCTTCGTTTGCGGCAATATACCCGACAGCGCCAGCACACATAGGGTTCCTAAAAATATTCGCACCTTGTCTAATGGTTACAGGTGTTATTATTTCTTTATTCTTACGTGAACATGCGGACAAGCAAAGGTTTTGGTTCTGCCACTTGGCTCCTGAGCCCTTGCAAAAAATAAATGAATAAATAAACAAAAATGTGCCCTCCGGGGGGCATTCATTCTTGGGCCGTCCTGAGGCATTACCACCACCAATGCGGGCTCTGCACTTGCGCATAACGTGGGGTCGTGGGCTTTATCTTTCAGAATGTTTGAAATTGAGGTATATTTTTCCCATAGAGTTAGAGCAATATACCGATATATTAATTACGTAGGAGAATTGGATCAAGGGGATTATTGTGAATAAATGTCTCCTTATATGGATACCTTCTCAAGATGATCTCGTCTAACCATTCAAGACGTAGACTAGATTGCATACACATCCAATAGATATGTCATATGTCCCTTAAGGCCTTGATGAACAAACACAAGTAGTGAAAAACATTTGTTCAAAGGAACACCTCCTCAATAGACAGATACCCTTTCTTCATGTCCTTTCACTGCGTACTCCCTCCGGTTTGGTAAAAGAAGTCGTTTAGGACAGCGACACGGTCACCAAAGCACAACTTTGACTTCTCTTTTTTATCACAAATATTTCTTAAAAAATTACATATTTATACTTTTATGAAAGTACTTTTAAAGACCAATCTATTTATATAATTTTCACATTTCCAAACTCAATGATTTAAAAGTTATTCATGATTTATATTCCTAATGTTTGACTTAAAACTTTGTCCAAAATGACTTCTTTTATTAAACTGGAGGGAGTATATGTATAATCAAACACATCAATCAATACAATTTAATCATTTATTATTGTTTGTCTGTATGTCATTTGTTTCCCTACTTTCTACTATATTTAACAGTTTGTCCCTGCAGGCCGAACCATCCGGCCCAAGGAAAACATCATTTTGTATAGCCAGCTGCCAGCCTCACTGTGATTTGTGGGCTGGCCTCGGCAGATTTCGTTTCTGATGCGCTGGCGACTACCTTCTCTCGGCCTCGCGCCGCCAGATTGTCATTCTAGATTTTAGTACATATGCTAAGTAGGAGACACAGCCTTCTACCGACCTTTCAACCATGGTGATGGTCATGCTGTCCACAATGCTGCAGTCGGGTTTGCTCCACGACGTGTCCCCGGCAAGAGCTGTTCTTGCAGCGAAGCCTGGCTGCTTGGGAGTTGGCAACGAGGCAGTGTCAGTGCTGGCCAACATCATCAGCACCTGGGACATCAAGGGACGGTCGTCGGGGTTCTCCTGCACACATAGGAGCCCTACTTTGAGGCATTTAAGCACTTCATCTGAATCTAGGCCATCCAGATTTTCGTCGACTAAATCTAGGCCCTTCCCCTCACTCAGTAAGCTCCAGGCCTGGAAAAATTCAAATGCAGTTACTGAATTGATAAATGAGTTAAATTCAGTAGTTTAAATAGTTTCTGGATTGGATGCTCACATGTGCTAGAAGGTTGAGGTGGCCGGAGTAGCTGTAGACACCTCGGTTCCTTTTACCGGCAACGATTTCCAGCACTATAACACCAAAGCTAAATACATCTGATTTCACGGAGAACACTCCATCCATTGCATATTCAGGAGCCATATAACCGCTGTAGAAAACCATGTGTGTCATCATTATCAAGATATTAAATTGGTAAATATTAGCTGATTGAAAGGTCTGTCAGTTACTTACTATGTACCAACTACTCTGAGAGTATTGATTTCTGCATCGTCATTGCCAAACATTCTAGCCATGCCGAAGTCTGAAATTTTAGGAGTCATCTCCTTGTCCAGAAGAATATTGCTTGTCTTGAGGTCTCTGTGGATGATTCTATATCTCGAGTCCTGGTGAAGATACAGTAAGCCTCGGGAGATCCCCTCAATTATACGGTATCGTGTTTGCCAATCAAGTAGCTTGCTCTTGGTTGTGTCTGGTAACAAAGTAAGGTTGTTATTTGTTTCTTCATAAATTCTGAATTTTGTTGCTTACAAAGGTTAAGGACATACCAAACAGAAAGTAGTCCAAGCTTTTGTTTTCCATGTATTCATATATGAGTATCTTTTCTGGTCCAGAAATACTGCACCCAATCAGTCGAACAAGATTCCGATGCTGGAGTTTAGCTATCATTTGGAAGGAACGCAACCGAAGAATTTTTCAACACAAATCGCTCGAAGTGGACGAGTTGGCCCACATGATTTTGGCCGACACCAAGTTGTATCAGGAGGCAAGACAAGCTATACGACCGGGGCTTACGACACAACACGGATCAAGCAACACCGCTTAGTGGCTCCCTCTTAGTTGTTTTGTTTTCTTTCTTGTAAGGTGTTTTTAGTTGTTTTAGTTGTTTGTCCTAACTGTTTCTGGTCGAGTTGGGGGGTGGGTTGGGGTTGGTCTAGTTGTCTGTTGTAGTTGCTGTGACCACCCAACGACCTGTCTTTTCTTCTTTTTTCGGTTTTGTCTGTGTTTGTTCGCTTGTTTCTCTCCTTCTAATAAAAATTACGGCAATTCTCTTGCCGTTCCTTTCAAAAAAAAGTTGAGATCAGTACCTTGTATACAGGCCCAAAGCCGCCTTCACCGAGCTTGTTGTCATTTGAGAAACCATCTGTAGCTTTTGCTATTGTTTCGTAATCATATACTGGCAGCTCCAGGTCATCCCCATGATCCTTTCCTTCACTCCCCTCCTTACTGTGTGAACCAGCTCTCCATGCGCTTGATACTATAGAAATGCCAAAAATAGAATTGCATCAGCCAACAAGTTGTCAGTTATATTTCATTTGCATTTGTACTTTAAAGTAGGTATGTGTTGTCCCTTCAGGAGAGGTCAACAGTCTGTACTCTGTAGTGATTGTATGTTACCTGGTTTTCTTGCTTTGGTTTTCTTTGCTCTCCAAATGAAAAACCCTGCAATTGCTAGAAGAATTCCGAATGCAGCTATACTGACAACAACTGCAACCACAATATTGACGTTCTTTTTTGACTTGATTACTGAACACAAATATTTCTTAAAAAATTACATATTTATACTTTTATGAAAGTACTTTTAAAGACCAATCTATTTATATAATTTTCACATTTCCAAACTCAATGATTTAAAAGTTATTCATGATTTATATTCCTAATGTTTGACTTAAACTTTGTCCAAAATGACTTCTTTTATTAAACTGGAGGGAGTATATGTATAATCAAACACATCAATCAATACAATTTAATCATTTATTATTGTTTGTCTGTATGTCATTTGTTTCCCTACTTTCTACTATATTTAACAGTTTGTCCCTGCAGGCCGAACCATCCGGCCCAAGGAAAACATCATTTTGTATAGCCAGCTGCCAGCCTCACTGTGATTTGTGGGCTGGCCTCGGCAGATTTCGGTTTCTGATGCGCTGGCGACTACCTTCTCTCGGCCTCGCGCCGCCAGATTGTCATTCTAGATTTTAGTACATATGCTAAGTAGGAGACACAGCCTTCTACCGACCTTCAACCATGGTGATGGTCATGCTGTCCACAATGCTGCAGTCGGGTTTGCTCCACGACGTGTCCCCGGCAAGAGCTGTTCTTGCAGCGAAGCCTGGCTGCTTGGGAGTTGGCAACAAGGCAGTGTCAGTGCTGGCCAACATCATCAGAACCTGGGACATCAGGGGACGGTCGTCGGGGTTCTCTTGCACACATAGGAGCCCTACTTTGAGGCATTTAAGCACTTCATCTGAATCTAGGCCATCCAGATTTTCGTCGACTAAATCTAGGCCCTTCCCCTCACTCAGTAAGCTCCAGGCCTGGAAAAATTCAAATGCAGTTACTGAATTGATAAATGAGTTAAATTCAGTAGTTTAAATAGTTTCTGGATTGGATGCTCACATGTGCTAGAAGGTTGAGGTGGCCGGAGTAGCTGTAGACACCTCGGTTCCTTTTACCGGCAACGATTTCCAGCACTATAACACCAAAGCTAAATACATCTGATTTCACGGAGAACACTCCATCCATTGCATATTCAGGAGCCATATAACCGCTGTAGAAAACCATGTGTGTCATCATTATCAAGATATTAAATTGGTAAATATTAGCTGATTGAAAGGTCTGTCAGTTACTTACTATGTACCAACTACTCTGAGAGTATTGATTTCTGCATCGTCATTGCCAAACATTCTAGCCATGCCGAAGTCTGAAATTTTAGGAGTCATCTCCTTGTCCAGAAGAATATTGCTTGTCTTGAGGTCTCTGTGGATGATTCTATATCTCGAGTCCTGGTGAAGATACAGTAAGCCTCGGGAGATCCCCTCAATTATACGGTATCGTGTTTGCCAATCAAGTAGCTTGCTCTTGGTTGTGTCTGGTAACAAAGTAAGGTTGTTATTTGTTTCTTCATAAATTCTGAATTTTGTTGCTTACAAAGGTTAAGGACATACCAAACAGAAAGTAGTCCAAGCTTTTGTTTTCCATGTATTCATATATGAGTATCTTTTCTGGTCCAGAAATACTGCACCCAATCAGTCGAACAAGATTCCGATGCTGGAGTTTAGCTATCAACAAAACCTCATTCTTGAATTCCTCAAGACCCTGCGTTGATGTTCTTGAAAGTGTTTTAACAGCTATTTCTTGTCCATCCTCTAGCTTACCCTGCAATTATAAATTCATGCATTTCCAATCAGACATGAAGTTACAATAAATCTATAGTTTTTTATAAAAAAATGTAATATTTTTAGTTTTCTGGTACCAGTGATGTATTTTTATACATCGTTAAATGAAAGAACATTCTATCTGCGGTCGCGAAAAAAAAGAAAGAACATTCTATCTGGAAATGCTTGAAGATATTGTTCTTGCTGAAATGGTGGTGTTAGATTTAGCCAACAGTTGAGTCGTCCTGTCCTGGTTCCACCTTGAATTGTTTCTGAAGTTTAAGATGTAACTTCACTGCGCCTATCATTTAAGTTGAGATCAGTACCTTGTATACAGGCCCAAAGCCACCTTCACCGAGCTTGTTGTCATTTGAGAAACCATCTGTAGCTTTTGCTATTGTTTCGTAATCATATACTGGCAGCTCCAGGTCATCCCCATGATCCTTTCCTTCACTCCCCTCCTTACTTCGTGAACCAGCTCTCCATGTGCTTGATGCTATAGAAATGCCAAAAATAGAATTGCATCAGCCAACAAGTTGTCAGTTATATTTCATTTGCATTTGTACTTTAAAGTAGGTATGTGTTGTCCCTTCAGGAGAGGTCAACAGTCTGTACTCTGTAGTGATTGTATGTTACCTGGTTTTCTTGCTTTGGTTTTCTTTGCTCTCCAAATGAAAAACCCTGCAATTGCTAGAAGAATTCCGAATGCAGCTATACTGACAACAACTGCAACCACAATATTGACGTTCTTTTTTGACTTGATTACTGAAGCTGCAAAACAAATAATGAATATAAGTTTGATCGTAGACTTGGTTGCACCTGCAATTTTCAATACGGCTTGGACAATTGTTTACATAAGAATGTAAAGCTGTTTATGGATTGTGAATATTGCATTTTCTGATAAATATGTAAATTTATAGGACCTGCTGAATGAAGACTGAAGAGTATTGCCAAGAGAGTAGAATTGCAGCTATTGTTGAGAATGAAAGCTTCATGATGAATTTGCCAGTTTTCAATATCAACATTGAAACAAGTGCTCGCTCATTGGTGCAATGCATTCTTAATTATTGATGGAGTAACTTTGCTGCATCGACTGACTAATGTTACCTTTTGCTAAACTAGATATTATGGAATCAACCTACAGTTGGCCATCTTGTACTGTCCAATTATCACACTCTGGTCCAGGTATGTGGAAATCTGAACACAGCACAAAGGGCTCACGCCTACCCTGGACCATGAATATGGGAAGCTCCGCACATGGTTTCCAATTCTATGTTCATATGCAAAAGGGGTGCTTCATGATATTGCAGTGGAAAGACAATACAAGTGTTGCCACTGTTGGTGCCCCTTGATCCAACTATGTGATGGTCCTGATGGGCCTCTGATGGAATGGGTCCAGTTGCATGTGTGCACTGTCCTCAAAAAAAAAAAGTTGCATGTGTGCCCGCCACCAAGTGACAATGCTAGTGAATTTTACCAATTGTGGGAAGGACTGATCCACATACATAATGGCACTACAGTGCAGAAACAGACGCTGCAATGCCCGTGCAACAAGAGGTGTGATCTGCAGTTTAAGATTAATGTTTGGTTTCCGTAAAAAGTACCCACAATTCAGCAGGAAGGAGACAGAAATTTACCTGTGTCTAGCTAGCCTTTCAACCATGTGACGATGCCAGAAAGCAAAGGGGACTGCAGAGCCATCTTGACCCCAGAAACAGCACTGCCCTACCACACGACGCCATCTAGTGTGCTCTTTGGATTTGAGGTCTACTTTCTACTAGAGTTTAGATCTAAAGAAGTTCACATGGACCATTCAAAGCCTGCTAGCCTGGTATATTGATTAAGGATTGATGCATACTTGTGTGATATTTTCTTATGTGAGCTGGGTATTCCTACTAGAGGTCTTGAGAGCATTGGGCTTTGGCCAAAGATGGCGAGACTGGATCACCACAATTTTGGCCACCACATCCTCGAGGGTCCTCCTCAACGGGGTACCAGGAAAAAAATTTAAGCATGGAAGGGGCCTCCGGCAGGGCGATCCCTTATCGCCTATGCTCTTCATTCTAGCAATTGACCCTCTACATAAACTTATAGAACTTGCAGCGCAGCAAGGCATTCTCAATCAAATCCTTCCCAAAGCGGCTAAACTTCGATGTTCACTGTATGCTGACGATGCGGCCCTCTTCGCCAACCCGGACAAGGCTGAACTTCATCATCTTAATAGACTGCTTCAGGTGTTTGCGAGCTGCTCGGGTCTTAAAGTCAATTTGAGCAAAACAGAAATTTACCCTATTAGATGCACTGCTGCTCAGGTAGCCCAGGCGCTAGAGGACTTCCCAGGAAGAATTTGCTCCTTCCCCGGCAAATATCTTGGCCTACCCCTTCATACGATAACACTCAAGCGAGTAGAAGTACAACCGCTCATTGATAGAATAGGCAATCGTTTGCAGGGATGGAAAGGGAAAATGCTATCATCGGCCGGCCGTGAAACTTTGGTTAAGAGTGTTCTGTCGTCGCAACCAATTTACCACCTGACAGTTTTCCCAACACAAAAATGGTTGATCAAACAAATAGACCGAATTCGTCGCAGTTTCTTATGGAAGGGCGAGGAACCGGAAAAGGTGACCGGTGGTCATTGTCTAGTAAATTGGCCCACAGTGTGTATACCTAAAGAGTTGGGTGGGCTCGGAATCCTTGATCTGGAACGTCTTGCTAGAGCTCTACGCCTCCGATGGTGTTGGTTTCAGTGGAAAGGGGAGGAACGCCCATGGGTGGGGATGGACATACCCTGTGACAAATACGACAAGGAACTCTTCTACGCTTCCACGGTAGTCAAGGCAGGAAAAGGAGACAAGGCTCTTTTTTGGCACTCGGGTTGGATCGACGGAAAATCATCGAAAAACATGGCCCCTCACCTGTTTAAGAAATCTAAATGGAAAAATTTCACAGTGCAAAAGGCGACGCAAAATCACTTTTGGATCAGGCAGCTCCGCCCTTTGGAATCTGCAGTGGAGATTGAGGAATACACAGAATTATGGGAACAAATACACACTCTAAACCGTAATGTGGAAGCCGACGATGAGATATTTTGGAAATGGACGCCGGACGGAGAATACTCTACAAAAAGCGCGTACCAAATCCAATTTACCGGGTTAATTCGTAGGCAAAATATCACCCCCATTTGGAAGGCCAAAACGGAACCAAAATGCCGGTTCTTTGCATGGATCCTCTTGCATAGGAAAATCGTAACAGCAGACAATTTAGCCAAGCGAGGATGGCCGCAGGACCCAATCTGCAAGCTTTGCAACATCGAACCGGAGACACCTACGCACTTATGCAAGGACTGTGCTTATACAAGAGCGGTATGGGGCAAAGTGGTGAATTGGTTTAACTTACAGCAGCTACCATCGCCAACATCTTCATCTTCAATCTACAACTGGTGGAGGAAAAGTCGGAGATATATTTCCAAGGAAAGCCGAACTGCCTTTGATGGAATGATGATCTATACGTGGTGGAATGTCTGGAAGGAGCGCAATCGACGAACGTTCAACAACGATGCAAAAACCTTCGAGGATGTGGCTTTCTTCATCAAGGAAGATGTGGAGCAGTACCGTCTAGCAACACAAGCGACCCAAGGGACCTGAAAGCCTCGTCAGCTAACTCTCAGTTTAGCCCTGGTTCGGTTGTAGTGTAGTGTTTAGTTTTTTTTCTTTTTTCGTTCTTCCTCTTTCCAGTGTTTCTTTCCTGGAAAGTGTGGCTCGGTTGGTCGGGTTGGTGTTTTTTTGCTTGGGGTCGTTGTCGTTGTTGTTGTTTTGTATTTTGTTTTGCTTTCTTTTCTTCTTCTAATAAAACTTACGGCAAAGCTCTTTGCCGTTCCGTTCAAAAAAAATATTTTCTTATGTGAATTGTTCTTTTCTTTTGGTGCATATGGTGTTACTCCTTACAGCCATGGGGACAGCGACTTCTTTCCTCTTTCCTCTTTATCTGATTGACCCGTAAAGAGAATGTAGAGTCAAAATACTTCTCCGTGAAATGCATTCCTCGTGTGTCTAGCACACCAACCTCATAGAAAACCACTTTCACAGTCAGGATTCAGGACCACGTCCTGACATCCACATGTATGATCTGGACATTGTTGACTCATGACTCGTATATGTTGCTATTCATCCTCTGTTTTCAACTTTTCATTATTGTCCATCATATCATGGTACCCAAGAAAACCTCCCAATTGGTCTCCATCGCTGTTGCCAAATTTGCACTCGTGCATCACACTGTCATCAGGAACCACACCGAAAAAACAGGGCGCTTGGATGAGAGATGTGTTCATCGGTGCCTTGTGCCGCTGCAACACGGAAACATCGTGCCGATATCCGCTGTGTGCAGGGATAGGGGAACTCGGAAGAAGATGCTGGAACCTGCAAATCTTTTCAGTAGCTTTAGCTACTAGCGACAGCACTCTATGAAGTTGAACTGACATGCCATTTGATTTCGTCGGAGTCAATTTTACTGTGGTATCATGTGCATCGGTATGGGTTACGAACTGTGTGTCTGCTTGATCACGACAGGCACCAAGATAAAAGTCTTCTCAAGAGGGCCAGAGTTGCTTGGAATGGAATCTATTTCATCACTGCAAAGTCACTGCTGGTCATCATCGATCTGTGTCTATCCTAATCCTCTGCGTTCGTTGGGCTGCACCATCAGGTCAGGTGACACCGGGATGGACTAGCGAGACGTGCCTGGAACATCTGAAAGGCACGGGGCCCCACACGATCTGGCGAGATGTGCCTAAATATCATTGCGCTGGGAATTGGGATCCTACCTGATTCAGTTAGCAAAGTTCAACTTGTATCCAGCTCTCTCAGTAGTGTATGACGGTTTTGTTCCTAGGCCGTGCTTGTTCTCCCCGTCTACATCAGCAGTGCACATTGGCGACTTTGTATGACATACGTGTGCGTTGTGCAACGAGGTCACTGGAGATTGAGGGATTCTGCTCCAGAATTTGGTCCAAAAGTTCTCTTGTGTAGACTGTAGGTTTGCTCTTGTGCAGAGACTGAAGTTTGCTGGGTATAAACTAAAGGATTTTGCAAGGGGTCCATGAATGCAGGTTACTACCGTCATCTTCTGCCATTAGATGTCGATGGAAGCTTCCAAGGACAGATTGACAGTGACACGAACTGAAGGTGGGGATTGACAAAGGTGTATATATCTAGTTATCTACCGATACATAATACATTGATGCTACTTGCGTCCTTGGAGATTGTTTGATGGGGACGAACTACAGATACTGGAATTATTGAAGGAGCTAAAAGGACAGCTAGCCCAGATCAGATGCTTCTAACAATCGTCGCTAGTCTTTTTTTAGGTGGTCTATAGCCTGTGTATTTTTGAGCAATCTGTAAAAAGTGTAAAAGCTAGTCAACTGAATACCAAGTTTATTTCACCCACCAGAATGCATCATTGCCTGGTAGAACGGAACAAGTTTGTCCTAGATTTCTCCCACCAGCATGTGCATCATCGTACGGCAGCACGGAACAAAATAAATTTCTTCTTTTATATGACGAATGAGGAAAAGAGGAACTAAGATTGTGCATGCGTACTTACATATTGTAAGTAATTATAAGTAGAAAAAAAACGAAGTTGGGTTGTGTAGTAACAACGTACCGAGGTCGGCTGCGGCGAGCCGGAAGTAGAGGTCCTGTCCGAAGCCGGGGTAGACGCGGATGTCCTCGAGCCCTCCGGTCCACATGACGCACCCGCGGCGGCCCGGCTCGCCGGTGAGGTTGGCGCTGGCGTACGCCGTGCAGGAGCAGTTCCTCAGGCACCGCTGCCGGCACTCGTCCAGGCTGGACCCGAAGTCCACCACCGCCTCCGTCGTGTCCGGCACCTTGGCGTGCTGGAGCACGGCGAAGCCGTCGGTGCGGTTGGCGCAGTCCAGCGGCGTGGCCCGGGCGCACCCGTCCCGGCCGTCCCGCTGCGCCCACGTCGCCGGCGACCGCGGCGCGAACCCGCGGAGGCACGAGCACGCACGCCGTCAGCGTCATGTTCTTCCCGGCCGCGAAGTCCACGCCGAGGCGCATCCCGGGGAACAGCGTGTCGGTTGGGTGGTCGAACCCCTGCCACGCCACGGCACCGCGCGCGTCGGTGAGCACCAGATTGCCATCGTCCTGGATCCGCGCCGTGCAGCCCTCAGAGGCCGCCGCGGCGCCGGGCGCCGCCTCCGGCGACGAAGACCACACCACGGTGCCGTTGGCGGTCGCGACGGCGAGGGCGCAGCCGCCGGAGCCGGACACGGAGAGCGTGGAGCCGGCGTTGCTCCCCGCCGCGCCGGGGACAGAGGCGGCGCGGTTGGCGACCCAGACGACGGTGCGGACGGGAAGCCTGGCGTACCAGACCCCGACGTAGGTGTTGTTAGAGCCCGGCGGGGAGAAGAAGCCGAGCGCGAAGCTGCCGGTGCCCGAGGAGACGAGCGTGTCGTTGCCCCGGAGCGGCTGGCCCGGCGCGATGGTGTCCCTGGCGCGGGAGGACGCCGGGAGGAGCAGGAGAAGAAGAAGACCCGCCGGGAGGCGGAGACGGAGGCGGTGGTTGGGCGCCATCGCGGCGAGGTGAGCTAGCGCAGCTGCAGCGAGCTCGCTGGTCGACGACGGATAGACAGCATCGAAGTATGAATCTATCGTGTCAGGTCAGTGCCTGCCAATGGGACGCTGCCCTTTTGTTTCCACCCAAGTGGCAGAAATATGGGCTCGGCGAGGCTTCCAATCTCATGGGCTGCTCGAGTTTGATGGCGTCATCCTCTAAAGATTATCCAGGGCACTCTTGTTCCGACCAAGAATCGGCCCATCCAGTCTAGGAAAAAATAAAGGAAATCGTCCATATCACCTCCCTCAACTATCGTGTTTGTCTGTTTTGTCTCCCTCATCATCAAAACCAAACATGACACCTCCCTCGTCTCACAATTCCGGCCTTTTTTCTCAGGTGGTTTTAAGAGTAATTAAAAATTCTAATATCTAATTTACTCTTAGAAAATGAAATTTGTTTGACCTCAAAAAAATATATAATTAGTTTCAACTTTAAAATTATGTTTCATCTTCTAGTGCTTAATTATAAGTTCCAAATCTTTTTATGATTAAGATTTAATTTTTTTAGATAAAAGATGCTCATGTTATTTATTATGATTTTTTTGTAGAATTAAGTTATTCTTATTTCTTATGATCTCCTTTATTAGCTAAATGAGCTAGGTCAAAGTTTAATTTTATTAAAAATTATCTAATTTATGTTTTAAAAAATGAGTGTAATCATGTCCCCATCGTTGTCACATGCATGTCCACCTCTCGGCCATAGTCATTGCCTGCCATGCCGGCCCCTTACCACGCTCGCGACTAGGCATGCATGTCACTCCGAAAGATTTAGCCAAAAAGAAACATGAGCAACTTTTAGCAAAGAAAATCAAATTATGATCCTAAAAAATTTAAATAACTTGTTATTAAGCACTGAAATATAGAGTATGAAATCTACAAAAATATGGAACTGATTCATATTTTTTTGAGCTAAAACAAATTTCTACATATTTTCTAAGAGTATGTTAGATATTAGAAATTTAATTACTCTTAAAACCACCTTTAAACCCACTTATGGAGGGAAAATGATCTGAATTGTGAGACGAGGGAGGTGTCTTATCTGGTTTTGATGATGAGGGAGGTAAAACTAACAAACACGATAGTTGAGGGAGGTAGCATGGACTTTCCCAAACATAAATGGCAAGTCTTGCTCTACGGGACTTCCGATAAGAAAGCCGATTGATCTGTTTTTATGGGAACCAGGCCCGGGTGCTTCTGGAGCTGGGCATTTTGGGCGGCTGAGTTCTATTCAAACTGGCCTTCATGCAGTTGGGCCATGCATGTCACCTCTTCCAGCAGAAGTAACTGGCCCATGCAGCCGGGGATGAACGAGCGAGTGTGATTAAAAAGAGAAAAAAAATCGATGCGTGCCTGTCGGCGGTCGGTGATGTACAGATGGAGCACATCATTTCCTACTCTCTGTCGGTGACCACGACCTAGAGATCTACCCCGTGCCCTCCAAGCAGGCCGGCCGGCTGGCCGGCGGCCGAAAGAGGAGCGCCGCAGAACTCGCCGCGAATGATGGCTCGGCCAGACAGCCTTGAGAGAGACTCAAGCCACAACGTCGGCACGAACGCGAACGTTCCATCCATGCACACACAGTGACACAGCACAGGCACGCACTCATGAACGAGCATCAGTTCACGCCGGCGCGCCGTGGCCCTGATCTGATCTTCTTCGTTGTCAAGGCTCCGGCTCCGGCAGAGGAGCGTTCAAGAGCATGAGCATGGCAACGAACGGGTGCAGGTGTCGAGCCGATCGCCTTCGGATCAGGCTCGATCGAGCATTCGAGCTCGATCTCCTCTTCCTCCGGCTTCTGCCATCATGGACGCCGCTGCTTTACAACAAAGATACGCTAGGCGAATGAGCGGACGGAATGCTAGGTGTAAGGTGACATGAATGCGTCGCCCTGCACGCCGGACCCATCATACAAAGACACATACATACAGCCCCCCCACCCCCAACAGCTAGCTAGCTTACCCGCGCGCTGATTAAAAAGGTGAGTGATGATCACTGATCAGTACTCCGTATGTTCCATGGCCAACAATCTCTTGTCTGAAATCGCAGTTTCATCGTTCAGGAACCGGGGAAGCTACACCCCTACGGCCCTACACCTGTCTGCCTACACGCAGCTTCCAGAAGCATGGCCGTGCTCGTCACCGTCAGGGTTGTTGGTGGTGACAGTGAGACCACGGGGATCGGAGGCGTCCTGACGTAATTGGATATAAATCAGGCCTTCTCCGGAACACGAAATTGCTGTGGAAGCTCCAAAAATTAGTGGCTATCCATGTTAGAACGATCTCTTCCCGTTGTGGCCCAAAGGCCACAACGGGCCGATTCCGCGCCCTGGTCGGGGGCGCCCAACCGTGATATGGTTGGTGGGCCCCCGTCGCACAGTGCTATATAGATGTGGTGGGGGGTGAGGGCGCTCGGTACGAGGTTCCCTGGAGCCGCCACACACCCCACCTACAAACCCTAACCCGACTAGAGGGAGCACTGGAGCGGCGGGAAGCGCTGCCACCGCCGCCGTCCTCCCTCATCACTCGCCGCCGCTGTCACCGCCCGGATCTACGCCGAGGACTTCCGGCCGCCCCTGCGACCTTCGTCCTCGACATGGCTGCTCCTGCCCCGACTGCACCGCCTACTACCCTTGATGGTCTGCTACCTAATCTTTCTGTTAGTAGTGTAATAGGCTGTGTTTGTGCAAGTGCACATGTTGTTGTTTCAGATCTGTAAATCTATCATGTTTATTACTCAAAGTTTTTTGCACCCGAGTTAGATCTACATGCATTGGTCCTAGTTTTGGGTCTAACACTCGACCCTAGTGGTGTTACAGAAAAGTCATTCGGTTTTAAAGTAAATCGACGAAAAGAACGAGAAAGATTCAAAGCGAATCACACAGATTCAAAGCGAATCAAATAAAAACGAAAGAAAAATAGAGAAAAACCGAACCCTAACCCTCACCCTACCTCGTGGCGTCGCCATGCGAGTAGCACCACCGAGGATCCTATCGACGGCGGCGCGCGCACCTACAGGTGCATGCGCTCGCCGGCGAGGGGGCCCAAGGTGGCGCCTGTCTTCCTTGTCCAGCCGAAGTGGCGATGAGGAGAGGAAGCAGAGAAGGGGGAGGGGTGTTGGCCGCATGCGCGCATGGCACTCCGGCCATGGCGCGGCGGCGTGAGACCGCCGGCCATGGCGATGCGGCGGCGCGGTACAAGGGCACCGGCGTGCAACAGAGACGGGGGAGGAGGAGAGAAGAAGACGGCGCGGCGGCGGGAAGCCACCGGCCGGTGTTGCGATGGCGCGGCGGCGCTTGGCTGCCGGCCATGGCGCACGGCGGCGCAGGCCACCGGCGCCCGAGCTGATGAGCTCGCGCGAGACAGAGAGAAGGAGAGCGGCTGCTGCGGCGCGCGGTGGGAGAATGCCCTAGGGTTAGGGTTCCCGGCGCGTCGTCGCCTTATATACTGGCGAAAAGCGCGGCTGGCCGTCGGATCTCGTTGGACGGACGAGATCGAGGCGGGCGGGCGCGGGCGTGCGGCGCTGGGCCGAATTGGCGGCCCAGGCCCACGCTGCGGCTGTCAGCAGACGGCGCGAGCGAGCTGGGCCGCGCGGGCGCTGCCCATCGGGCCATGCTGGGCCAAAAGCGCGAGGGAGCGGCGTGCCACTGGGCCGTGACACGGGCCGAGCGGCCGAGCGAGAGCGCGGGCGAGATGCTGCGCGTGCTGTTGGGCCGAGCAGGCCAATTTCGGTCATGGGCCGAATTAGAAATTTGCACAGTAGCGTTTGTTATTTAAAATTAATAAAAAATCATATAAA
>OAMR01000104.1:972993-1027208 GCA_900205405.1 Echinochloa crus-galli | reverse complement strand
TTAGTAGTGTAATAGGCTGTGTTTGTGCAAGTGCACATGTTGTTGTTTCAGATCTGTAAATCTATCATGTTTATTACTCAAAGTTTATGCACCCGAGTTAGATCTACATGCATCAAACAATCCATGCCATATTCGATTGGTCCCTGCACAAGCCGTCAAGCTTAGCTAATGTACGCGGCGGTAATGTCGACTGCTGCTGAAAAGTGTTTGCGCACAACCACCACGATTACTATTCATTCTGAATTTCTACATGTGATTTTCCTTCCTCCAGAGGCGAAATTTCTGAATTTCTGATGCAACTGTGGAAGTGCTGATGGCCTGACGACGTGGCTTCCGCCACGCTGTCTCACACTTGGCAGTCACCCAAACCGGACGCGAGCCCGGCTGCTCCTATAAATACTTATCCTCGCCTCCCACTCGTCTGCACACACACACTGCATTCCTCGAACACATTAAACAAAGACAACGCCGGCCTCCCCTGATCCTTCCCCGACCTCCAGATCAGATCTGATCCGGAGACCTCCACCCCTTCTCCAATGGCGGTCAAGGTCTACGTCGTGTAAGTATCCGCAGCGCCCCATCCATTTAGATAGCTAGCTACTTGTATGGGTCTTTTTTTCTTTACGAATTCTAAAGCCGCCGATACCATCAGAACAAACCGCGCGGCCGTGAACGCAGTTGTTTTGGGATTAATTGAAGCAGTCCTGTAATCAGAATTCAAATTCACAGGCCAGTCCTGTGCTATTTGTTTTCCCTTTTGGTCAGAATTGCTCTGCTACGATCGTTGATGCGCCTAGAAGGTTTCAGTTTCGATGATTGCGACTATGTCCAGGATCAATGAACTTGGGGCAGTTGGGGAGTGTTTAGGCCACTGAATAATTCGGGTTTCAGTTTTTGGCTGTCAATGTCTCCATCGCGGGGGTGGGTTAGGCCATGGCCATGGCATGGCCCCTCCGTGATGCTCTGATGGGCCCTGCCCCAAACGGTGGAAAGGTATATCCAGCACTAGTCAAGGACTTTCAGCTTTACTTGAAATCTTTTCCGATTGTCATGGGAAATGCTGATACATTTGTGCCCCAATGGTATTGACGATGACGTGAGTGTTCTTACAGTTATTTGTGCTAGTTGTGCTGCGACCCTTTGGAAGAATGATGATACTGGTGGTTCACACCATTACGAATAGTGGGACTCACAGCGATTGATTAGGTTTCTGTCATCAATTAGGACGGTTGCTTTGAGAAACATTTGATTAGTCATGTATCATGTATGACATCTTTACCGACTCCTTGTTCCCACCAGCTACTGAGCGCAGTTGGTAGCAGTGCATTTTAGAGTAGAACTCAACATTAAAAAGATTGAATCCACGTGCTAATTAGGCCAAGTCAAGCATATGATTGACTTTACTGAAGGTTCATCTATCATTACAGCATGAATCTATACATGTGTTCAACTGGCTGTCTATAGTAACAACAACATTGTATCTCAACTGGCCTAAAATTACAGCTTAGATGCATCGATGGATTTTTGTACTATTTTTTCTGTTTATTTGCAATTTGTATCGATTTTTCGTGACGGAAAACCTAACAAAATAAAACCTGACCTAAAACCACAAGGAATCCTTAAATGTTCCATTATCTCCACCTAAAGGCGGTTTGAAGCATCATCAGATTGTTTTCGTCCAGAAGCAAATTTCATCTACCCGTTCAGCTGATGAGTTGAAACTATAGTGCAATTCGCAAACTGACCTATAATTACAATTGAAATTCCTGTTTATTTTTCACTTTTTAGTGATAGCTTGTACGCTCTGGTTTCCTTTAAATAATCAAAATTCATCAGTGCTAAATACATGTACCATATTCATATTAAACTTTTGATGCTGTTGTTCGGTTCACTATTCTGTCTGTATATGCAGAACTTCTAGAACACCTCAATCATGCATTACTTTCTTTCGTGGGCAATTATGAAATCCATGGATGCCCTTTTTCTGTTGATGTGGATTTTCCACTACAGCAGTACAATCCCACTCTGTCTTCTGATGGGCATGCATGTTTGCTGCCTCTTGTTGCTTCCCACTTTCACATCAACACATGGACCCTTTACTTGATGCACAATTTTTCATCTCTTTCTTATTTATTTGCATCGCAAACCCAGATTATTACATAACTAATATCCAAATATTGTGGCCGTTTAGTTCATTGGTCCTCTGAATATTTGAACTTAAGTAAAATTGACCGTGACACATACTGAATTGTTTGTGCCCTCGGGCATACTTATTTGTTTAGTTTTTGGTGCATGGATCCTGTTATTGGCAAACAACAGTGTAGTACCTCTCAGTCCACATCACATCTCTTTAGTTGAAGTCATATGTATATGACAGCTTGAAAAGGTAAACATCCACTTTTAATATCGTTTAATATAGGTAATAATAATTCACCCATGTCTTAAATTTTTCTGCCTGAATGGGATTGTCCAACTACCCAAAAAGTGTGAGCATCTAGAAACCTTTTAATAAAAGATAGGGAGCACTTGTTTCTTTCTAGTACATCTTTACACCTAAATAAATACCTAATTGACACTTGGAAATATTTTTTTTGGTAATCTTATATGGGAATATTAGTTAACATGAAAATAATAATTATACCATTTGGAGGCTTGGGGCAAACATTGATGATGAACTTGTACCTACAGGATACTAACTTTGCTGAAATAGTTGAATCATATGCTTGTGTGAAGTTATGGACTTACATACAGCCTCTTTATTTTCATTTTTGAATTAAAATCCATAGTACAATTTGGATTATGATGCCTTCATTAAGCTTTATTCTGTTTTTCCTTCCTAAAGAGTTCCCTGAATCTAAATAGTGATCGATACCGGATGTTCTAGTGAAAGAAACTCTGAACTCGAAAGAGTATATACTGAAAGCAATTGTGATCAATACCGGATTGTTCTAGTTATTGCTCAATTATACGCACCCATCATAAATAAAAAACAGTAAAAATTGTACTGATTTTTTTCAATAGGTTCTATTCCACGTACGGACATGTTGCCAAGCTAGCTGAGGAGATCAAGAAAGGGGCCGCCTCTGTCGAAGGTGTGGAGGTTAAGATATGGCAGGTCAGTCTGAAACTCTGAACTCTAAACATCCATGTCGTATTGTAGTTGGCAACACTGCAACCTCTGGTTTCGATGCCTGTATCCTGTGAGGAGCTAATGTGTTAATGAGTCTTTGGTACTTTACAGCGTCGAAATGTGTTTCAAGTGGTAATTCTGGCATGCGTGATTGACAATTGTCACTCTGCTTCTGATGAGCCATGTAAAACTCCTGAATCTGTTCTTGCCGTCCCGATAGGTCCCTGAGACTCTGTCCGAGGAGGTGCTCGGTAAGATGGGCGCGCCCCCGAAGACCGAGGCGCCGGTCATCACGCCGCAGGAGCTCGCGGAGGCCGACGGGATCCTCTTTGGGTTCCCCACGCGCTTCGGCATGATGGCCGCGCAGATGAAAGCCTTCTTCGACGCCACCGGCGGCCTGTGGCGGGAGCAGAGCCTCGCCGGCAAGCCCGCCGGCATCTTCTTCAGCACCGGCACCCAGGGCGGCGGGCAGGAGACCACGCCGTGAGTTCACCTGACTGACCTCGCGTTGTTGCACGAACTGAATCACTGATCGATCACGTCCCGGAACAGAAGATAGGGACGTACAGCCGGTGATTTATGCATGACAACGTTTTCCCTTGGCCAGGCTGACGGCGGTGACGCAGCTGACGCACCACGGGATGGTGTTCGTGCCGGTGGGGTACACGTTCGGCGCCAAGATGTTCGACATGGGGAGCGTGCACGGCGGCAGCCCGTACGGCGCGGGCACGTTCGCCGGGGATGGCTCGCGGTGGCCCTCGGAGGTGGAGCTGGAGCACGCCTTCCACCAGGGCAAGTACTTCGCCGGAATCGCAAAGAGGCTCAAGGGAGGCTCCGCCTGAGCGCTCGCGTCGTCTCCGGCGATCGCCTTGGCCACTCCAGTGCAACCTACACCTACATACATACATATATACACACACCCCTGTGCAGCATCTATAGCTGTTCTTGTGGATCTTGTGCGTTTACTCTATACGACGGCGTGTGATTCGATCGGTCTTATTGTGGTTTCAATTGAACTGCTTGTTGGTACGCGGGTTGTGCATTTGTGCTTCATATACCATCATATCATCATGTGCTCTCCCCTTTTTTCCCTTTTGAGAGGGTCTGTGCTCACTGCTCAATATCACCTCCCTCTTTTCTTTTTTTTTTCTTTTTTTTTGACACGCTCCCGCTTGGGTTACTAAACGGAAGAGAAGTCTGCTGGTTTTGGCCTACTTACACACAAGACTAGGGCCAAATTCGTAGGTGGCATAAGCTACCGCGGATCCGCGGCCCAAGCGTTCATATTCATACTCCATATAGCTTGTCTGCCGCCTGCTTACTCAGTGCACCGGGAAACTCGCAAATACCACATCATATGACACTTTTGTTTTGATATTTCATCCTATAAAGCTAATGTGTTAATGAGTCTTTGGTACTTTACAGCGTCGAAATGTGTTTCAAGTGGTAATTCTGGCATGCGTGATTGACAATTGTCACTCTGCTTCTGATGAGCCATGTAAAACTCCTGAATCTGTTCTTTACCGTCCCCATAGGTCCCTGAGACTCTGTCCGAGGAGGTGCTCGGTAAGATGGGCGCGCCCCCGAAGACCGAGGCGCCGGTCATCACGCCGCAGGAGCTCGCGGAGGCCGACGGGATCCTCTTCGGGTTCCCCACGCGCTTCGGCATGATGGCCGCGCAGATGAAAGCCTTCTTCGACGCCACCGGCGGCCTGTGGCGGGAGCAGAGCCTCGCCGGCAAGCCCGCCGGCATCTTCTTCAGCACCGGCACCCAGGGCGGCGGGCAGGAGACCACGCCGTGAGTTCACCTGACTGACCTCGCGTTGTTGCACGAACTGAATCACTGATCGATCACGTCCCGGAACAGAAGATAGGGACGTACAGCCGGTGATTTATGCATGACAACGTTTTCCCTTGGCCAGGCTGACGGCGGTGACGCAGCTGACGCACCACGGGATGGTGTTCGTGCCGGTGGGGTACACGTTCGGCGCCAAGATGTTCGACATGGGGAGCGTGCACGGCGGCAGCCCGTACGGCGCGGGCACGTTCGCCGGGGACGGCTCGCGGTGGCCCTCGGAGGTGGAGCTGGAGCACGCCTTCCACCAGGGCAAGTACTTCGCCGGAATCGCAAAGAGGCTCAAGGGAGGCTCCGCCTGAGCGCTCGCGTCGTCTCCGGCGATCGCCTTGGCCACTCCAGTGCAACCTACACCTACATACATACATATATACACACACCCCTGTGCAGCATCTATAGCTGTTCTTGTGGATCTTGTGCGTTTACTCTATACGACGGCGTGTGATTCGATCGGTCTTATTGTGGTTTCAATTGAACTGCTTGTTGGTACGCGGGTTGTGCATTTGTGCTTCATATACCATCATATCATCATGTGCTCTCCCCTTTTTTCCCTTTTGAGAGGGTCTGTGCTCACTGCTCAATATCACCTCCCTCTTTTCTTTTTTTTTTCTTTTTTTTTGACACGCTCCCGCTTGGGTTACTAAACGGAAGAGAAGTCTGCTGGTTTTGGCCTACTTACACACAAGACTCGGGCCAAATTCGTAGGTGGCAAAAGCTACCGCGGCCCAAGCATTCATATTCATACTCCATATAGCTTGTCTGCCGCCTGCTTACTCAGTGCAACGGGAAACTCGCAAATACCACATCATATGACACTTTTGTTTTGATATTTCATCCTATAAAGATGTTTTGTTGCAAATTTGCACCATTTGCTTAGTTTTGTTGTATGAATCACCTCACGGCTCCTGTACTAAGCCGATTTCCCCAATTTTAACCAAATGTGGAGCCCCTCCCGTGATGTAGTGTAATGAATGTATCAAAGTTGGGTATTTACAAAAGTGCAAATTCAATATTTTTAGGGCTTTCTTCACCAAAAGAATCGTCAATTAAGAACTTAAGCATGGTCACATTGGTCTTTGATATCTGAAAATATTCTCCCGACAACATAATAATCTAAGCATCAAAATAAGCTCGTAGTGGCTCCACAAGGGCGAGAACGGGGAAATTTGATGAGCGCCTCCTCGGTGGGGTGGTTTTTGGCTTTTTGCACAGAGTTGATCAAAGGGTGGACATCTACAACGAAACTTCCTAGAGCATGCCTGGTTAATCCCCTCCCCAAGGGGATTATGAGGGCTAGAGGTGGTTTAAATCCCTTACCGCACTCAATCCTGACCAAATAGAACATGACCTTATGTGTGTGGAACAAAAAATCTTCCTTGTTATATGTGGGGGGTCATTCTTGCATGCCCCCCCCCCCCGCCCCCCTCTAAAAATAAAAAAAAAGATTTTGTTGCAAAGATCCGTATGATATTTTGCTTCTATTTGATTTCACCCCTTAAGGCTATGCGATATACATATGTATGTATATTTATTTCTATTATTAGTTACCAGATCGATGATACACGATAACTTTACGGTCGGTATTGAGTGTTTGTGTTACTGTGTTCTTTGTATTGTCATTATCTCTCATATTTTTCACAATTATCTATATGCATCATTGATACACACATTTATTAAACTCATATTTGTAGCCAATTACCATGCAAGATTTATCTACAAGTAATGAACAGTCATTAAAGCATATTCTGTGATTGAAAACCAAAGTCATTCAGTGCATTATAAGTATGTGAGAGAGAAAAGTGAACCAAACCTTCATGAACTAGTAAATTCTCTACGCATTGTCATCTGAATTTTGTGGACAACTTTAAAGAGCAGGGATGAATGGAGCAAAGAGTTTACATGTTGTCTACTTAGGGATAATGTATTGTAAGAAAGAGGAAGAGTGTGATTAACTAATTTTATTTTTTTAATGTAACCAATGGTGAGAATCTAACGATAGAATGAAAGTTTCTTGGAAACAGGTATTCAATCCATAAGTTTTGGTTGGGGTGAAAAAACAAACTTCAGTGATTTTTGGTACCAATATTTAAGAGAAGGACTATTTTAGTTGTTTAAAGATAGAAACACTTATTTTTATTAGTCTCATATACAAACAAGCATTTCTTGAATTTATATATTTTCATAGAAATTGGTAGTCAAAGTCTCACCTTGTCAAATGTGTTAATATCTTACAATTTTGTATCTGTGATAAGATGGAGTGTTATCAAAACTAACTTTCAAAGAAAAATCTAATCATGTTATTTTTTGAAAGTTTATTTTAAATATTAAAAATGACATTGGTGGAGGAAGTTTTAATTTAAATATTTAATCTAAACTGACACTTATTCAAGAGCGGAGTAGCATGGAATACATGTTTTTTCATCTAGCGAAAGATTATAATTTACAAATAGTTTTTAACGTTTCCCATCGAGAAATGCTCAGGTAAGGTGTAGGGTGGTAGCAAAGGATTTCTTCAAATTTTAAATTAGTATATCTAGCTAATAGGTATGCTTTTCAATAAGTTACACAATATACTTGTCTAATAAGTCGGGATAACTTCTTTTAAGAAAAAGCCAGCTGCTCACTATGATTGCAAAGCGACCATTCCTTTTGCCTCCAAGTTTTAGCACCATTATTCCACCATCCTTCCCCACCCCAACCTGCCAATACAAAAATACTAACAATAACATCATTCTGTGAAAAGTTGCTTACTATGCACCGCTGCAATAGAATATATATATCATTCTCCTAGTAGCCTGCCCCAACAAATATATCCAACTTATGGTTGGAACAACATTAATCTTTAATACGCATGTAGTGTTTAGCTTACACTCTTCTGATTGGAACTCTTCTGCTTACACAATTAGAATCCAGCTAAATTAAACGCCCTTTATACCCAGGTGTCGCTCAGGTTTTTCATTAACTACTGTTTGCCTCAATACCGCTGACATGAGAACACCATGTACACGAATGTGTGCCCTCTACCTAGAGCTACATGCTTCTACATTCTCTATCTACTGAAATGTGCCCCCAAAGGTAGGATGCCAGAACTCCGGCGCCGTCTCGCTCGCAACTGCGTAAGTGCTCGCCACTGGGACGAGGCACAGGCCTCGGCTTCGCAGGTCCTCCTTCACCTCAACACGGTCCTTTGCCTCCTAATAAGAAACCTTGTCAATTTAATGGAAAAGGGTATAATTTGAATTTGGTAAAATCACTCCATGTGTATTCATATGGATGAGTATACACATGTATATGAGGGCCGTGTTTGTACAATGTTTTGCAAGGAAAAAACAAAACTTCTGAATAATATTTTTTAGAAAAAACAATCCTGAATAATGTTACACCCAAACGATGCTTAAGAACAAGAACTGGCAGATAGACATATATACCTGCTGCTGCACCTGCACAGGGCGTCCACACCTCAGATATGGAGAGCTCAAGGACTGCAAGGGGTTCATTAATTAGCTGAAACCACGCAAATTGTGCAGCTTGAAAAATATATGGACATAACCATGAATCCGTTCGGTACTTTGATCACTTTGAGATATGATGATGAATTCGCATACTTAGTTACTTACTGCTACTTGATCATGCAGGAACCTGATGTATTCAATGGCCTCGTGAAGCACCGATGCAGTATCCGTCTGAAATCCGTGGATGCGATGGTTTGAAAATGACGATAAACTTGGATGAGATATTTGCTCAAAAGAAATTCAAAGTATGACGAACCAGAGAGGAACCGAAAGAAGAATAGAAAAGGGTACCTTTCCAAAAGGCGAGACCAGTTGCTGGAGCGCAGTGATTCTGTCCCCGAGCTTCTCTTTCCTCACCTGCCCGCGGAGAAGAATCAAAACCAATCATAATCCAATTGATCATCATGGTTCGCAAGAATATATCTAGCCTGAATTGCATGTTGAGCTGTAAATCAAAAGATGCTCGACAGTAGGTTGAAGGCGTGGAATCGAAGATGATGCATGTTATCACTTTCGATTGCACACCTTGAAGGTCGGCAAGGGAGACGGCGTCGCGATCCGGGGCTTCTTAGCCGCCGCCGGCGAGTCGGGAACGCTTCTTCTGCTCGTCGCCGAGGAGCAAGCTTCCTGACCAGGTTCCTTTTGGGACTGCATCATCAGAGGCCGAGTCGTCAGAAGAAACAAACCCTAGCTAGCTACATACGCTAGCCAGTTAGTGTGCCGACGACCCATGTGGCCGGCCATGCCATACCTTGAAAGCTTTGTTCTCCAAGGCCTGCAAGAGAAGCGGCTTCGCCGTCATCGGCGGCACCGACGGCACGCCGCTGAAACTGCGCGTCGACGAGGCAAAGAAGCCGGAGAGGTGCTGCTGCTGCTGCGAGAACGCTAGCGGCTTCGCCACCGGCACGTCGCCGTAGCCGGAGTACTGGCTGTCTGCGTACAGCGTCGTCGCGCCCTGCGGCGCCGCGCCGTCGACGACGGCGACGTCGTCGGGCTGCTGCTGGTCGAGCAGGAAGTAGCGGCCCGCGTCGCCGTGGAGTTGGAGCAGCGCGTTGAAGCTACCACCGGTCCCCTCTGCAGCCGCCCTGCCTCCCCTGTCGCCAGACGACGCATCACGTACTCAGCGTGCCTTTGGTGTTACGCGCCATTACGCCGGCCAAGATCGAAGGAACGCACAGCACAACGCGGCAAACAGGTTGAGATTCTCTAGCTACTTACATGTAGGCTTGCGTCCAGTCCACCATGTGGGGTGAATCGGCTAGGAAGGACGGCGCCGGGGCGGCAGCGTCGTCCTGGTCCGCGGCCGGGACGGTGGAGCAGGCCGACGCGCCGCCGCCGCATCCGTCGGTACGCGCGGAGCTCCACCACTCGTCTGCCATGTGGGAGATAGCTTATGGCCTTATGCTAGCTAGCTAGCTAGAACTAGAAGCACGCCAGCGCGGTGGAATCTCGTCGGCGACGCGATGATGTATATATGGCAAGTAATGATGATCGAGGGATTTGGCCGTGCTTGGAGTGAAAGTTAACGTGTACGTGCTACACACGGTGGACTTTGTGATCGATCAGCTTGTTGTGGACGGCACACAGGGGTCCGATTCTCTGACCTGTGAGTCTGTGACCGTGAGTTCTCAAACTTCTGACCTTTGGACTAGCAAGAAACATAGTTTATGGTCGTGAGGCCCTCACTTTTTTGTTGATTGGATTGGGATGGTATCAGGATAGTCCTGTGCGTGTACATCCACGCGCACTCATGACCGCGGTGTTCTTGATCATGTTCTAGATTAAGAACATGATCAGATTAAGAACATGATGTTGTCGTGGAGGGAGTAACAAAATTTTTTTAGAGCAATTACGGCAGGCGAAATGTCGTCACTTTTTATACAACAATTGTTAAAAGAGGATTAGTGTTTGAAACAAACTAATATCCAAAACCATCAACATGCTCTTGAAAACTAGCAGAACCGCATCAGCGGAATGATTTGCACCTAGCATTTATTTCTAGGTTACTATGAACACTCCTTTTCTTGTGGACCATTGATGATTGCAGCGTGTGTTTGATTTGCCTCTGTGTGATTTATTGTATTGCTTGCGACCAAGCAAAGTTTGGACGCGCTGGTTTGTACTAAGTGTAAAGCAAAGGTGATCAACTATGGCCGTCAAGCTTCACTTCAGACTCGGTCAACCCCTGACGCGTGTTTCGGTTTATTTAAAAAAAAAGGAAAATTTCTGCTGATGGATGAATTGATGTTTTGCTCCTTCACGTTCACCCCGTCAGGTTTTCAGATCGAGCCATCGGCTAGAGCCTAAAAGGCACAGTAGATCTTTTCCTTACACTCCCTCCATTCTGAAAAAACTGACGTTTAGAACAGCGACACGGTCTTCAAAATACAACTTTGACCTCTTATTATTATAAAAATATTTGTCAAAGAGTGATGCATGTATACTTTTATGAAAGTATTTTTCAAGACAAATTTATTCATATAGTTTCCACATTTGTAAAGTCAACAATTTAAAAGTTATTGATGATTTATATTCCTAATGTTTGACCCAAATCTTGTCGTAAACGTCAGTTTTTCGGGAGTACTCCGTAGGCCGGAACTGTTGATCGCTGATTCGTTGTGTTCGTGTACGTGACGTCAGCCTGTCGTGGCGCCGGTGCGGGGCCCAGAGGGTCGCACGCGTGCCTCCCGGTCGCCTACGCGTAGGAGTACACCGTTGGCCCGGCAAGGCCGGGGCCGACGGACCAATGTTGCGGTCGCAGTCAAAAGCCCCGAGAGCGACCGTCGCCGCCGCCTGCACCGTCCATCCATCGGCGACCCACCCTTCCAGCTACAGTGCACCACGTACTCCCAGCTAATCCAGCAGTAGCCTGCTACTCTGTCTGATCTTCTAGCAAGCTGTTGCCGTGGAATCTTTGCACGTACGGATCGCCGCCTGCCTGACAAAACCCGGTCCTAAAGATAGTAAAATAAAATAAAATAAAAGGGCGATTAGTTCTCTTGCCGATATTCAGAGTTAGAACAGAGACCCACTCCACTGATTGGGTGAAATTGATGAACTGAGGCCTTGTTTAGATTCCAAAAGAGCACTCCCAAATTCACTGTGCAAAAAGAAGATTCTCCGTCACATCAAAATGTCATAACATGCATGGAGTACTAAAAGTAGATGAAATTAAAAACTAATTGTATGGTTTTGTTGTACTCTACGAGACGAACATTTTAAGCCTAATTAATCAATTTTTAGATAATTTGTCACACATATAAATGAAATGCTACAGTGACGCAATGATTACGAAGTGACATCTTACTCCCAAATTCAACCTTCCAAATTCAACGTCTAACTTTCGGAGCAGTTCCGTCTGACAGCCTCTCCTTGCGCAGTCAAGAGCGGAGGGAGATCGTCAACGAGAGCCCCGTGCAGGGACATGTCAATTGTCAATGCAAATTCAGAGTGGACCAGAAAACATGCAGCTGCACGAGCAGGGAGGAAATCGCATGCCCTCGACATGCGCATCGGCAGAATCCGCTTTGGTTGGCGTCACGACGCGGCGGCCGGTGCCGTGGATGGGGACTGGCTGTCGTCGCCGGAGAAGACAAGAAGGTAGAGTTCGAGGTCGACGGTCGACGACCATGGCTAATCAACCAAATTAACTACTTCGCGGCGGCTACAAGCTGACAAGGTTAGTTACGGGTTACGACTAGGGCGCAACTGCTATCAGGAAATTAGAGCTTTGGGCGGTTCATCAGTGTTTCAGAGCGCCAATGCAAAGACTAGCGAGCAGCTTCGCAGAACCGAGCTGCAGAATACCATAATCCCAAGGACGGCACACGGGCCAGTAGTAAATGGATCATGCATTGCAGGTGTGCTTTCTGACTGTTGATGATCTCCATTAGTGGTTGTGACTTGTGACTGTTCATTTTATATGTAACTAAAACTACTGCAGACTTTCAGAATCCATGTTCCTGCTGCCATAAGCAAAGCATTGCCAACGAACCTTGTACTGTTGTGGGCATCGTATCCCTGCGAACTACAGTTTTCTAGTCAACAAGTTCGATGTGCTAAAATCAGCCTTGTTCAGTTGTTCTATGATGTAATCCCAGGCCTAATCAATGTCATTTCTTTACCCTCTGGTTTTATGTAACCATGCATGCATTTTATCTATCTACACACACACACACACACGACCTTTATTCGGTAGGGTTGGACGTGTACCATACAGCGATGGATTGTAATTTGTAACTCATGTAGCGGGGTTTTGACTGTTTTATGTATACAAGTTTTAATATTGAGAATTGCTAGACGTATAGTTTATTTTAATTTTGTCTTAAATCAAATTTAACTAGTTTTTACCATATTCATAGAAACTAACTTTATCTTAATTCAGTGAAACTTACTTAACTTAGTACATGCTTAGAGACTTGGTATCTGTTTGCTTCCCAGCCATGGGTAGCCACGCCATGTGTGGCGTCGCCACATTTTGTGGCGTAGAAATTGATCGCCACTGGTGTGGCGAGATTTATGAGGTAAAAGCTGCCACAGCTTTATTTTATCGATCAACCAAGGCCTTAGATCCCAAATTCCACTTCCAAATTTACTATGCAAAAGAAAGATTCTCCGTCACATCAAAATGTCATAACATGCATGAAGTACTAAACGTAGATGAAATCAAAAACTAATTATACACAGTTTTGTTGTGCTCTGCGAGACGAATATTTTGAGTCTAATTAATCAATTTTTGGACAATTTTTTATAAATACAAACGAAATGCTACAGTGGCGCAATGATTATGAAGTGACATCATACTCCCAAATTCACCCTCCCAATTCTAACATCTAAACAAAACAAGGCCAAACAGAGTTGTTTTGGTCCGTGGCTGCCGCATTTATGGATTGGCGAAGTACGGCAGCAGACCAAACAGGCCCTTAGAGTCAACTATAATCTAAAACAGAAAACAGAGAGAGTATGGAAAGAAAGAAAAAATAAGTACGTATATGTTTCAATTAATCTCACTCCTCTTAACTCAACGCACCGAGATAGTCCATCACAAAGTCAAGACCTGTCGAATTGTGCCCGCCACGCACAGCAATCAGAACCTCTTGTCCTTTCAGCGATCGTCCTTGAAGATATGCGACCATGACTGCCACTCACAGAAAAGTCCTGACTGATTACTGTCCAGTCCTTTCGGTTTCAGTCAAGCGCGCTCTCTGATTTTCCTGGAGCGAGTGAGTGGACTTGTTTGGCCGGTGAGTCAACACGCTCATCAAGTCAACTCGAGGAGTTGACTAGGGTTGCGCATGCTAGCTTCGCTTTAATCATTCAGCACCATCAGTTTTTTTTTGAGGGAAATTCAGCACCATCAGTTGATACCGAGAGTACCGAACTTGTCGTTGACGACATGTATACCGTGCATGCCGCCATGGAGGTGTTTTATTTGAGTTAATTCCTTCAGTGTCATATAAACTAGGTAATGCTCCGCGCGTTGCTGCGGAGTGAAATTTCAAAATAGGTGATACCATGCTGCTGAAAGTAAGATGCAGTGTGAAAGTAGGAACATCAAAGTGATTTCATGATAACATTCTTTTGTTAACAACATTATACATAAAAGCATGATAATTTTGTTGAGAAAGAACCATTCTAAATTATTGATCCTATATTTTTCTCTACTACGGGGATTTTGTAGCATACTACTCACAAAGACGTGATATTAACCATATAAAGGAAAAAAGTCCAAATTACTCTCCTCAAGTATAGCGAAAGTCCGGATAACCCCCTAAACTATGTTTTGATTTCATTTACCCCCGAAACTATGTTATTTGGTTCAACTTACCCCTTAATATAATTTGTCTTTATTATTTCTCCATGCACAAGATGAATTTTAATTTGAGACTTTGCAGGGAGGTAGTGAACATCATAATCTATATTAGAAAATATTTTACGAATTTTTCATCACTACTTTCTATATAATATTATATTTTGAGGATAACTGTATTATTAAATATATTACCCTATCAGAACAGTGACAAAAAAAATATGATATATTTTTTAACATGTCTTATATTGTCTACTATAATTTTGTAAAAGTTAAACTTTAAATTCCACCTGTGCATGGAGAAACAAAAAAGACAAATTGTGTTAAAGGGTAAATTGAACCAAATGACATAGTTTAGGGGGTAAACTAAATCAATAATTACTTTAGGGGGTTATCCAAACTTTGGCTATACTTGAGGGGAGTAATTTAGATTTTTTCCTATAGAAAATCGGCTGAAGATATAAATGTATGATCTAGTGGATGGTGACATGTCGTATAGTGGATGATGACCTTGAATGTTTGCATGTCGAGAGAAATCAACTATGACCTGTTAGTGGGTACCAACTATATAGATTATATAGATTTACTAGACTTCCCTCAGTACCATAAAAAATTCCTAAAGTTTTCTCAGTGCCGTAGACTTAAAATTTTATTCCCTCAGTGCCATGTCTGTCATTAGACTGTTATCTTGCTGTTAAATGAGTAGGGAAAAGACCCATTTGCCCATGTATTTGACCACAGTAAAAGTTCTCTGTTTTCGCCATCGCAGGTTCTATAAATTTTATAAACTTTGACATTTTTGCTGCAGCAGTACATCAGTACATATAAATAGTATAAATTCAACATTTTGAACAGCACATATCGCATATTTTGAACAATAAAGATGACATAACCAGCTTTTAATCAAACCAATTTCACATGCAACCGGTTCAAACGGATTTAAAAAATAATTTTTAGTTTGAAAGAAAAATAAATTCAAAGATTGAAATCTAATTGGAATCACATCCGACCAAGTCATGCATGCTACCAACCGCGTGCCTCCAGCTGACCATGTGCGCCTCTCATTCTGTTGTTAGCTCTTCTCCCGTATGAATCCGGTCTGTTCATCTGATCTTCACAAATCTCAAACACTGAAAGACATGTAGTAAAAAAAACTTCCATAAGCTATGTAGTAAAAAAAACTTCCATAACCTATATAGGTTTCCCGCAGCAGCATTGGGCCAACAGCAGCGACCGGAATTCCGTGCGGTCCACCCCTTTTGGGCGCGAACGCAACGCGCGTTGCGCGCCGCCCACCACTGCCCAGCCCGTCCTGGATACATTTCTGCTCGGGCCATAGTGCGGCGCCTACAGGCCACGCGACGCGACCACACTGATGCCGATTCGCCGTCGCTCGCGCGCGAGAGAGACGTGGGCCGGCAAACCGTCCGCAACACACACGCGGGCCTCGCCCGCCTGGCAGACCCAGCCCAAAAGGCCGAATTGCCCGCGAACGTGCACCGCTCTCGCGTGCGGAGGAGAAACGTATGCGCGGCCCGCTGCTGCACCCCTGCACAGGGAAAATCACACGCGTGCGAAGGCTGCCTGGCTGACGCGAAGACGGAGAGGCTCTGTGATGCGAGAGCGGCCGCACTGGATCGCGCGCGTGCCGTCTGTCCGGGCGGCCACTTGCCCGCTAGCACACTGTGCGCTACAGTCCCGTGCTCCCCGGCGCGCCTTATCTACACAGCAACAATAATTTCGTGGACCATGACGATTCGATCCGTTCCGTACGGGTATCGTGCACGTGTCTCCTGTCTCTCTCCCCGCGGGCAGACGGGACATGCGGCTGCGTACTTTCGTACGTACAGTTTTGTCACGAGGAGAAGGAAAGCAAGCGCACATGTGCCGTGTATCAGCACTCAGCAGTCCGGTACCAATGCATACATACATACCGGCTGGGCTCGACGTGTATACGTGCGTGCGGCACTGTTTATATGTGGCGGGCCCACACATCCGTGTTGGATCGGAAGAAGAATACACTACCCAGATCGATCTTATTGTTGTCCACTGATAATAACATCTATCTATATTATAAAAGAAAAGCTTAGGCTGGATGTATCCACAACCTTTTCAAATGGTTCAATCTGCCTTCTAGTGGGTTTTTTATTACTTTATGTTTAAATTGAGTTTTAAGTTTAACTTTATGGAGTAATACAGTGCATGATGTCATAGTTAGAAAAAGCATTAAGATTTTCTTTGTGATTACTGTCCATGCGAATTTTTTTATCTTAGGGTTAAGGTAAAACTAGATGTCCCCAACATATGATAATATTCATGAACAATTCTTAATGTATTTTTCTAGCTTATGATATCATGTCCTCTCTCGTCGCATAATATTTGGGACTCAAAACAAATGAGCAAAAGGAAAAAAAGAAGACAAATCTCCTCTACGGCCTAAGCGGAACATTGTTCACGAGGTTAACACGAACTAAATAAGTTGTTCAGTCTACTAGAATAGACTTGTTCATATTACATCACGTCGGGTTACAGTTCTTTTCATGGTCCTCGCCATCCTTGTTATATCACACCTCCAATGCTTTAGTGGTCTAAAAAGTAAAAACAGTTATACGGAGTACTTACTGTAATAGACATGAATCAAGGCAATTGATGGGGTCATTGTAAGCTCATTATATCGTTGGGTCGAGAAATAAATTCAGAAAATACGAGTACATACTGAATATTTTAAAAAATCATACAACAAAGTATATCTCAAGACATAAATTGCACAAAGTTTACGCTTCTCACCGATCGACTCGGATCCAGCCGAGACGGAAAATGATGAGCTCAAGCCTCAAGCTCTGCAAAACTCAACCGACAAATCACGACACGAGCTATCGACATATATATATATGATGAGTTGCGTCAATTGATCTGAAGCCAGCCAGCTACGGCGATCATCCATGGACGCCGACCGCGCTGCTCGGGCTGTCGGCAGACGACGGGAAAAGACCGGGGACACGAGCATATAATGCGAGCGCCCGGGGACACATTCCCTTTTGCTATCCGTCCGTCCGTCCGCCCGTCGCTCGCCGTGGGGCCCGGCCCGCGCCCGCGCTCGACATTGATTTGATAGCCCCTATAGCTAGGCGGGAGCCCCCGCTGTCTGCTGGTGCCGCTAGCTACTGCTCGCCGTCGCCGTGGCCACGGACGGCCCCCGAAAGAGCCAGCGGCGCCGCGCCACCGCAGTTATACCCCCGGCCGGCCGCCCCCCTGATCCGGCAAGCTAGACAGCAAAGCCAGCAAGTGACCAGCGAAGCAGAACTCAGGGGGGCAAGATCGGAGATTATTAGTGCATGGGCGAGTGGATAGGACTCGGGATCGGAGGGACGTGAGGCGAGGGAGCTAGCGCGCCGCGCACGTTGGGAGGCCACGGCCGCAGATGCGCGGGACGACAGCGACCGCACGGGCGACACCAGTTCACCGTACTCGCTGGAACCCCGGCCCGCCAGGCGCGCTCCGATCGCCCGCCCCGCCGATCGAGCAGGAAGGAACTCCGGCCGGCGTGTGTTGTCCGTAGCGCGTGGCGCGGATGGACCGGTGGATCCGCGGCCTGGGTAAATGCTGGTGGAGCACACGGCGCGGACGGCAGGCCGGGCAGCAGCAGAGCGAGCCATGCATGTGCCGGCCGCGGCACAGGGGAGGAGGGGCAGTCAAAAGGAATGTCACGACATGTCGCCGGCCAGGCGGCGACACGCGACGTGATGCGTCATCGCCGCGCGCGCCCTCCACCCGGCCGCACGTAGGGCGTAGACCTACGTACTGTACAGTACTTCCCAACGAACCGTGACTTGTTGCCAGCCGCGTGCGAGGTGCCTGTGTATACTACTCCGTAGTATGTTCGTACGCGTGCACGCCGGCCGGCCATGCGTCGCGTACACGTACACCCCGGTGGTGTTTGCCTCCGCGCTAGCGGGCATCCCTTTTCCAGCCCTTTCTCTCTCTCCTCCACGTCCGTCGAAAGCTCTCAACTTCGTCGACTGATGGAGGCGCCCTTTGCGGCCTACCAGCTAACCTAGCGGCAGGTTTCTCAGAAAGATCGTGGCATGGCGTCCGTCATCGATCTACACGTACAGCACGGATAATCTCTAGCGCACTGTGTCGTTTTCAACGGAAATGCAGCTAGATTAGATTAGGGACACACGTACGGCAGGACGGATCATCGACCACTATTCGCGCGCGCAGATTTCCGGATGGAGATGACGCGACGCGACGAGCGAGCGAGCTATTAGGCACGCGTAGCCGCAGATAGGCAGGCAGGCCAGCCACCATGCGCGCGCACTAGCAGAGCGAGCTACCTCGCGTCGCGTCAGCCGGAAAGCGGGGGGTGCGTGATCTGGAAATCGTGGCGCGGAGGGCGCGCCCGATCGAGCAGCCAAGCAAACAGGGCCCCGAGATCTTGCCGGGGCGCGCACACACCACCAAGTTGCCCCGCGCGACCGCTAGCTTTTTGACCCGGCCACTTTGGGGCGCGATTCGTCGGGACGTACGGCAGCCGGAGCTGGCTCCGTGATATTCCGAGACAGGGCGCGCCACGGCCGCCGCCGTGGCCATCGCCATGCCACCAGCTGCGCACCGCAACGCCTCAGTGGCCGGCCGCGGGAAAGGCTATGGCTAGCTAATCACTCCTCGCTGTTTGCTGCTAGCAAGCCTTGCAGTCGCTGGCTACGCCCATTCAGCGCAGCCAGGCGCGACGACGGCGGCGCGGGTGGATCCGAAAGGCGGGGACGTCGCCGTCCGGGGACCTAGCTGCCTCTCGATCCCTCTCTGCCGACGACGGCTCGCGACGGCGTCGAGCGCGTCATGTCTGCCGGCGGCCTTGTGCGCCAGTGCGTGGAACTTAATTTAAGCCTAGAACACATATGGGCCGATGAACGTACGTTGTTAGTGTTGTAGTAGTGACTAGTGACCGAGAAGGGGTACACAGCTCGTGAGGTACACGTACATACGACTTGACAGGTCCAAATGTACATGCACATCGATCGATCGATCATATTCATGCGTCTTTGGCAGAGGCAGATGCCGACTGGTGGATGGATCTAGTAGAGAGGAGGAAATTAAAGCGACGCGCGCATGTTTCTTTTTCCTGTTCTCTCGTCGTGACACTAGTATAGTGCGCGCGCAGGGCAGGCACTAATCAGGGCTCGTCAGCAATTCATTATCAGCCGTCAAGTTGTATTAGTTGCGTTGCCTCTGTTAACAAAGACAGGATCGTTTGAAAAGCTAGCGGGCAGAAAGATTTGCAATCATACTGTCCCAGCAGAAGCATTAAGGCCGTGCTTTATTAGCTAAAGCGGCGATTAACTTGACCACCCAGGCGAACGAGAACAACTAAACTAGCGGTCCAAAGCTACACGGTGTACAACCAGGGATTTGAAGAATGGAAGCGAGCAGAGCTGATTGGCCGGCAGGGCCGGGAGACTACTCTCAACTTGCATTTTGTCTCCACTTGCCGCTGCCAACGGACGCTGTCTACTGGCTAGGCCTATATTGCGTTTGCTAGATACTTATTAGATATTAGATCTAAGGCCAATCTCAGTGGGGATTTTACGGGGTGTTTCATGTCAATAAATATGCTGATGTTGTAGAGGAGAGAGAAGTAAGAGTTTCATGGGATGTGAGAGGAGTTTCATCACCATGACACTTTTTTGGCACAGTTACCTAGTTTCTGGACTAGGTAACCGTGTAGTGAAATGGTGCACTGATCATCAGTGGCCTAATCATCAGTGGTGAGGATCTGTGCTCCTTGCTGGCAATGGCAATGCTCCATGATGGTGGCCACTGGCCATAGATTAATTGTTTATTATATGCGGTTATTTGCAATTATTTGCCATCTCCGGCTAGAATCAGTAACACGTCGTAGGATCACAGGAGTATCTTTCATCTAAAAGAGAGCATCCGTGGTTAATGGGGAGCAGATAAGCTCTGTATAGTTACCCAAAGTTTGTGTTCTCCTTTCTGATTGGACACTGCCATTCGTCACTTGGGCTGTTTGTAATTGTAGGGAGTAGTGGAGGTGGTGCATCACGTTGATTTGAACTAAGTGGGCCGTTGCTGTATACGGAGTATATATTATTACGTGCGCTATCTTACTCCTTGGTTAAGGCGAGAGATCGAGATACGGCCGTTTCCGTGCTTCTCTTTACACTTTTACAGAGGTGACAACGTGATGCATCTACTCAATCAAGCATCCTTCTTGGCAGCAACTGCGCATTTCTCTAGCGTGCACCTCTAGTCACAAATACACTACGTTGTAGACACAAATACTAATCAAACTTTTGAAACTTTCGCTATTAACGTTCTTTTTCTTACTGATTCCAAAGGATGGCAGGAGAGAGATCTGCTGGTTTTACTAAAAGATGCATGTGAAAATAAACAGAAGGACAAAATAGAGTTACGTGTGCAAAATGTCCGTGCCACCCAAACCAGACTATAGTTTGCACATATTCTTTAGATGCTTTCATAAATTTTATAATTCTTTGGAGGCGAAATCAACCTTTTCTTTCTTTTCTATTTTTGACAAAATCGACATTAAAAATCAAAGAGAAAAAATCCCTGCAATATAGAGATTCTCTACTATCTCGGTAATGATACTTGATGCAATTAGCTTTTATGCACATCAAGTTGTAGCTTTGGCCAATATTTTATATCAGGATATACTTTTATTATCTAGTAAATGTATGTTATTATTAAAACACCTTTCAAGAAAAATATGCGCGCATTATTTTTATATCTTCAAGCTAAATATTTTAATAAAACCATCATATCGATGCTCAAAGTTTAGAAAGCACGGTCAGATCTCGCCCAAGAGTGTGCCAAGTATTCATGTCTTGGGGTACTAAGGAGCACTTGCGTACAATTAGCATGTACTAATGTGAGCGTTCGTCATATATAATCAACTCTATTGTCGCGGGGGTGGCATGTTTA
This sequence comes from Echinochloa crus-galli, assembly GCA_900205405.1. Taxonomy (NCBI): domain Eukaryota; kingdom Viridiplantae; phylum Streptophyta; class Magnoliopsida; order Poales; family Poaceae; genus Echinochloa; species Echinochloa crus-galli. The sequence goes on along the minus strand of OAMR01000104.1, from coordinate 1,005,936 downwards.
ATTTTGGAAAGTTTGATTTTTAAATAACCCTTTGCTTGGATAGAGCAGCTAGCTGGATCAGACTGGCTTAGACAGAATCCCTTCATATCTGAAAAAGTAATGGTTTATGATCTCTTCTTATACGAAACCAAATTGATTGGCCAACCTCCACTTCCAATGCACAAACAGGCCCTAAATGTCAGATACGAAACAGACCGAGTCCGAGTGGAACATAAAAATTTATCTCCAACCACTGGATAAATATAAAATCAATTCCTGCTCAGATTTAGCCGATCGAATGAAAAAACAAACCCGTACCATGCTCAGTAGCTAGGAGCAAATCAAGCCTCTGTCAATGTCATCAAGGCGGCATGAACGTGCTAAATATCCGCGGTTGTGGGGGAAGCACCTGTTGGACACTGTAGCAACACTGTGCAACACTGTTCACAAATCTACTGTGCATCACTGTTCAATCCTGTAGCATTTGATCTGGTTCGTTCATCTGTGAAATGGACGGTCACTGTAGCGTGCAGTGCTTATCTTGCAGTGGCTATAGCCACTGCACTGGATCTCAGTCCGCTAAATACTATATAATAGGAGACTTGGAATTTCGTACAATGGCCTGGGGATTGTAGGAGAAAGGAAATCTGAGATTAGTCAACTAGTACTTTTTAACAAAAATAGTAGCCAATCGAGGGAGAGAGAACGGGTGGACTAGTCGATTTAATAGTACTAGTTGCTGAGTTTTGTGCTGAATATATGTCTACGAAATTAGTTTGCAAAAGCGGACTTAGGAACGACTCTGTATCCAAAGGACCCTTAAATGAGGACAGCTCCTGTTGTAACCGAGATGGTTTGGTGAAAATGACTTACAACTTGGGATGGAGGGAGCGGTAACCAAGTTGCATATTATAGTATACCTTTTTTTTTCATCGTGAGATCATACAGGAAAGCAATGCGAACATGCTTGAGGAATTGAGAGTATCAAGTAGATAGCAGTGTACTGGTTCTAGAGTATATTACTGTATGAGATATGGTGCTATAGTCCATTGTTTGCAGCTAGCTAGTAGCTAGGTAGCTAGCCCCTGGGAAACAATACAAAGACAGTCAAGTGTAAGCTGGATTGGCCATTATACAATAGTACATCGGCTAAGGTTTCGGGACGTGGTTACCGGGGGATCGACAGGAGCCGCGGCAACGGGTTCATCAGTAGTGCTGTTAGTCGTAAACAAGTAGTACTTCTAATAATCAAACCCATACGCCTATACAGTATACTCCTTACTACATGCATCGCGTCTCGGGCTCTCTCAATTCTTGCCGCCCCCCTTGCCCGCCTGGCCTCTCCCAGCGCCCAGATCGCTAGCTTGGCACACGCATCTGCCGCAGCCTGTCGACTAAGTATTTCTTTTTCCGAACTCCTAACGACTGGAGAGAAAGCTATCCAATATATCCGCGGGAGAGGATATACGTGATCGGTTGGAGGCCGGGACGGATGTGACCGGGCAAAGCGCGGCGCCGCTGGCCGGCGAGGCGCGGCGCGGTTACCGGCCGGCCAATGTGCGTCGTGATCCATGTACTTGTGTTGCCGCGCTTGTGTTTAGGAGCTTCTACTCCACGGCCGGCCGGATCCATGTGCTTGGTGTCGTTGGGCCGCGCTGCATGCCGTTGCTGGTGACTTGGAAAAGTCGGAAGTAGTGTCTTCTCCGATCCATGGCCGGATCTGGACCATCATCTCTTAATTTCCTGCCGATGGTGGACGGAAGGAACCGTCCATGCATGTGTGCTGCCGGAGCATTACACAAGGCCTGCCTGCAGCGTGTATACCAAGACGGGCAGGACAGGAGACGACATTATTTGTGCCGAGAATGGCCATCCATCGGCCATATCCTGTGCGTTTTCCTTAGGTATACATACATCGGCTGGGGCTGGGGTTCCTGTGCGAGCAGTGGCGAATCTAGGAATGGAAGGCAGGGGGTCTCCTTCCTCTTCTTCCTCCTCTAGCCCCTCCTTCCCTCTTCTTCCTTCTCAAAATTCTAGGAGGGGCTTGGGGGCTCTCATGGCGTCCGCGGTGGTAGGAGGGGCTCCAGCCCCTCCCGACCCACCGCTGGATCCGCCACTGTGTGCGAGACTGCTGCGAGTGCCGCGTGCAGAGTTGGGCACGGCACGGCCACAGCCCACAGTATGCATGTCTGTTAGTTCCGGTGTTCTTGGTGCTGCGCCAGTGTGCGTGGTTGCTGACTCGAAAGGCGCATATGCATGATCTTTCTCAAAAGACTAGACGACCGCCCCAACTTTCTTGAGCAAGAAGGCGCGATTCTTTTCCCAACTGACTTCACGATCGAATGATCGATGATTATTATCACGCACTGACGCACGCAAATTCCATGACACCGTACCTGGACCGTAGCTTGACGGTCGCCTCATCCGAACTCATGCACGTCCCAACTCTTACTACTTCGATCTTCTTGGTGTAAACAATCCGTGGTCGTCGCATAGGACAAGAACGACGACGCAGTCGCATGTGCCGGGCGAGCCAGCTGCATGATCAGCCTGCCTTTGCCTTGCATTGCCTTGCCTGCGCCGTGCGTACGGTACGGGCGGGGCGGGGGTGGACGCGCTGTCTCACCGGGAAAGCGCTACTGTTGCCGACCCATCGCCCGGCAGCGCACGCGCCATCGCGGCACGCAAAGGCCCCCGCCCGCCGTGTCTGCGGGGCGCTGCCGGCAGCTGCTCCCATCGGGCAACAACCATTTATTTCCAGGTGATCTGCCCGCCTGCCTGCCTGCCTCGCGCTCAGCTCTATCCAATCTCCTGAGGTCCTGCCCGCCGGGTCCGGGCCCGGGCCCCGGCCGCTCGATCGATCTCGCTGGCTCACCAGCTCCTTTTTTTTTGAGCATGGCTCACCAGCTCCTTGGGATTCAGCTCACCAACCTTCGCCGCAAAACCACTGCAAAGAAGTCTGCAACCGATCGAGATGCATATGCCCGGTCGACAATTCAGTCTGTACAGCAGATTCAGAATATACGCACACAGCTTCCTAGAAATCCGCATGCACGTACTAGTACTATAGAAGTATATACTCTGTACCTAAGAAGAGTTATGAGCCGTCAGATGAAGGGAAAGCATGTCTAATCGACGGCCAGCAGGAGGCTCACACGCTCTCTCTGCGTTCAGCTACGATACACATCGATCAGGTTTATCTGCGCTATATGTAGTAGGCATCATGCCTACCTCGTCGCCAGCCGAGAGGTCGAGATCAACAGCTAGCTTTTTCCCCAATTGAAGGGGCTTCGGCGTGAAGCTACGGCCAAAAGCCATCCGAGGATCGATCGGCTGGTCCCAAAGCCGGCGGCGAACAAGGCGTTGAACGCAATACAAAATCCCTCCGCTGTTAGGGCCACCGGAAGCAGGGTGAAAGCGCTGATTTTGTAGCGTCTGCTCTGCTGTATCCACATTATGTCAACAAAAATGTATATATCCTGTATTTGCAACATCCACTACCCAGGCACTACTGAATGAATCGGGTTTTTTTTTCTGTATTCTTTCTTTGGGCCGGCCTATGTACTTCCGTGACTCCTAAATCCGGTAGTGCTGATCTCAATTTTTTTGCCAGAAACAATACCGAGAATATGATTCTCTGCAAAAGAATCATCGCCCATTACACACAAAACAGTTGGATAAACGAACATCACATATGCACCATACCCGCATGCCACAGTTAACGCCACGAAGTGTTAGTATTTCTCAAAACTGTTACGTGGAGTCACACATCTTTACACCAAACTAAGAGTTGGCTCCCCACCAAGCAAAATTACCAATCGATTTCTATGGCGAAGTCCACTATTTATTGCTTGGGTTAATAAGAAGTCAGTTTTAGCCATGGTTATTGTTGTTGCCAGCACGCCATCATTTCGATTTCGATTTGTGGTACAATCACTCCTTATTACATGAGGCACAATAAGGGCATACGGACTAGCGCCACCAATAATTGACGTTGAAATGTTATGCATTGGAATGCATCATCATGCCACAATCATATGTCGCGAATTGTGCCATATAAACCATTTACCGTAGTATTTCTCAACTGCGGTGGGTAGAGCCACACTTTTACCTCCGAATATAAAAGTGGTCTCCTAGCAAATTCTTGTTTCTGTGTGGCTCTACCCATTTTCGATTGGGTTAAATAAGGGGGTGATCTTACCCATAGTTATTTCCATTCAGAGAAATACACCACAAAAAGAAATTCAGATAATGGTTTGGATCATCCTCTACTTGATCCACCAATAATTGATGCTGAACTATGGACGCATTGAAATGTATATATCATCACTTATCCGATTTGCAAACAAATCTATTAATCTCAAACTTAAAGAACCGAAACAAATTTGTGCAAAATACATTAAATCTCAGCTGCACACACCCTACATTGTCATGTTGTCCCTAACGCATGATCACACGGAGGATCATGCGGATCGTATGCCTGCCGGGTAACCGTATTGCCACTTGGGGCCCTGCACATCATTTATGTGACTCAATCATAGAAACCACGCCTCTCCCATATACGTCCATCTGATCGCCAAGAAATCGAAAACCTCTCACATATCGGTCGTAAAACCATTTGGTTACTAGCTACTTATCCGAAATATATATTTTCTTTCGAAAGTGATATTCCATTTCGTACGTACGGGACAAGCGCTAGAAGACACGATGCCCACCCACCCCGGCCATCTATATAAATAGCACACACCCACCCCCTCTTCTCTCACACAAGAACACACGAGCTGATCCGAGCTCAGCTAGCCACTGATCACTTGCCACTCGGGAGCGAGGCAGAGAGAGGTTGGGAGGGAGAGTCACGAGCTCGCTACACGACACGACACAACCAGCAGCGCGCCAGGGAGTAGTAGTAGTGTGAACAGCCATGCCGGAGGCGCCGGCAGCCATGCGAGAGGCCGCGTCGGCGGCGTTGCCCGAGGCGCACCGCGAGGGGCTCGAGTACATCGAGCGCGTCACGGCGGCCGCGGATCAGGTGCAGCGCCGCCTGCTGGAGGACATCCTGCGGGAGAACGCGCCGGCCGAGTACCTGCGCCGCCTGGGCGTCGACGGCGGCGCGCCGGGCGCCGTCGAGGCGTTCCTCCGCGCCGCGCCGCTCGTCACCTACGAGGACATCCTCCCCGACGTGCTGCGCATCGCCAACGGCGACACCTCCCCCATCCTCTCCGGCAAGCCCATCCGCGAGTTCCTCACCAGGTACGTGCCCTGCCTTCGACGCGTGTGCGTGCGTGCATGCGACGACGCGTGTGGGCTGTCTGTCTGTCGTTTGTGATCGTGATTGTGACGCTGATGATATATGATCCCGATCGATGGATTCTCGCGCAGCTCCGGCACGTCGGGCGGGGAGCGGAAGCTGATGCCGTCGATCGCCGACGAGATGGACCGGCGCTCGCTGCTGTACAGCCTGCTGATGCCGGTGATGAGTCAGGCCGTGCCGGGGCTGGACAAGGGCAAGTGCATGTACCTCTACTTCGTCAAGGCGGAGTCCCGCACGCCGGCGGGCCTCCCGGCGCGCCCCGTGCTCACGAGCTTCTACCGGAGCCGCCACTTCCTGGAGCGGCCCCACGACCCGTACACCGTGTACACGAGCCCCGACGAGGCCGTCCTGTGCGTGGACGCGTACCAGAGCATGTACGCGCAGCTGCTGTGCGGCCTCGTGCACCGCGCCGACGTGCTCCGCGTCGGCGCCGTCTTCGCCTCGGGCTTCCTCCGCGCCATCCGCTTCCTGGAGAAGCACTGGCGGCGCCTGTGCCGCGACATCCGCGCGGGCGCGCTCGGCGCCGAGATCACCGACCGCGCCGTGCGCGCCGCCGTGGAGCGGGTGCTCCGCGCCGACCCTGCGCTGGCCGACGCGGTGGAGGCCGAGTGCGCGAGGCCCTCGTGGGAGGGCATCATCCGGAGGGTGTGGCCCAACACCAAGTACATCGACGTCATCGTCACGGGGGCCATGGCGCAGTACATCGAGACGCTCGAGTTCTACGGCGGCGGCCTGCCGCTCACGTGCACCATGTACGCCTCCTCCGAGTGCTACTTCGGCATCAACCTCAACCCGATGTGCAAGCCCAGCGAGGTCGCATACACGCTCATCCCCACGATGGGCTACTTCGAGTTCATCCCCGTCGTCGGCTCCGGCGCCGCCGCCGAGGCCGACCTCCGCGACCTCGTGGTGGACCTCGTCGACGTCAAGCTCGGGCACGAGTACGAGCTCGTCGTCACCACCTACTCCGGTGCGTTCGATCGTGTGCCTGCTAGTGCCTACTTCGTTCGTTCGTATATTGTTCCATTCTGCTTTTGCTGCTGATGAAACAGCAGCTGCCCATAATGAATCCATATGTGTGACCGTGACCGTGAAACAAACAAAAAACAAATCTGCAGGGCTGTATCGCTACCGCGTGGGCGACGTGCTGCGCGTGGCCGGGTTCAAGAACAAGGCGCCCATGTTCAACTTCGTGCGGCGCAAGAACGTGGTGCTGAGCATCGACTCCGACAAGACCGACGAGGCGGAGCTGCACGCGGCGGTGGCCGGGGCCGTGCAGCACCTGGCCCCGTTCGGCGCGTCGTTGGTGGAGTACACGAGCTACGCGGACGCGGCGACGATCCCGGGCCACTACGTGCTGTTCTGGGAGCTCCGCGGCGGCGCGACGCCCGTGCCCGTGCCGGCATCGGTGTTCGAGGACTGCTGCCTCGCCGTGGAGGAGGCCCTGAACAGCGTCTACCGGCAGGGCCGCGCCGCCGACCGCTCCATCGGGCCGCTGGAGATCCGCGTCGTCTCCGAGGGCACCTTCGACAAGCTCATGGACTACGCGCTCGCCCGCGGCGCGTCCATCAACCAGTACAAGGCGCCCCGGTGCGTGCGCCCGGGGCCCCTGGTCGAGCTGCTGGACGGCCGGGTGCAGGCCAGGTACATGAGCCCCAAGTGTCCCAAGTGGAGCCCCGGCGGCAAGCAGCAGTGGAGCAGCAACGCCGCCGGCAGTAATGTAGGAGGGGCGGTCGTCGCCGCCTGACCGGAGCTGCTGCTACTGCTAGGATGTGTGTAGCCGGCTAATTCTGGAAACGTTAGTGGGAGGCGAGGCTGTGGTCGATCGTTCCGTGCATGGCAGAGAGTGATTATAGCTAGCTAATCGTGGAGTGGGGGGTGTGGGTAGTAGCTTAATTATTGTACGCGTCGATCGTCTGGTCTGGTCTGTCTATCGTGGCCTTTTGTTTCTTTCTCTTTTCTGTGGTTTTGTAATAAAGTTGTAGTGACCTGTGCCCCTCTTGTTTTTGTCAGATTTTGGCATGTTGCGCTAGATGTTGATTGCTGAGCTTATCTGCCGACCAGAGCATATGTCATCTATCTTTCAGGACTAAGAGGAGACTAATGCTGCAGTTACGTGTGTTTCCAGGATTATTCGGTACTACTGCCGCGCTAGGCTAGTTGCCTTCAGGGGCTGTTCGAGACTTCAAGCCTTCAAAAGGTGTTGTGTTGCTGGGCGTGCCACACTGGCGCTAGTTCTGTTTCCAGTTTGGAGCAAAATGTTATTTCTACCCCTTATCCTACCGCTTCAGCGTTTTGTCACGGCACGGGCAATGTTATTCCATCCCCCCTTATCATCATCCCTTCTCCTTGTTGAAGTTTCACACATTATCGATCTCTTGGAGAATGGAGACGTGCATTCTATACTACCACCACGTACGCGCGTACCACATGTGTACACACATGTTCTGATCATGTGTTTCGTATTTAGGTAGGTATATATATACTCATACGCCTGCATGGCCAATATGAGGATTTGATGTGTCTATGGTTCTTTTCCTCGAAAAAGATACTGTCATCATACCAAACTCGCCGCTAAATACTGGATACACATGATGGAACTATGGAAGGCACGACGCAATGCTCCATTGAACACACGCTCTGCCCTCTAGCGCAGCTAATTCATGCGCCATACACTAGTACCGAGATGATTTGTCAAGACACTTATCTGTTTTCATTTCCACTACTGGACTAAAATATGTGCATGGTTAATCCTACTAGATGGAAGAAACTAAAGATGCATGCAGTTGATTCAGTTTGGATAGCATCAAGGGCATGGTTAATCCTTCCTCTTCCCATACAAACTACGGAGTACTTCACCTTCTTGTTTATGGTTTTTGTTTCTCATCTTGTTGCTTGCTGCTCTTCTTTATAATTCCCCAAACTCTCTCTCTCTCTCTCTCTCTCTCTCTCTCTCAAAGCATGATGCTTTAAGAAAATTCAAACGACATAACGGGTTAAGTAAAATAAAAGTTTCAAAGCCGTGAAGGCTGGGTAGGGGTTGTCCTCGATCGGTAGGTAGGTGGTGTCCCTGATCGTGCAGCCGCATGCATGTGAAGCACCAAACAAGCATGCACGCTAGCTAGAAAGCGGGCGCGGCGCCATGTCGCGGTGTCGCCGGCTCGCCGTGCACGGCATCGCGCGGCGAGCGAGTGCCCGCGTTCCGGCGGTCGCGAAAGGAGACGGGGCCCGGGGGAGCAGATTCCTGACACCCACAGCATCATCATCTCTGCAAAGCAGATGCTGACGACACACCCACAGTCTTGTTGAGTGCATGACTTTCATTACCATGGCCAGTCCACCCTCGTCCATTTGCGTCGCGGATAAAGCTGCAGTGAAGGTACAAGGCGTGCCCATTTTTCCACACGGCTCCAGTGCCCTACTAGACTTCTAGGGTCAGGTCACGGCAAGCCCTGGCCTGTGGCATGGAGGACGACGCATGGCTGGAGGAGCTAGCCAGGCGCCCGAGCGGCGGCTTATCCAAATGTCCAGTCCAAAGGAGAAAGGCATCCGCGAAGGACGCTGCAGGACAGCGGATGGATCGGAGGCAAAGGCCTCGAGCTTTTGCTCTCGACTCGAGGGGCTAGGGCGCTAGGCTAGCTGCCTACAGCAGCTCGGAACATGCATGATTGTTCCGTTTGCTGCCGTTTTAGCCAACAGTATCTTTCTTGATTTCGCCTAGCCAAAAGGAGCACTATCTGGGCCGCTTTTCCTTTGCTCTTGTTTGCCTCCCACCATGCAATAATCTTATGGCACAACAGTGTCTGTGATGCACTGGAGCAGTAGAGCTGTGTGTGTGAAAGAACGGCTATATCCTCCCACCCGTTTATATGTGCCATGTGTGTAGCAAGGGCAGCAGGGGGGATTATTGCACTAATGAACCCAATATATGTGTGCATCCCATCGGCCACCGTGGTGGTAAAGTTGTACCGTCTGAGACCAAAGTAGTTCATAAACCCGGATACCAAGTTAAACAACGTCGTTGTTGCTCAAAAACTTAAATAACACTCTCTTATAACAAGTATAAAAGGTGGTCATAGGCACACTCGTGAATGTTGAGACCGGTTCCCATATCTAAAAAAATAACAAGTATAAAAGGTATGGATATATGATTTCAAGATTCACGGACACAAGCCCACATTTTTTGATTCCAAAGCCACAAAATTACCATGTTAACAAGATAAATACATGCATCATTTTTATTTTAAATACGTGCAAGAAATGTGTACGTTAAATCGTGCCATCTTTTTTACATCGATTCATGTTTATTGAATGATGGTAGATGTGGGAAAGCGAGAAGCATGTAAATAGATATTTTCGGTTAAATTTTCTATTGGTGACGATGCAAAATTAACTATTATTACATGTCATTTTGGGTAATTTTGTAATGAAATTGGTGGATGGTTTGTATATAGTGTACTTTGGGTTTATCTTTCCCTAATGGCGGTGGCAGCCAATTTATATGCGGTATATATGTGGGTATTTTGGATTGTTTTTTAAATTCCAGAGGTGGTTATTTTTATTTTATTATTTTCTCTAGTTAATGCGGTAATTTTTAAGCCTTTTGAGCGAAGGCTGGGATTTCTTTTCTTGGTCAACTATAGTAAAACTCTGTTTGTTTGAACTTATGTCTAAGTGTTTTTTTGATATGCCCAAAAGCCTAAAGTTAGAAGCACCTTGTCATGTTTCTAGGCTTTAATTTGCCGGCTGGGGTATAACGTCTTTTGGGTATTCTAAAAACTTGCCCATGACTAGAAGCTGAAACAAATAAGTAGGAGCTAAGAAAATAGAAAGATAATGAATAAACCATGGTTTTCCCTCACGGCCTTACCTCAAAGTTTTCAACATAGTGATATATATCTTGGCCCTGTATAGTTCCACCGAAAAGTAAAAAATTCTCTCTCCAAACTTCGCTATTCACCTATCACATCAAATCTCTCTTCGTGAATGGAACACTAAACGTGGGTAATAAAAAACTAAGTACATAGTTTTGATGTACACGACGAGACGAATTTTTTGAGGCTAGTTAGGTCATGGTAGGACAATGTTTACCACAAACAACGAAAAGTGCTACAGTAAATATTCGACGTGACTTTTCGATCAAATTTTACCCACTTTTTTACGACTAAACACACGCCTAGTAGAAATCGCAAGTACCGAGTAATATTATTCCCTTCAAATACTCCGAAGTCCAAAAGCTTAATCCTAGCAGGGCCTGTCACGGTCATGCATAGATGATGACAGCACGTTCGGAGTCCATCTCATCGTCGATACGTAGAGGAATTCTAATTGTGTGTCTCGCCATTACCAAAATATTCCTACTGTATAAACAAACTTGTGATATGTTAGGCTAAGAATAAGCTCTTTGTAACAGAGGTATTTTGGCTATGTAAAATTGGTCTGAAAAGCCCTATAGTATATAATTACGAATAGAAACACAAAGTAAAGGGAGAACTTTTTGAGAGAGTAATAGACAAAGAAATGTGTTGATAACTTTACACTGTTTGGCTTAATTCACAAGAGCATTAGCCAACATTCATATGAAAACTTCATAAAAAAACATAGTCATCATTAAAAAATTAGTGTTAAAATCTTGAAATCTTGCCGGTGGCTGAAAAAGTCATTTTAAAATTAGGAACTCAATTTCTTGTCAGATTGAGTCAAACGTAAATTAACTTTTAGCCACTTTTCCATGGCCTACAAAGCAAATAAGCATTCCAGGCCAACACGTACAGGATGGGATTTTTTCCTTAATAAAACGAAAAAAAAGTTTTGTCGTCCTATATGCATCATAACATATATTTAGCCTTTGTTTTTAATTTATTACTTCATTACTATCGTATCAGTAAATTATTAGCCAATAGCAAATAAAAAACGAATGCAAGTATATATATATAAAGGGCATATGACTAAAGTCCATAGCAGCCAGCACAACCTATTCTCAGCAGCAAAAATGGTCTTTGCCAACCACCTTCTAATTTGGCATGTATATGCTGGAACTCTGACGTTTTCTTTAAACAAAAAGAATACCACCTAATCCCACCTGCGTCGCATACATAATCTATGAGAATGAATTGATTTACGCACAAAATACCATCGTGGCATATATAGTACAGACGTCACCTATTCTTGATGTGGCTACTTTTCCGCTAATGCACGGCGAAGACTTCCATTAGAAAGCTGGGGGCAGCTCGCCATGAGATGCTTGAACTCGTCTGTCGCCACGACGACTCTTAACACTTTAGGCGATGACATGAACGCAATGCAGGCTTCCTTAAGCTCCTGGCAATGGTGCTGATCCGCCAAGGCCAATGTACTCGTGACGTTCGACACATCGATGCTCTTGCACAGCTTCTCCACGCACATGAGCTTCAGCCTCTCCAGCCCGTACCGATCCGCCGCGACTAGCAGATGCTGCGTCACCGCGGTGCCGTAACCCTCGAAGCTGCCCGGCAGCGAGTCCGTGTAGACGAAGTGGAGGAGAATCTCGAAGATCGCCGGCTCCATGTCCACGACCCGCACGGCGCGCCGCGCGTCCTTGTCCGCCATGGCGCCGAGGAGCTCGGCGTCGAAGACGGGCGACCGCGCCGCGAGCAGGACCCTGTGCGCGCGGAACTCCCTCCCCGCCACGTCGAACGTGACGTCCGCGCCCCTCCCGTCCCTGAGCACGCGCTCCAGGTGGCCCGGGAGCTCCGGCGGCGGCGGCGCCGCGGGCGTGGTGTCCTCCGTGCGCGGCGGCGCGAACACGGTGAGCTCGCACCGGATCGTGAGGCGGTCGTCGCCGCCGAGGCACCCCGAGAGGCGCAGGAGCGGCTTGAGGTAGAAGAGGCTGAAGCCCCAGCTCTTGGGGTGGGGCCACCCGTAGGTGACCGTCGACGCCCGGCGGCGCCACAGCCGCGACGCCGTGCGCCCGTCCCGGCGCACGAGGCTCAGGGTGTACTTGGCCTTGGCGGTCACGCCGGCGTCGCAGAGGGACACGTACGCGGACGCCGCGTTCATGCAGCAGCAGCAGCCGTCCTCCACGGACCGCCCGTCCGGGTAGAACTCGATCATCCAGCGGTGGCCGCCGACGGTGAACGGGGCGGACGTGATGGGCCTGCCGACGCCGGTGCGGCCGTTGAGCAGCGAGTAGTTGGCCACCTCGAAGTCGTGCGTCGCCGTCACCTTCCCCGCGTGGCACCTCGACGACGTGTCCGGTGGACGGCGGCGGGACGTGTGGGACGAAACGTCAGCCATGACAGCAACAGTTGAAAGCTAGCTAGTTAGGGAATAAGATCGACCATTGGGTTGGGCGAGCTCGCGACATGATATGTAATAGATCAACAGATGCACGGTACACGATACTGGAGATAAGAGCATCTTTGTGGGGCGAAACGTCAGCCATGGCAGCAACAGTTGAAAGGGAATAGATCGACCATTCGGTTGGGCAGGCACGGGACATGATATGTAATAGATCTACAGATGCACCGTACACGATATATTAGAGATAAGAAAATCTTTATTTCTCTTCTTTTTCAAATCAAAGATAGCATATGACAATAGATAACTTATGCCTCAAGTAAGTAACTAACCAGCGCTCTATGCTCCTATAACCAGCACTCTTGATAGATTTTCTGATTATTATAAATATTACTATATGTTAGCCCATCATTTACCTTCGTCTACTTATATTGTTTTTCTCTGGACCTCACTTAAAAAAACTACAGCATGGTTCAAGTTTCTTCTAGAGTTTAAAGCTATAGCATGGTTTTAAAAACAATATTTTTAGAAACAATTATGTGAGAGCCCTAAAAAAAATTATGTTTTTTAGCACAAAAAAAAACAATTATGTGAGAGAGGGAAATATGGGAGCTAATGGGCCAAGCGGCACCTCTATCGTGGGCCTGAATTATCTTATCATATCACTTCCGCATTCGGTCTATATTAATGGCTCGGCTTGGCACTAAACTCCAAAGCAACCATACCCAACGCCGTCTCCTCTAGCAGCGCGTGCCGCTGAAACAACCGGCGGCCTCCTTAAAGGCCTCCACCGAGGACGCAGGCCGCACCGAAGAAACTCCCTCCTGCAGTTCTCCTCCTCCTTTCCTCGTTGTCTTCCTATGCTATCAACTTACCAACTACTCGTAGTATTGATTTGGGTTGGCATGGAGTTCCATCCGCATTTGCGAATAAATTATGCTGTGGGAAAATGTAATTAAAAATAAGCATGGAAACCAAAACAGAAAAAAGTAGCGCCGCACCCGCCAAAAAAAAGTAGGGCCATATGAAAAGAACGAAAGAAAAAAAAAGGCTCCGTGATAAGGTGACGGGAAACGCAGAACAAATAACGGAGAAAATGATATACTCCGTAAGTCTTATATGGACCGTGGGCCGTAAAACCAGAAGAACATGGGCCGAAAAACCACTTCGGGTCTCCCGCGGTCACACCTTCGTTCGTCGTGCTCCCTCCGTCCCTCCGCCCCCCTTCGCCCGCGCCCCGCCGCCCAACGCCAAAACCCCGCTCACCGCTGGGCGGCGGATAACACCGGCGTCAACCGCGCTCTTCCTTCCTCTCCTCCGATTCCTGCTCGTCCAGATCTAGTGGATAGTGGTAGACGGCCGGCGACGAGGTGGGTCCTCCTCTTACTGTTCCTGCTCCTCATCCCTGTCTCGGATTGAGGCATGGTGGTGGCTGTGTTAGGGTTTTGGGTTCGGGGCTGTCGAGGGAGGGGTACATGGCCGGCGGGCTTAAAGGAGCGTCGGGCGTTGGCGGTGTCGAGGTGAGGCGGCGTGAGCGCCGCCGGCTGGGCTGGCGGACGACAACCGCCGGGAAGGGCCGGCAGGGGGGCGTGCGGCTTCCTCGGTTAACAAATGGCGGTGTGGACGGCGGCTTGTGGGTGGTGCGACCGGGGACTGAGGGGGTGGCCGGCGGTGGCTGGGGCAGTCCGGGGTTCATTGAGCCCGGACTGTGCATGCCGTCGCCCCAAATATTGCATGTTTAGGCGTTAATGAAGTCCTCTTGTTGGTGATAAACTCTAACTGGCTGAATTTGTTTCAGGTTCTTCTTCTTATCAAACGCGCCACACCATCTGTTCCAGCTGACGCCATTGCACTTTTGATATAAATCGTGGGTGCAGTTTATTTGGTAGAAATCCGAGCTTAAACCCCATGGGCGACGGCATGGCCTCCCCTGCGGTTGAGCCCAGGCAGGGGCAAAATTTCCTAGTGAGGGTGGGGATGGATGCTTGGACTCAGCCGTTTACGGTTTCCCACAAGGTCAGGTTGGTGCACATCCTCAAGAATCTCCACACCTCGGAGGTGAAAATCTACTCAGACGCGTCCAAGGAGTTCATAGAGCTACTGAATGGTGAGTCCGGCGTGGAGGTGCTACAGGAGTACGTGCAGCAGTCGCCGCAGCTCGGGGAGCTGGTCGAGGCGTGGCGGCTGCACCGGGAGAAGCCAGGGATGTCGTACATAGGGAATCTGGATGCAGGGGAAGCAGCTGACATTGCTCATGAGGTATTGGTCATGGTGTGCACTGATCCGAAAAATGGATTGATGCCAGGATCAAATTTGAGAGGTAATGAGAAACGCTTACTGGATCTCATGAAAAAATTGAAAGCTACTGAGGTTGCTCACCACAAAAATTTGTTGCTGGCCATTGTGAGTAAGAGGTTGTCTCTTTGTTCGGCATACATGAATGAGTTCCCTTACAATATTGAACCGCGGTCATCTCCTTCATGGTTAGTTCTGAGCATTTATATGTTTATTTTATCTTTTTAGTACAATATATGGTCATGTCAGTCTAATTATTATTTGTAGGTTTGCAGCCATCTCCCTTGCAGCTGATGTTAGCGGCGGAAGGCTGCTGAATCTGGGTCCACAAGGCGGTCATTTGTTGGTTTTGCCATGTCATTTTTGGAGGTTGGGAGCCCAAGGCTGCTAAGATGGGTCCTTCAACAGAAGGAGGTATACTCAGGGGTGCTTCGTGGGATTGGGAATGATGATGCCGAGACTGTCATGTACATTCTCTCAACTCTGCGAGATAATGTCCTGGTAGAGGAGTCACTTGTCCCACCAGGGCTCAGGAGCGTCCTCTTTGGAAGTGCCACATTGGAGCAGCTTAGCCTGATGTCAGGGAATCTGGATGCAGGGGAAGCAGCTGACATTGCTCATGAGGTATTGGTCATGGTGTGCACTGATCCGAAAAATGGATTGATGCCAGGATCAAATTTGAGAGGTAATGAGAAACGCTTACTGGATCTCATGAAAAAATTGAAAGCTACTGAGGTTGCTCACCACAAAAATTTGTTGCTGGCCATTGTGAGTAAGAGGTTGTCTCTTTGTTCGGCATACATGAATGAGTTCCCTTACAATATTGAACCGCGGTCATCTCCTTCATGGTTAGTTCTGAGCATTTATATGTTTATTTTATCTTTTTAGTACAATATATGGTCATGTCAGTCTAATTATTATTTGTAGGTTTGCAGCCATCTCCCTTGCAGCTGATGTTATAGCTTCAGCAAAGTGCGATAGCATCGTTCATACTCTTTCATCCAATTCACATGGTCTGGTATCTGTAGATGATGAAGAAGTTCAGGTAGTCTTGAAGTGCATCGTGCCTAACGTATGCTCTCGAGCTGTGATAAATAGGGGATTGCTGCATTCTGATGATCTTGTGAAGCATGGTTCACTTAGGCTTGTTTTCGAGTCAGTTAACCTGTTGTGCTGTATTATCGAAGCCATCAATGGCATGGTATCAAGAGGGAGAGCTAAGTCAGAATTAAGTGGCCCAGCGAAAGTAACCATCAAAATAGACGATTCCCCTGTATTAAGCTGTTCTGAAGCTACAGATGTATCCTTAGTTGATGAAGTTCACCAGGGAGATGAAAAGCAGGTCAAGAGGTGGGAATCTCTAAGAGAATACATCCAAGATGAAGTTCACGGAGCTATGCCTGATCCTCAAGTCCTCCTCAAATTACTCTCTTCTGCCAGTCAGAAACATCAAAATTACTCTCAGAGTATACAAAAGAAAACTGCTCAACTTTCTGAGCCTCCTCAAAAGAAACGAAGATGCAATTCTTCCAGAGAGGTTGATGATATTATTATTGGTGGTATTGATGTTGGGCGGGATAAGGACATATCTGAAGAACAAGACCTGGACTTTGAAAACGATCGCACAACCACTTTATGTGAGATATGGGGCTTAGATAGGCAAGATCCGAAGATGAAAGATGCAAAAGTTGTAGAAGATGTCTTCCACTCGAAGTTGCTGGATGTTCTCAGGCTTTATTTGGTAAGGTGCAGCTAAATCCAGTTTATTTGCATGTTATGAATGTATTTCCTCTGATCTTGACCTGAATAAATGTTTTGTGCACTTATTTAATTGGTGGGATTAATTGGCAGTTTATAGCTTTTAACATTTTCATCATCTATTTTTGTTTCAGAGGGTGATGCCCAGCTCTTTTGATGGATCATATGACTTCCTTAGGATTATACCTCCTAACCCATTGGATCTCTCCAAGGATGAACAACAGTCCATGTTATCTCTTTTACTCGAGTATTCAGGCCAATCTAGTGGATGTTGGGACCTTGAAAGGGTTCCAGAATCAATGTACAAGTATTTGCAACCCTTGTTTTACATCATGTTGGATTCACAGATTAAGAGCATTCGTGATCAAGCATACATTTTAGTTAAAGCTGCTATGGCGAGTTCTGGTGCGTTTGATCAGAACTTCACGGAGATTGATGCATGGTTGGTTTTCTTGCCTGGTTATGAGGCCAAATGGTGTATAAGAGAGAACCTGAGAGTTGGAGCACCTAATAAATTGTCACGCATTGTGATTCCTTTCCTCTGTGATGCTATCTCAGTAGTTGGTAACAACTTGTACAAATACCAAGAGCACACACGCAAGCTTATCTCTAAATCAGGCCAGTTTGAAGGTATTACTTCTTTTATGAATGTTATTAATAGATCACTAGTTACTCTTTCCTTAAAATTATATTCATTGTCTCAACTGTATGTTCAAGTCAAGCTGTTTAACTTGCCTATGTTTCATCTTATCACCTATACCACCTGCTACAAATGCTGTAGAATCCAGTCAACAATAGGCAGGCTTTTAAAAAAATGCTTGCCCGTCACCTGAAACATGGTAGTTCTGTCTGATTGCTGAGATCTGAGAGGGTATAATCTTCTATCATATCATCTGACCATGTCAACAACATGTTTGTTGATATGCTTATGTCATGTTAGTATTTATTTGATCTCAGTTGTTTCTTTTGGAGTTGGATTTGTGTGCTTCATCCTAAAATCACTCCATAACACTTTCTTACTATATACGCTTCACATGTTACATTTGAACCACAAGGTCAGAATTCATGCTTCTCATTCTTGTCCATTCTGCTATAAATATTGGCCTATACTCCTATGAGATTTAGCTTCATTTGTATGCTCAACCTTTTCTGTTGTGGTTTGCAGGCTGTTCTCCAGGTTTCAGCCCTCTGATTATTTGTGTTCTTCAGAAATGCCTTAGGCTACTCGACTCAGAGTCTGGAAGTATGAAATTACATGAGAAGTCCACAATTTCATTGTATGTGTGCAACACGATCCACCTTATTCTGCAATCTCAGGTATATTAGACATTCCTATTACATTTTTGCCAAGCTTCTCGCGGTGGACCGGTTAGAGCGTTGAACTCCGGGATTCGTTGAAACTCCTGTCCCGACCCGGGTTCGAAGCACGGCGCCTTCTTAGAACAAAGCCTGGTGGGAGTCTCCCACCATGGTCAAGTTTTTTTTAATCCTATTACGTTTTATTACAGGATTTGCGTGATAAAGTGACTAGTCCAATTATTGTAACAGGTGGATGTGCAATTATTGCCTGATCTTATAGGTGCTGTTCTAAATGAGAGATTTGATCAATTTTCATCTGAAGAAATGAACTCTAGGATTTATCTTGCTGAATGGAGGCCATTGACAACTATGCTTCATTTCTTGAGGAGGATTTCTGACCAACAAAATTATAGTCTGTTCTCCACTCTGGGACATTCTTCTGAGTTTGATGGTAACTCGTTGTGCTCTGTATCTAGAAAGGTTGAAGAAATGTTGAATCAGGGACAGACTAATTCACCTGATGATGTGGCAACTGCTTTCTTATTTTCAATCATATGTGCATCTCCAAAAGATATTATCAGTGACTTTCCAGATCTTCTTGATGTTGTGAAAACGCATTTTCCATCGCATCTTGCGTTTTTGTCATCGGTCCTTTTTATGCAACATGATTATCTAGCTGAAGTTGCTAGTTGTTGGCCAGATATATTCTTCAGCTGCATCAGACTGTTCAAGGATGATGTAAATGTTGTTGATGTAAATACTGTTGAGGACAAATCGCAAAACCTCTTTGTTTCTACAGAATCAGCTCCACTAAGTACATTTTTAAGTGCCAGTCCCTTCTGTGCACTTTTACCTTCAGTATTGAGCCTTGCATTTTCTGTGCCAGATGAAATCAGGGAAGCACATAAGGATGCACTTCTAAGACTTCTTCAAGTTAAGCTGTCTGAATGCACATTTAATGAGGTTACCTTGTATCTGAGAGTCATCTTGTTCTGGAGTCATCACCTGCTGTCATCATATACCATTAAGTGTTCAGATATTCTTGAACAACTATGCCATTTGTGCTTTGCTCTTGTTGATAGATTATTTGAACGTACTCAAGTTTTGACTGCTGAGATTTCACAGTCAAAATCTGCAGACCTGTCCTATCCAGTTCAATGTATCAAAGACATTGTTGATTTGGTTCTTCACCATCCTATTATTGCCCTGTCTTTGTCACGTTCGCTGTCCAGTTGCCAGAATTTAGCAGATGGGAGTTTGGAACATCTGGAAAAAGCTTTTGCTAATTTTTCGAAGGAAAATCTGCACCTTTTAGATCGTTTTGTTTTAAACCTTCTGGGCAAATTGTATGACCTTTTGCTAATGGTTGGTAGCTTTGAGGCTAACTACTCTAGAGATGATGGCCCATCCGATGAGTCACTGTTTGCTGCTCCAAATCTTTTTCTGGAGAACATACTATCGTTGTTCAAGGAGAAATTTGAGCTTTGCATGGACAAATTAAACTTTGGACTGCTTTTGCAAAATTTCAACATGGTTCGTGCACTATCGAAATTCGTTTCACCTGTCAAACTCCTGGACCTTGCGAATTGGATGTTCACAAAATTGGGCGGTTGCAGCTCCAGTTGTAGACCTGCTTTTGTTCCGGCTGCTCTGATGTGTCTATATATTACTGATATCGCCATGGAAATGCTGTGCTGTTATCTACAAAAAACTGATCAGAGATCAGAATCCTATCTATTATTGGACTTGGAGATTCATATCACCACCATTCAACAAGCTTATCACATTCTTCTTCATTTTGCTACTAAATGGAATCTTGAATTTGCTGACCACTGTGTGCTGAAGATGCTTGGTCGTATCCATCACACAGAAAGATATGCAGGATGGAGCACTGACTATATTCTGTTCCATATGATATTATCTACATTGGCTATCAATACTCCCATTGATGTTCTTCGTCACTTCGTCTTGCCCACATCTAAGGTTAGAGCAAAATCTGTACTGTTGCTTTTGGAAGCAAGCCCTATGCATATGAACCTTTTTGCCCAGATTTTCTTGGACATTTTAAAAAAAGACAATTCTGTTCTGCAAGTCAAGGATTCTGATTCTAATGTGTCATGGGCTCAAGAAGACGGTGCTATACTTCTATTGCCTGCTGCTTTATCATGCTTGAAGTGTCATAGTGATGACAATATGCAGTGTGCTGAATTCCTTGCTCGAGTTCCAGTCTTTTATTCTGAACTCCTATTATTTGGTAATAATGGGTTTTCGAGCTGGAACAGCTTTGTTACCAGGAGCATTTTTGAAGAAGATTTTAGTGACTATATACCCACATCAGTTGAAGATATGATGGTTTATTTCAGTGGGACTCTCTTGGGGAAGTCCGTTATGATGTTGCACTACTACTTTTCTTCCAAAGAAATGTCACGGAAGCAACGGTTGGAAATAGTTACTTCAGTTATTCCAGAGTCATCTGAGCTATTAGATTCTGATGTTAATGATATTAATCCGACTTCATGCAAGGGCATTTTGAAGCTCACTAATGAACTGTTTGCAAAGATATCATTAATTAGGCTCTTGCTATCTCCTAGAAAATCGTTGTCCAGTGAAGTAGCCTCTGAGAAGGAGTCCAAGAGAGTGCACAAAGCAAAGCTAAATTTCATTAGCATACTGGTCAGAACTATGGATAAAATACTCACGAATTTCCCTTCAAGTGACAAAATCTTATCACACTCTGCTAAGGAACAAAAGGTCATCTGTTTTCTGGAATATGTAATTCTCAAGAATATCATCGAACTGTCTTCAGAGATTCAAAGTCATCTAAAGCAGTTGAAGTCAATACCATTCCTTGGCCAATTCGTCAGATCATCCCTCTTGCACAGATTCAATGATCCTGTCTCAATAAAAGCAATTCGATGTATTCTTGTCGTGCTATCACAAGGAAAGTTCTCTGCTGATGAAATTCTTGAACTTATACTGGGCCACTCCAATTTTGTGTCAACAATAACATGCAATGAAGTTTCTGCATATCCATCTGCTTGTAACCCTACAGGGGGGATGCTACAGGCAGCTCCAAGCATTTTGAAATTAGGAGATACTTCATCTTATGAATGAGATAGAATCGCCTGAGTGCAGAACCATTGCTGAAGTGGACCATCTGTGGGGGTCTTCAGCTCTGAAATTCAGAGAAGAACTGAAACTAGATTTTTCAAAATCAGATACACATAACATAGAGAGTGCAGAAATTACTGAAAGACGAAGGACGCTCTTTCGAGAGAACATACCCGTTGATTCCAAGCTATGTGCAAAGACAGCTTTGCAATATTGCTATAAAAGATCTTCAAGGGCTTCTGCTTTCTCACTGGAACAGCTTCAACGTGATAACTTTTCTGATAGCTTTGAGGTAAAAAATAAGTGTCAACTAAACTTTTGGCATTGTTCCAGATTTTGTGCTTCCACAATGCTGCTATTTAAATCTTCCTCATTCTAAATCTGATTCTGGTTGGCAGGTAACATGTCAAAGAATGGATGTTGCTCAGATATATGATCCTATTTTTATCTTGCGATTCTCAATTCATACCCTTCTCATGGGTTACATTGAGCCTGCTGAATTTGCCCGACTAGGGCTGCTTGCAATAACACTTGTTAGCATAGCATCTCACGATCAAGATTTAAGGATGTTGGGCTATGAATGCCTTGGAGCATTCAAAAAATCCCTTGAGGTACTTGCTATTTCATGATCTCTAAATTTTACCTGTTGTCTCGATTGGTTTATATTCTAACTGTTCCTAGCTGTTTGTGTTAGGATTTCTATGTGACGTATTATTGGTTAATGTATATGCTTGTATCAGTATGTT
Source organism: Echinochloa crus-galli (assembly GCA_900205405.1). Classification (NCBI taxonomy): domain Eukaryota; kingdom Viridiplantae; phylum Streptophyta; class Magnoliopsida; order Poales; family Poaceae; genus Echinochloa; species Echinochloa crus-galli. The sequence goes on along the minus strand of OAMR01000104.1, from coordinate 984,159 downwards.
TAAATTCTAGCATTTGTAATAATGTTTACATTACATGCTTGTATCGGCATGTTGAAGTTCCACTTGTACTTTCCATTTTCTGGATTTGTTGATGATATTCACATGTGATTGGTTTTATGTTTATTTGACTTGAATGATGCAAAAAGTTTATCCTTATTGACGTTCTGGGAGCAGTTTGATGAGCGATCTGAGTGCTAAAGGCGCTTGTATAGTATTCTGTATATGTGATCCTTGTATGAAAAACATATCTGTTATCTTCTCGAGAAGTCCAGCAGTTGAAAGCTATTAACATATTTACAGATTTCTCAGAGAAGCAAGGAAACATGGCAGCTTCAGCTCCTTTTGACATATCTTCAGAATGGGATATGTGAACAGTGGCAGAGGATACCTTCCATTATTGCTGTTTTTTCTGCTGAAGCATCTTTGACACTACTGGATAGCTCACATGCTCAATTCACTGCCATTAGCAATTTTTTAATGCATTCCACCTCTGTCAGCCTTCAGGTAATTACTATTTTACGGAGTATTTATTTGTACATATGAACCATCTTGCAGTGTGTATTCAACAGTATTGTATTTTAGTATATGACCTTTCTTTTTGCAGAGCATCCCGTTATTTCCAACCTTATTGCAGAGTAGTTCTGTTCATTTTAAAGCTGAACGTTTGTGGATGCTTCGGTTATTGTCTGCTGGATCAAACCTGCCTGATGATGCTAAAATATACAAGAAAGGAAGAGTCTTAGAGCTTGCTCTTGCCTTCAGTTCTTCACCTGTTTCAGATTCTGAATCGAAGGTTTTAGTCCTCAAGGTAATTTTGTAGTTATTTTTTTGATGATCCATTTGACTTCCTTGGATCTAATAGCTGCTTTGATACTTGAATATTTATTTCCATCTGATATGCTTGCTTTGCATTGTAGGTGCTGAAGAAGTGTGTGAAGCTGCCGGTTCTAGCTCATCATCTAGTAAAAGAGTCTGGCCTTCTGTTGTGGTTATCCTCTGTTATTTCAATCCTTAGTGAAGGATCTGATGGTGCTGGAAGCTCCTGTTCTAGAGTAACTGAGTTAGCGCTGGAGGTAAAACACTGAAAAAATGTTTTGTGCACTTCTTTAATTGGTGGGATTAATTGGCAGTTTATAGCTTTTAACATTTTCATCATCTATTTTTGTTTCAGAGGGTGATGCCCAGCTCTTTTGATGGATCATATGACTTCCTTAGGATTATACCTCCTAACCCATTGGATCTCTCCAAGGATGAACAACAGTCCATGTTATCTCTTTTACTCGAGTATTCAGGCCAATCTAGTGGATGTTGGGACCTTGAAAGGGTTCCAGAATCAATGTACAAGTATTTGCAACCCTTGTTTTACATCATGTTGGATTCACAGATTAAGAGCATTCGTGATCAAGCATACATTTTAGTTAAAGCTGCTATGGCGAGTTCTGGTGCGTTTGATCAGAACTTCACGGAGATTGATGCATGGTTGGTTTTCTTGCCTGGTTATGAGGCCAAATGGTGTATAAGAGAGAACCTGAGAGTTGGAGCACCTAATAAATTGTCACGCATTGTGATTCCTTTCCTCTGTGATGCTATCTCAGTAGTTGGTAACAACTTGTACAAATACCAAGAGCACACACGCAAGCTTATCTCTAAATCAGGCCAGTTTGAAGGTATTACTTCTTTTATGAATGTTATTAATAGATCACTAGTTACTCTTTCCTTAAAATTATATTCATTGTCTCAACTGTATGTTCAAGTCAAGCTGTTTAACTTGCCTATGTTTCATCTTATCACCTATACCACCTGCTACAAATGCTGTAGAATCCAGTCAACAATAGGCAGGCTTAAAAAAAAATGCTTGCACGTCACCTGAAACATAGTAGTTCTGTCTGATTGCTGAGATCTGAGAGGGTATAATCTTCTATCATATCATCTGACCATGTCAACAACATGTTTGTTGATATGCTTATGTCATGTTAGTATTTATTTGATCTCAGTTGTTTCTTTTGGAGTTGGATTTGTGTGCTTCATCCTAAAATCACTCCATAACACTTTCTTACTATATACGCTTCACATGTTACATTTGAACCACAAGGTCAGAATTCATGCTTCTCATAGGAGTATAGGACAATATTTATAGCAGAACGGACAAGAATGAGAAGCATGAATTCTGACCTTGTGGTTCAAATGTAACATGTAAAGCGTCTATAGTAAGAAAGTGTTATGGAGTGATTTTAGGATGAAGCACACAAATCCAACTCCAAAAGAAACAACTGAGATCAAATAAATACTAACATGACATAAGCATATCAACAAACATGTTGTTGACATGGTCAGATGATATGATAGAAGATTATACCCTCTCAGATCTCAGCAATCAGACAGAACTACTATGTTTCAGGTGACGTGCAAGCATTTTTTTTTAAGCCTGCCTATTGTTGACTGGATTCTACAGCATTTGTAGCAGGTGGTATAGGTGATAAGATGAAACATAGGCAAGTTAAACAGCTTGACTTGAACATACAGTTGAGACAATGAATATAATTTTAAGGAAAGAGTAACTAGTGATCTATTAATAACATTCATAAGTCACTGAAAAGGAAAACAAATAGAGTACATATTTTGCCATCTTTTTGCATGAGTCTTGACTGCAATGGGCAATGCATCAATTGTTAGATGAAGGTTCTGTTGATGAACATGAGGACTATAACATTATTTTATATGCAGAAAATTGCTTTAGGTATGGTTTGGTATATCATGTAGGACTGATTGGCCTGTTATTTTGGTGTTTTTTTTTCTGCATTTAATCAAACTTACTCTGCTAACATTAATACAGTATAGAAACACCGTTGAGGGAATTCATCATATTAGAGGTAGAACAGACAGAATTTTAGCAATCATGGGCTTATTAATTGGTCTATGGACATCAATCTTTTTGACTAAACTTATGGATTCAGTGGTGCGTGCTTGTCAGCTCCATATTAGGTTTCCTTTTGGTTTGTTATAACTTTTTAGATGGTTAGCTAGGTTGCAATTAACTATCTAATTGAATTCTGATCAGTTTTGTTATCTGGCAAACAGTTGCTGAAACCCATATTTGCTTTCATTACTGTATTAATAAAGGAATAGGATTGCAACAATGTGTATCTTGTTGTCGGGTTCATCCAAATGCTAGAATTACCTTGGATAAAAATGATTGAGCGACTTCTTGTAGCTTTTCTGCAGCATCTTAGCTTCCTAGTTGTCATAAATCCTCCATATGTGGTCACCTTTCAAATCTTATTGTGGTTTCGAGACATTCTTTTTTAATAATTTAAGTTTTCCTAGCTATGATGGTATTTCATCTATATATTTTTCGCAAAGCCCTTTTTTCATCATTAATCTATAACTTCATTTGCTTTCTTCAGGTTGTCAATGATTTGATATCATCAAGATTAATTACAGATTGGCTTCAAGAAACTGCCCTTGAGCAACTGTCGGCAATATCATCAGATCTTTGTGTCCTTCTATTCAAAGATTCCAAACTATTAAAAGGGAATGTTCCCTTGTTGACTTCAGTGCTTAGTGTGATTACATCAACAATGAGGTTGTCTATGAAAAGGAAGATATACCAGCCGCATTTTACCTTGTCCCTCCATGGTGTATTTAATCTGTGCCAGGCTACTGGTGGCAGCTCAAGAAGTACGGAGCATAAGCTTGCAATGGAACTTGGTATTGATGCCATCCTTATGAATGGTCCCATGCCAATCTTATCTGAGATGGTAGTTTGTTCATGCACTGTCTTTATTTCACAAGCCACTTAAAATCACGTTTTTGGCATTTTCGATTTGTCAAGAGTATCTAAATCTGTGTAATCCTGTGATTCCTTTTTCGTATTGATTTGTTTGAAATTCAGTAGATTTTGACTGTTCATTTACTGATTTATACATCATATATCATATTTTAGGTTTATATTGATGATAATAGGTGTGAACATCATGAAGAATGTGAACATCGTAGTTATGCATACAAATTACCAAACAGCTTTTTGTGTGGATTAAAGGATTATATGGAATGTTATTTGTAAATCATTGTTTTGTTTGACAGGATAAGTTAAGAATATCAATGGTTGTTTCTTGGGCAACTTCAAACATTTTACAGTTGTACTCTAACCAAAGGTCTCTCTTGGAGATATCCTGCAAAGGGCCACCGATAAATGAGTCTCCTATTTCAAAGCTTTTGCGCTTCTTAGTGGCTTCCGTGATACTTGGGAGGATATCCAGCATCTCTCATGGAAAGAGTGGAGATCTTGCACGGAGCAGCAGCAGTCTTGGAACTCTTTGGTCTTTCTTGACTGATGCACATGAAAGTGCTGAAACCATAGAGAATTGCAGTGCAAATGATACGCTAGCTGTCATTATACTATACCTTCAAGACCATGTGCAAAAGAACAGCGATTCCTTGCCATCAGTTGTGATGGCTCTTTGCCTGTTGCTTCTTGACAGATCCAGTAAGCAAGGTAGACTTGGACTTCACTGCATTCTAATTTGATCATAAAGGGTCTAGGATAATTTCTTGAGTTACAGTTGCAATATAGAGTGCCTTTTGTGCTCTTGCCATCTCCTTGCTGAAATAATGAAGCGTCTCATTATTTTTATTTTACTTTGTTGAAGCAGTGAGCAAGCACCTGGCAGACAACCGTGGAAGAATCGAAGTGCTTTGTTCAAAGATACGCTGTCCTGCTGAATCTAATCCTTCATGGAGATGGTATGGGCTCTGAATGTAGACTATCCAAATTTTTTGTACGCTTCTCTTATGATGGCATAAGCGCTGAATATCTGTATTATATTGTGGTATTTAATCGTGTTTATTCATTCTCAGGCATTACTATCAGTCGTGGAAGGATCCTGCTGTGCCGAGCACCGAGATGGAGCGCATGGAAGAAGAGCAGGCCTGCCGAAGCCTCCTGGTCCTATTCTCTAATGCCTTCTGCTTGTCAGGATTCCCGGTTTTGTCACTAGATGACGTTGAGAAGTCTGGCCTGTTCCAGTGGCAAAGAGAGTCCATGATTAAACAGCAACATTGCACTTAGTTTGCTGAAGAGTAAGATGGACTTAACACTGGTATAACCCCCCACATTTTACCCCGTGTCAGGAATGCTTGGTCCTCGGCTGTAGGTCAAATAGAGTTACGTGCACAGAGCGTAAGAGGAGTGCTGCACGCAACCACGTTCGACACTCCCGCAATTTTGGTCTGATATTTACCCTTCTCCTTTCAGTTGTAGTATAGTGTTTGCACTGTTGTACAAGTCTTTGCAAACAAAGCGGCACTGCAGTGCTCGTAGCGTTCCCTGTGTAATAGAATTTTGAAATGGGAACACATGTCTACATATAGTTATCATCTCAATGCCTCACGTTACCCAAAAAAAGAGAACGGGTAACCTATGTTCTTCTTCATCGGCAATCAATGTGTGTTAAATGTGAAGACGCTTGCTAATCAGTCTTCCTGGCGAGCAGAGCGTTCAACGTCCAGCGAGCATAAAGTCCACGTACTCGTTGATCCGGCCGCCGTCGGTGGTGACCGCCGGCAGGACCTTGTCGGTGAGCGGCGCCGGCCGGACCCGAGCCCGCACGCTGCCGTTCCTCCACGCCTGGTGCGTGCCCGTCTTCACAACCGGGACGATGGGCAGCCTCGTCTGCAGGCCGCGTACACGAACCCCTGCACCCACATTTTATTTGTGCCAAACAAAAGATCTCATTTAGCAATGCTTGTTTGTTTAGCTGCATGTATGCTCATGGCAATGAGTGTCTGTATCGGACCTTCTTCAAGGGAACCAGCCATCCGTCTCTTGATAGTTTGCCCTTCGGGAACAAGATGAGGGACACTTGACGGGCAACCTGTTTCATGGACTCGATTGCGGCGAGCGGTCGATGCGTACTGTAGGTAGTTGGCTAGCACGTAGAGCTGCCCGAGCAGCGGGTAATTATCAGTAAAATATCGAAAATGAACCAGAGGTACATGATTATTTTGTTGCCAAATCATGTGACCGACGATGATGAGTAGGCTGAAGAGACTAAATCCTGCTGACCTCGGGTGGCGGTGGGAGCGCGCTAAAGAGCAGCGGCGAGGTGTGGTTGCAGATGAAGATCCAATGACTGAGGTCTAGACGTACTTTTACACACCACAACGTGGCAAATCAATTGCTGCGTTGCTTGGGTCCGTGTCCGTCCGATGCCCCGACAACAGCTAGCCGGCGAGCGGTGTCGACGTCGCGCGCGGCACGACGCGTAGCGTAGCCCCTGGCCGGAAAAGGAGGAGCTCCGCGCGCCCGTGCGACCGCGACGGCGACGCGCACGCGCGCAGGGGCCCGGGCCGGAGGGACATTCCGATCTCGCCGGGGGATCCGGCCGGCCGCCGCTGGGTCGCCGTCTTGCGACAGCGCCATACTGTACCTGTACTGGCCCGGCGGCTGCCCGGCCAACGGATCGATGAACAGCTTCGTTTTGCACGCGCGCGCGCGGTCGATCTGGTGCGATGCCATCGGCCGGAGCTGGCGTTTTCCTGAGGCCGACAGGCGCACGATCGGGGGAGGCACCCTGCAGACACACAGTCACCTGGTTAAAATTTCTGATCCAGCAACCGGCGGTGACTGTTCAGGCGTGCAAAATTTTCTAACGCAATAGTCCCCTGTCATTTCTGTCTCCCTCGTGTAAAATTTTCAGTGTGACAGCACGAGGTTTATTATAACCGGTTGCGTAACACTACGCATCACACACAGGATGCTAGTTGCCGGGCTATGTGCCCATGTCCTATACTCCTATAGGCCCAAGCCGAGTCGCCGGCCGGGGCCGTGAGTCTTGAGATGTCGCCCATCAGGGTTCGGCCGGCAGGAACATTCACCCCAGTTTGTCAATAATGGTGAATAGCTCGGCTGAATGGACCTGAAGTGACGGTAGGTAGTGTCATTCACTGATTCGGATGAGGACCAATCATTCTACCCTTCCTCCTGTTGCAACTGCACTGTACTCGTCGTCCAGCCAGGGAATGTTGCTCCAGGACGTGGTGCTGATGCCAAGCTGATCCTGGGGTTACCTGCTAACTTACTGTGAAAGACACAAGGCCAACAGCAATAGAGGGGAGCCACGGCCAACCAAGACCAGGTGTAGTTCCTATTGCAATTGCACATGAATCCTAGCCATCCATAACATTCTGGTGGTATAGTACATCTGTTATCACTGCAGACTAGTTTGCTTGCATCACGAGTGACTCGAATCATCATCGCAGCTAAACTCCAGTTGTGCTCCACAACTAGAGTCTAGTTGACCAAAATATACCCAGGGCCCAGGGTTGTGTTCCACAAGATCACAACTAGTCTAGAGACATTCAGGAGAACGGTCATGGTCTCATTGAGGGCCTTTAAGCTATGCAATGACAAAGCGGCAGTCTCAGAGGACATTCAGATGCGATTTGCGCTTTGCTTGTAAGTAGAACTTTCAAGCTGCACAATTGTGTTGGTAAAGGTGATTCTGGATTAGGAGTTTGCAGTAGTTAATTGAATGGTCAAGACTCAAGAGACACCACGGAGGACTGCACATCATCTGGGCAAAGCATCCCATGCAACTGGCTTACTGACACTGAACAATTGCATATTTTCTCCCCTTTTTTTTCCGACCACGAATCATAAATCATAATTCGTAGTAGTATTCACAAACGTTTAGCTCCCTAAATCCATCGGGTTTCACAGAGAGTGAGCCGACGAGCTTCCAACATCAATAGCACATGACTATAACACGAATCAATGCGGGGTTGAAGTGGTGCCATTGCTCTGCAAGAGGAGCAGCCTAACCTGCGAGCCATCCAGGGTGACATCCTTCACACCCACGACGCGCGACCGCTTGAACAGTGCGGCGACGGCGGCGGTGTCGATCTCGCGGTCGACCGCGAGCGCGATGCCGCCGCCGCGGCGGACGGCGCGCTCAGCTTCCGCGGCGAGGCGGGACGGGAAGAGCGCGCCGGAGATCGCCGAAGGGTCATCCGAGAACACGAGGTCGAAGGCGGCGTTCGGGAACGGGAGGCGGTGGGGGTCGGCGCGGCGGACGAGCGGCGGGACGTCGACGAGGTCGACCCCGGTCACGTCCCCGACTCCCGCGGCGCGGAGCGCGTCGACCGCGTGGCCGGCGCCCGCGGCGAGGCAGAGGACGCGGGAGGGGGCGGCGAGGAAGCCGAGGCCGCGGAGCGGGGGGACGCGGACGCTGTGAGCCGACGCCAGCGCGAAGAGACGCGCAGCTTAGTGAGGCGGGGTGCTGCAGGAGGTGCGGGGAAAGGGGGCGAGCGAGAGGGTGAGCGCGAGGGATTCCGACGCGGGGAAGCAGGAGGTGGATGCCTGGCGCAGGAGATATAGGAGCGAGAGCGTGGCCAGGGCGACGGAGACGCGCTGGACCAGCCGCTGCGCGCGCCGGTCCATCGCCGGCGGCGAGCTCGCGGTGGAGGAGGCCTCAGATTGGAGCGTCCTCACTAGACATTAGTCGTCGTTACGGGCTGAAAGGTGGACTTGGGATAAATACTGGGCAGCCCAAAAATTGGACCCAAATATATTTTTGAAAGAGAATTCTGGCCCGCAGTGGATCTTCTGGGCCTTGTAATGAACACACTTTCCGGCTCGCTACAAGCCCAAAAGGGCAATTCATCATTGACCCAAAAATCACATCTCTGAATTTTGGTGGTTGGTAGTTCAAAATGTTCATCACGGAATGGGCTCGTGCAAAAGATAAATTTTGTAACTTGACAAGTTTAGAGTTCATGCCACACGGCGTCTTCGTCCCTCCTGAATCATGATCGGCTCTTTCACCGTGATCATGGGCGGACGGAACTGAGAACTGACTAAATTCAAAGTCTGCGTCGCATCCGTTTAGCTTGATTCTTCTTAAGCTAATCAGCAACCTATCCTACTTTCTTGCCATGTTGTCATCCGTTATTCATCTACAGGCTCCTAGCAGCAGTTTCGATCGCTAACGGAGATAGCTAAACTTAGTTGTTGGGCGTCCAGGCGCTCGTGTACACGGCGCCATGGCCCTTCCAGGTGAGCACGAGCATGTCCTCCTCCCGCTTCACGCCCCACCCGGTGGCGTGCTCGCTCAGCAGGCGCCTCACCTCGCCCGCCGCCTCCTCGTCGAACGCCACGCCGGCGAACCCGCCCCGCCGCATCCGCTCCGCGAGCCTCGCGCCGGACTCGGGCCGCTCCGCGCCGTCGGCGTCGTCGGCGCCGACGACGCCCTCGATCTTCCGGCCCATCGCCGCCTCGTGCTCCGCCCGCCGCGGGCTGTCCCTGGGCGCCGACGTGTCCAGCGCGTCCAGCAGGATCCAGTGGAAGTTGAGGCACCCCTCGATGCGGGACGCCAGGCTCGGCGAGTCCAGGTCCGCGTCCTCGTCGGTGACGGTGACCAGGCGCGGGCCCAGCGCGCGGACGGCGCCGAGGAACGCGTCCCTGGACGCCGGCGCGACGTGCCTGAGCCAGCCCTGGCAGTTCACGACCAGCGCCTCGCCGTCCCGGAGCGCCAGGTCAGAGTCGGACAGCACGGACGCCAGGTCACGGCAGGGCGGTCGCTGCTTCTCCGGCGGAGACGACGGCGGTGTCGGGCTGCTGGTGGTGGTGGTGCCGACGGCGACGTTGAACTCGAGCCGCACGCCCCAAGGATTCTGATTCTAATGTGTCATGGGCTCAAGAAGACGGTGCTATACTTCTATTGCCTGCTGCTTTATCATGCTTGAAGTGTCATAGTGATGACAATATGCAGTGTGCTGAGGCCGTCGATGAGCGCGCCGGAGAAGCAGACGGAGCTGTGCGCCCGGAAGCCGCCGCCGCCGCCGGCGGCGGCGGTGGCGGTCCTCGTTTCCTGCTCCATCGCTTGCCTAGGCCTCGTACGGACGTGCCAACGAGCTACAGGATTTTGAACGCCAAAGCCAAATAGTTTGGGCTGGCTAGGATGGAGACACTTGTCGGCCTCGTATTGGGTGGCTGCGGATCATTTCGGAGATGTGGAATGAAGCAATCCCCAGAAGGATCGGGCGGCTAGTTGCTACACTGGTTTGGAGTTTGGTAGCATGCAACTGTAATAAGGTGACTAGAGTGAGAGAATTAGCAGGGTTGAGGTGCTTGTTCGTAGTTTTGGTTTGCTTGTTGGAATGACATGGGCTATTTATAAGAGCTCTGCGAAAGATCCTCCCTCCACCTCCATGGGGGAGGAAATTAGATAGAAATTTGGACTCTTTCCATTGGGGAAAAGACAATCTGGATTACTCCATTTTAAACAGCTTTGTCTGATTGTGTCTGAATTCTTGTTGTACTATTACCAATACCAACTTTGGACTGCTCTAGACTGTGGAATCTTTAGTCGTTGGTCCAGAATTCTTCTCGACCCAATTGCTGCTGACTACTCGATTGAATTGCTGCTAGAGCTGATCGATCGCATTCTAGCCGAAGCAGAGCCGTGGAGCCTAGCAGGGGCAGCACGTCTTGGTTGTTTCATTAGCGAGTAATAGGAGTGTTTGCTTCTGCCTACGGGCCGGGTTGTTTCTGTAGCTTACAGGTTTAGGTGTGAGTTCTTCCACCGGAGTATTGTATTGGGATGACTCATATCCGTTTTCTTCTTAATACAATGATATACAGCTCTCCTGCATATTAGAGAGAAAAGAATTGCTGCTAGAAAACACACTGAAAAGTGAAAACACTCGATACCAAAGCAGAAAACTAAAGCCGAGTATTGAAATACATAAGTGTTCAGACAGCATAGTTTCAACCAACTCCATTTATTTTCCTCTGACGGTTCAGCTTAACGACACTATAACCAGTTTATGACATGTACGATACCATGTCGTCAGTCTCGGAGTATCCCTGCTGTTAACCCAGATTAAAATACACGCCGGTGAGAAGGCGACGGCGGAGCAGCCATAGCCGCCCGGACTCTTTTGGCCGTTCATTCAGAGCAAGTGAGCAACGGACGAAGAATTCAGAATAAACTTACCTTTACCTCGCCTTGTCATTCTCTGCACCGCGTTTTTCTATGCCGGAGGGCGGGCGTTCCCATAACCGAACAAGCAAGCAGGCAAAAATTCTAAATGGGGTACAATCCACACGAGCGGGCATCTCTGGTTGCTGACGAAGAACCTGTTGTTCTCGTCACTCGATCGGAG
>OAMR01000104.1:933583-950204 GCA_900205405.1 Echinochloa crus-galli | reverse complement strand
TTTTTTTATAACATTGCTCTTTTGTTTAGTGGCCATGCTCTGTCGCCTGCCGAGTCGTTCCTATATATGTTGTAAAACACGAATAATTTTGTATTACATATTTAGTCACATACTCACATGCCTATTTTAAGTTCTCTGCATGTCTTACACATACAATAGTCTAATAATTTGGCATCTATTGCTAATCGGTTTTTCTGTTCTCCGTGCTCTCTACCATGATTCTGGAACCATAGATGTAGAACGGCCACGGCCCACGGATGCGGTGAAGTGCGCTACCCTGCCTAGTATGTATGGTACGAGCATGGCCATGGGTCGTTTGCCGACGGGCAAAGTGGCCAGATGTGGGGGCAATCCTTCAGGGATAAATATTTACTCCCTCCGGTTCCCAATTACAAGTCCTTTAGAACAGCGACACGGTCACCAAAGCACAACTTTGATTTCACTTTTCTATAAAAATATTTCTTAAAAAGTTATATATGTATATTTTCATGAAAGTAATTTTCAAAACCAATCTATTTATATGATTTTCACATTTCCAAACTCAACGATTTAAATATTATTCATGATTTATATTCCCAATGTTTGACTCAAACCTTGTCTAAAAGGACTTCTAATATGATACCGGAGGGAGTACATATTTAGGTAAGTTAGTCGGTAGAGAGGTATATATTATAACTACTTCCACTATTTGCTAGATATAAAGGCGTAAAGAAATGCAAGGTAGATTCAAGGTTTTCACTTAGGACCGGGCCGGTGTGTCAAAAAGCGGGGCTATAGGGTTCCTCACTCGATCATCACTTCTTTGCATCCATCAACAGTCCAACACACACATACATTCAGGCGTTCGACATATACAACCCAAAACTAGTATATATAGCAAATGCATACCAACGGTGGCCGTGTCTGGCATGACATAGTTGTCGTCGACAGCGCGGTTCCTGGTGATGACCGTGGCGTTGATCCCGTTACCGACAAGCGTCAGGTTACATGTGTCCTCGAAGATGTATAGGATCTCATCGTAGCAATTGGAGGCATGTCGTAACCGTTGGAGGGTACTTGCGGGATCTCATTCTCTATAGATGCGAGAAGAGGTTGGATACTAGTTGATGGAAATGCAACAGCACAATAAGAAATAGCATCGCATACAGTCTGTGTGGATCCAACTAAGGGTAGCCCCCCCCCCCCCCCCCCACACACCTCATGCTAGAGCACGATGGACCTGATGAGGGGGAGCGAAGAGCCACACAACTTGATTCTTCGTAGCACCAGCGGTGTTCTGAATGGTGTCCTGCGCCATGAATCCAGGGCCATCCACGCCAACACGTGTATGTGCGTAATGAAAAGCGTGTGTGAGTTAGTGAGAATTAATATAAGGAGATAATCCAACCAGTAGTAACCGTTCAAAAACCAACTATATGTGTAGGAACTTATACTATGATGTGCCGATTAAGCAATACACATTCCTAACACTTACATTGTAAAAATTGCTGCAAACAATCATAACGCAAACAGATAAGCGAAACGAAAGCAGAGTGTTTCCCCTCTTCTGTTCGCTCGACAGGAAGACGACTTTATGGTGTCCATTCAGGTGTGCCTGATGGTGTACTGGGGTGATCCTGTTGCCTGTTGGTTCACTTTTCTTTTCTTTTTTTCTCCTTTTTCCAGAAAACGGTAGTGCTAGCGCCCAGACGTCCGATCCGGGCACAAATATCGGACGACTGACGTGGACCGATAACAGCCAAGCATTTCGGTAGAATAGAGGAAAAAAAAGAGGGTGATGTGGCGCAACCACAGCCAAGTATTCATAAGTACCGTTGCATGCAAAAAAAATCCCGCCACAACATGGCATGATGTTGCATGCAACATATAAAATTTTTTGCAACATCAAAAAATAACGTATGCAACATCAAACAATAGTATTTGTAACATAAATAGTCAATGTTTGCAACATTAAAACAATATGCTCACAACACTCAACCACGCCCGATAGCCGATGAAAAAATCCCAATGAAAATGCAACATCCGGATGAAACACTTGCAACATGCATGCGAAACATATGCAAACATCGCAACATCCCATATCTATTTTTGTAACATTAACATCAAACAGTTACAACGTTCTTCTGGAACATCCGAAACACGTGAAACATTCTGTTGCAATATGGAGAGAAACCCTAAAACATCCGAGACCTAATTTTGCAACATCCTCACCAAGCAGTTGCAACATTTTTTGGAGCATCCGAAACACGTGAAACATGCTCTCGCAACATGGAGCAAACCCTAGCAACATGCACCAAAACCTACCTGTTCCACACCATGAATGTCGCCTACTCGCCTGGAGCTCCTCTGGGGCCGGCGCGGGGGACGCCGCGTCGAACGGCGGCCCGCGACCGGCCACCCACCGACGAGCGCCGCCCCGGGACGTCGAGAGCGGCAGCTCGCGCCACCAGCCACCTTGCAGCAGTTTGACCGGATGACATTGCTGTGGAGGAGCTTGACGCGGCGGCGGAGGAACTCGCGGAGGAGGGATGGAGGCGCAGCAGGTCGACGCGGCGGCGGAGGTGCAGTGGCGCACGGGGAGACACCCGCGAAGGAGCACGGCGTCGACGTAGAGGAGCAGGCATGGGCGGCGGTGGAGGCTCGTCGGGCGGCCGGGTCGGCGTCGGCTGCGTCGGCGCAAGGGGCGGCGCCCGCGGAGGAGCACGGCGTCCACGTGAAGAGCAAGCGCGGGCGTCGTCGTCAACGACGGTCCGCAGAGGAGGCGGACGGAGGTCCGACGACGGCGGCAGCGCGGAGGACCCGAGTGACGACGGCGGCACGTACGAAGGAATGGGCAGCGGTGAACTCGCAATTAGAAAATAGGGAAGATGGAACGAGGAGAGAGAGAAGATGTAGTAAATAAACACGAAATAAATACGTCCGTCCGATGGGATCGAAAGGATCGGACGTCTTAATCCAAGCATTACCGTTGAGAAAATGCGTCAGGCCTCATAGATTTGGCCTGCCTCCATTTTTTCGGCGGTTTGGTCTGGGCTGTCGGTCTGGCTGCACACGCGCTGATAAATGGGCCGATCAGCGGCAGCGATGCGGTACAAAACCATCACGATTTTCACAGCCAGGCCCTCTCAATTCTCTCACGTCTCTCAAAGCAAACAGGCCCAAGTCTGTCAACTTGTAACCCTAACCCAATCTCGTTTTCCACGTCTCTCTCTCTCTCTCTCTCTCTCGCGATGGGGCTCTTCTCGTGGTGGAGGGGAGGGCGGCGACGCGGCGGCGACCCGCCGGAGCAGCAGGGCCAGCAGGCCGCTGCTACTCCGGGGGTCGGGGGCGCCGAGGCGGCGGCTTCCGGGGCGGTGGAGGTGCGTCGGCAGCGGCAGGCGGCGGACGCGACGGTCTTCGAGTTCGGGTCCGCGGCGGAGTCGGGCGCCGCCCTCACGCTCGCGGGGTACTGCCCCGTCTCCGACGACCTCGAGCCGTGCCGCTGGGAGCTGGTGCCGGCCACCGGGGAGAGCGCGCCGCAGTTCCGGATCGTGTTTTGAGCGCAGGGGAGCACCCCGTCTTGGATGACACCAGAGCTTCTATAGGTATAAAGGTCTCGTGCTTGGGGTGTACTGGTAACCGGGCATTCAGTGAATAAACTTGAGATACAATCGTTGAATTTGCTGATTAGATTTTACCAATCATGGATGGTCGTCTGTGCTTCATCTGTGATTTCATTGCTGTGTTTTCAAGATGAACTGATTGGCCAATACAGGCAAACAGTAATGTTAGATGTAAAATTATCGATTATCGTCTCGAAGTGAAACTGTGTCTTTTTTGTGCGGTTTGGTAGCAGCACTGAAATTTATGCATGAGTTATAACATGATTGAAAAAGTTTGTAAGATAAATGTTTGGTGACATGGGAGTTGCTGTCTGAAAATTACTGTGGTAGCTGTTGACATTACTTGTTGACATGCTGTGACTTAATGGTAGAGCTGGACACTGAAAACTAACGATGGAAAGAGAGATCGATGGTGTCTGATTATGTTAAAGAGATCGGAAGATATTAAATTTTAAACTTAGACTTTGAATAGCTCGCCGATCAGTGGCAAGTACTGACCATGGCATGGCCAAGAGACCTCCTTGAGGTAGGCATATGTAATCTATATTTTGTTTCCCTGTATTATTTGTATTGTATCTTTGTACCTCTGAGATGAGCCATGGTCTTGTTTGCTGGGGAGGGCGATCTGCAGTCTGTTGTGGATTGTTACTTTTGATGGTGTGGTTACAGCACTATATTTTGTGGAAAAAGTCATCAGGTGTGCAGGGTCAATCTATATGGGAAGCTAGAAGCGTTTTGAATGTTACTCTGTGAAAGTTGTTATTCGTGGTTCCATATGAAAGTTGTTATTCGTGGTTCCATATAACTTGAGCTGCTCATTGAGAATCTTATAAGGACTACTAAATTATCCTGCTGTCTAAGAAAGAACAGAAGGTATCAAAGATTGGAAATATACTTGAATAGCTTGGCAGGAAAACATTATCCTCTGTGAGGCTTGAATCTAGTGTGTGCAGTTGTATGGTCTATATTATGTTTTGTGCATTTGGTGTCTAACAAGATAGACCTTTCTACAATTCTATCTTTGAAGTAGTAGAACATAATCGTGTAGCGCCGAACAGTTTTTAATCAGAAACTAGTTGATTAATTTTGTTATTGATTATGGTTCTGATTGGGTCTAGTTGAATCGGTCAAATTGAATCAGAAAACAGTTTTCACAATTCTCTTTGATCTATTTCACTACATCGTGGGTATATAATAATAGCAAGATGTGGTTAAATTTTCCTAGTTTTAACACTAATATGTTTTTACCTATGAAGTTACCTACCTGATATTTGTGGTTTTATAAGGGTCCGACGGGAAGCGGCCCAAGAATAATGCTCTGTATGGATGATCCAACAGTGTGAAGCACCTCCGTGGTTGGAATGCAGGAAGGATCAGCAGTGAATTGATTTTCTTGGGGCATTGCCTATCTAAGAGGTGCTATGACACCCTAGGATTTTGTTTTGGTGATGAAATCCAGTTTCTTTTTCCATTTATTGAACTGACTGTTAAAACGGTCATTACAGCTTGAAATCCAGAAGATTGATATTCCTGGAGCCGCTCAGAGAACTTACTTTGTTTACGTTGTTATCGGGAATAAGGTCGAACGAACAATATGTTATGTGTACATTTTTTATCAGAAAATGTAGTGTATTGTCACTTGTGTTGATGTTTTATTGTCAATTACATTGTTGTTATATGTAACTATGTCAGTTACCTTATTGATGTAAACTGTGTATGGGTTGGATGATACAAGTATGTCTCTGTTCACTTGGCTGTTCTCGTAATTTCTTCCAGCATTGATCAACAAAGAAGCTACTGTTGTAAGATTTTTAGATATGTTATAATTCCTGTTAGTGGGGAGGAACTATATAAGATGTATATAGATAGATTTATTCGATCTCTGGCGCAGTTAGCAAACTGTTTCAGTGTTTCGGGCTCTACTACTGTGGGGGTATGCTTTTGTGGATTACACCCTAGCATCGAGGATTCGAGGCCCAAACAGGCGAGTCCTCGACTGCTTTGCATATTATTTGCAGCAGTCAGCAACTCCGCAAGAATTGTACTACGTAGATCTGTGTGTGATGATGATCTGCTGTACGCCTGAATCCAGTGGTTCGGCCACGGCCCCATTCGCAGTCGCGGCTCAGTTATTAGTATGTTTTTGCTGTCCTGTTCAGTTTTGTTGTTCTAGACCCAGGATGAATGTCGGATGCACTCCGGTTCATTACAAGTCAGGACCATCACGCTGTCACTTGTCCCCCATAGGTTAACGTGAGATCTACGGATCTACCTAACATATTACTGATGGTGATATTCAAGGCACCACAATTTTCCTAAAAGACCATTCGTGGTAGTTCCTTCAATACCTTTCAGAGTATATCATTGATAATGAATTATAATTTGTTAACTTTAAATTGATCCTATTCTAATGGAAGAACAGCCAGTTTGATCCCTGAGTTTCATCCAAGGCTCAACTTGGTTCTTGACGTTTCATCCCAGCCACGATGATACGTTTAAATTGACTTTTATACCTTCTCATAAATAAACGAGCGTGGAGGAGGCGGGCCGGTGCGGGCGGCGCACGGAGCCGACCGGCGGCGCGGGAGGTCCTCCCAGCGCGCGGAGAGCCGGCGTGGGCGGCGCACGGAGACGGCCGGCGGTGCGCGAGGACGCCGGGCGAGCAGATCCGGCGACGTGCAGTGGTGGGCACACACAGCGGTTACTTTGTAGCATGGTATCCCAGGTTACGAATTCAGATGGTCTACCGAATTTGGAGTTCGTGGCCGTTTAAAGTGGGTTAGGGCTGGTCTATATGGAAGCATTGACCTGGTAAGAAGGGGGAAGCAACACGGTGTGACTTTGTCGTGGTGGTAATTGCTACTAATTCATCGGTTCCGGGAAGAAATTCCTAGGTCTGACCTTAATTGGTTGAACCTGGCAGTGACCTTGTTGAAGGCATTGCTTGAATTAAGATGAATTACTCCCTCGTGAAAACATTTATCTGGTCTTAATTGGTTGGGTCATTACAACGTCGGCACGTGCGCGTGCCGTTTCCTCGTTGGAGGCGTTGTATCGGGAGCCTACTACATAGTCCAAGAGTTGCTTTGGTTTGTGAAGCGGACGAAGATGAAGACGTTTGTGGTAGTTTGCTAGGTCATGGTGCTCTCTTTTTTTGTTTCTTTTTCATTGACTGTGTGCATCTTAGTTATGCAGAGGCCGGGTTGGATCTTATATAATTGTATCATCTCGATGTAATTGTCTAAGATCAATAAAGCTTCCCTTTTCTGAAAAAAATGAAATGAAGTCAAGCAAAAGCTAAATGGATGGAGGCTTTGTAGTTCTGACTTCTGAGATGTCTTTGATGTTTTGAAGAACATTACTGTTTACAAATGCAATGTACACTCTCAGACGATGTAACTTTATTGTTTTGAATGTGTGCCTTTGATATTCCAAAGGATTACTTCCTTTGTTTTTAAAATAAACTTAACTATGCTATTGTCTTTCTAGAAAGTGTTGGATGGGCTTTTGTCAAATTCTTGGTAAGGTGTCGCGGTCGAGTTTATATATATCTAACCTCAATTTTTTCTTTTCTGCGGGCTATATATCTATCTAAAATCTAACGACCTCACTGACACGACGCGAGTTCAAGAATTCAGCATCGTACCGATCCGCTAGTAAGCCTACCAAAAGAATCCATGGCCGCTGCCGAGTCCAGCAAGAAGGTGCGCCTCCTTCTCGTGCCCTTCTTCGCCACGAGCCACATCAGCCCATTCACCGACTTCGCCGTCCGCCTCGCCGCGGCCTCGCCGCACGCCACCGAGCCCACCATCGCCGTCACGCCGGCGAACGTCCCCGTGGTCCACTCGGCCCTCCAGCGGCACGGCCCCGAGGCGAGCGGCCTGGTCAAGATCGCCACCTACCCGTTCCCGCGCGTGGACGGCCTCGCCCCGGGCGTCGAGAACCTCTCCGACGCCGGAGACGACGGGTGGCGCATCGACGACGCCGCCGTCGACGAGGCCCTGACGCGGCCGGCGCAGGAGGCCCTCGTCAGGGAGCTGTCCCCCGACGCCGTCGTCAACGACGTCCACTTCATCTGGATCCACGCCGTGGCCGCCGAGCTCGGCGTGCCGTGCCTCGTGTTCAGCGCCATCGGCATCTTCTCGACGCTGGCCATGTACCATCTCGGCCGCGCCGCCGCCGCCGCCGGCGACGACCGCGAGTCCCAGGCGGAGGTGACCGTCCCCGGGTTACCGGAGCCGGAGATTCGGGTCCCCGTGTCCGAGCTGCCCGAGTTCCTGCGGCGACAGGAAAAGGCCCACGGGCTCAACCGGAGCCAGTCGGCGATGGGCCAGTGCTTCGGCGTCGCCTTCAACACGTTCGTTGACCTGGAGCGGCCGTACCGCGACACGAGCGTGCGCAGCGGGTACCTGAAGCGCGCCTACTGCGTCGGCCCCGTCTCGCTGCCGCTGCCGCCGGCCGTCGCAAGCGCCACCGATTCGCCATGCCTCGGGTGGCTTGGCACGAGGCCGAGCTGCTCGGTGGTGTACGTGTGCTTCGGCATGTTAGATAATCTTATTGTTTGCATTAGTACCATGTTTAGTTTTTGTGCATGTCAGTCTGTAATAGGCTAGTCCATGTGAGAAGAGTGCGTGCTACATGGTGTTGTGGCAAATCAGGAGTGAGTAGTGAGCTGATTGCCGGCCAGGAGGTGAGTGCATGCAGGTGTTCATGGAGTCAGCCATGCAGGAAATTGCGGCCAGGGATTTGGTCGAGTAGTGGAGCATATCCAGGAGGGGGAAGCGGTCCAGCCATGCAGTTTGTTCGAGCATGCAGATGTATGTGGCCTGCATGTAGTTAGAGTAGGGGCTAAGCTAGTTGTGATCCGATTCTTGCGGCAAGTTGAGCACGTCGCAAGGAACGGTCACGCCGGTGTGTTTAGCCAGTGTGTCTTTAAATATTACTCCATGTAATCATTTTGAGTTGAAGAGAATAAAGGAGAAAAGGTATAGTTGTGTGTGCTGCCAAAAAGAGCTCTTGTGTGTTTCTCTTCCTACGAGTGTTCCACCAGCTAGCTTTCTTTCTTGCATCTCCATCTCGCGTGAGTATATTTCCAACAATTGGTATCAGAGCCGGTTTATGCCCAAGTATTTGCAGTTCAAGTATTTGCAGTTCAAGGAGATGTCGATCATCCCGGCGCATGCGGTAAGGGAGGGTGGCGTGTCACTCTCATACCCAATGCTCACCGCCACCAACTACTCCACCTGGGCGATCAAGATGGAGGCCAACATGGATGCGCAAGGTCTGTGGGAGGCCATCGAGCCTGCGGACGGGGAGGCCGTGGACACGAAGAAGGACAAGCTTGCACGAGCGTGTCTCTTCGGGGCTGTCCCTGACGATGTGCTGCAGCAGATTGCGAAGAAGAAGACCACCAAGGAGGCTTGGGAGAGCCTGAAGACGAGATACCTTGGCGTTGATCGAGTGAAGAAGGCGCGGGTGCAGACCTTGAAGAGTGATTTCAAGGACCTGCACATGAAGGACAACGAGTCCATCGAAGAGTTCTCAGGCAAAATCAGTGGCCTAGCGAACAAGATGAGTGACCTCGGTGCAACCATGGAGGATCCCGAGCTCGTGAAGAAGCTGCTTGACTCGGTGCCTGACAAGTTTTTGCAGGTAATCGCTGCGATCGAGCAGTTCTCCGATCTGGACAACATGCAGTTCGATGAGGCGGTTGGCCGCCTCAAAGCGTACAAGGAAAGGATACGGAAGCGCGGCGACAAGGTGGAGGAGCACCTGCTTCTCGCCTCCGGCGCCTCAGCAAGTGGTGCTCCATCCCGTGGCAAGAAGAACCGCACCTTTGACAAAGCAAAGGTGCGCTGCTACAACTGCCAAGGGTACGGGCATTACTCTTGGGAGAACAAGTGTGATGAGCAGAAAAAGAAGAAGGAAGAGGCACTGCTTGCAATGGCGGATGCCGACTACGAGCCGGCGTTGCTTTGAAGGTCGGCAAGAAGGTGACCAAAATAATGACAACAAGATTAGGGGGTGATTGTTAGATAATCTTATTGTTTGCATTAGTACCATGTTTAGTTTTTGTGCATGTCAGTCTGTAATAGGCTAGTCCATGTGAGAAGAGTGCGTGCTACATGGTGTTGTGGCAAATCAGGAGTGAGTAGTGAGCTGATTGCCGGCCAGGAGGTGAGTGCATGCAGGTGTTCATGGAGTCAGCCATGCAGGAAATTGCGGCCAGGGATTTGGTCGAGTAGTGGAGCATATCCAGGAGGGGGAAGCGGTCCAGCCATGCAGTTTGTTCGAGCATGCAGATGTATGTGGCCTGCATGTAGTTAGAGTAGGGGCTAAGCTAGTTGTGATCCGATTCTTGCGGCAAGTTGAGCACGTCGCAAGGAACGGTCACGCCGGTGTGTTTAGCCAGTGTGTCTTTAAATATTACTCCATGTAATCATTTTGAGTTGAAGAGAATAAAGGAGAAAAGGTATAGTTGTGTGTGCTGCCAAAAAGAGCTCTTGTGTGTTTCTCTTCGTACGAGTGTTCCACCAGCTAGCTTTCTTTCTTGCATCTCCATCTCGCGTGAGTATATTTCCAACAATTGGTATCAGAGCCGGTTTATGCCCAAGTATTTGCAGTTCAAGTATTTGCAGTTCAAGGAGATGTCGATCATCCCGGCGCATGCGGTAAGGGAGGGTGGCGTGTCACTCTCATACCCAATGCTCACCGCCACCAACTACTCCACCTGGGCGATCAAGATGGAGGCCAACATGGATGCGCAAGGTCTGTGGGAGGCCATCGAGCCTGCGGACGGGGAGGCCGTGGACACGAAGAAGGACAAGCTTGCACGAGCGTGTCTCTTCGGGGCTGTCCCTGACGATGTGCTGCAGCAGATTGCGAAGAAGAAGACCACCAAGGAGGCTTGGGAGAGCCTGAAGACGAGATACCTTGGCGTTGATCGAGTGAAGAAGGCGCGGGTGCAGACCTTGAAGAGTGATTTCAAGGACCTGCACATGAAGGACAACGAGTCCATCGAAGAGTTCTCAGGCAAAATCAGTGGCCTAGCGAACAAGATGAGTGACCTCGGTGCAACCATGGAGGATCCCGAGCTCGTGAAGAAGCTGCTTGACTCGGTGCCTGACAAGTTTTTGCAGGTAATCGCTGCGATCGAGCAGTTCTCCGATCTGGACAACATGCAGTTCGATGAGGCGGTTGGCCGCCTCAAAGCGTACAAGGAAAGGATACGGAAGCGCGGCGACAAGGTGGAGGAGCACCTGCTTCTCGCCTCCGGCGCCTCAGCAAGTGGTGCTCCATCCCGTGGCAAGAAGAACCGCACCTTTGACAAAGCAAAGGTGCGCTGCTACAACTGCCAAGGGTACGGGCATTACTCTTGGGAGAACAAGTGTGATGAGCAGAAAAAGAAGAAGGAAGAGGCACTGCTTGCAATGGCGGATGCCGACTACGAGCCGGCGTTGCTTTGAAGGTCGGCAAGAAGGTGACCAAAATAATGACAACAAGATTAGGGGGTGATTGTTAGATAATCTTATTGTTTGCATTAGTACCATGTTTAGTTTTTGTGCATGTCAGTCTGTAATAGGCTAGTCCATGTGAGAAGAGTGCCTTCGAGCTGGAGCAGCCGTTCTGCGAGGTGCTCGTGCGCGAGGGCCACGCCGCGCGCCTACTTCGTGGCCCCACTCTCGCCGCCACCGCCGCCCGCCGGAGCGAGCACCACCGGTTCGCCGTGCTTCAGGTGGCTTGGCTCGAAGCCGAGCTGCTCGGTTGTGTACGTATGCTTCGGCTCCTTCGCCGCCATCTCGGAGTACCAGCTCCGGGAGCTGGCGCTCGGCCTGGAGGCTTCGGGTCAGCCGTTCCTGTGGGTGGTGAGGGCCGACGGCTGGGCGCCGCCGGAGGGGTGGGAGGAGCGCGTCGGGGAGAGGGGGATGTTGGTTCGAGGCTGGGCGCCGCAGACGGCGATACTGACCCACCCGTCAGTGGGCGCGTTCGTGACACACTGTGGGTCGAGCTCGGTGCTGGAGGCGGTGACGGCCGGCGTGCCGATGCTGACGTGGCCGCTGGTGTTCAGCCAGTTCCTCGAGGAGAGGCTGGTGACGGAGGTCCTCGGGATCGGGAAGAAGATGTGGAACGGGCGGCGGAGCACGAGATATGAGGAAAGAGAGGCCGTGCCGGCAGAGGCCATGGCTCGGGCCGTGGCGAGCTTCTTGGAGCCCGGCGGCGCCGGGGAGGCGGCGCGGGGCAGGGCGCGGGAGCTGGCCGCCAAGGCTCGTGTGGCCGCCGCTCGGGGCGGCTCGTCTTTCCGTGACCTGCGTCGGCTCGTTGACGACCTGATCGAAGCAAGAGCGGCTGCCGGCGGGGTGGCCTCGCCGTCGCACGCGTGAATATTGGCAACCACACGCCAGACACCTGAATAGTGGCAGGCGTCAGTAAGGGTGTCGTCCAGTCTAATTGTTGTCGTGTCGAGACATTTGTCGAGTGAACAACAAAGGCCTAATTTGCTCATTGTAAATCTCCACCCTATTTCTACATCGCTGTCCAGTTCAAGTGTTCAAACTCCCCTGTGATGTGGCAAGGCACCGCCTCCCCTCCGTTTACCATGTAGATAACGCCTTATCTTCTCTCGCAGCGACGGGTTCCAGCGCCAATGGCCTTGAACAGCCTCCTGAACCTTCCTCCCTCCAAGATCGCGCTCAAACCCCCGCTCCCGCCAAACCCGACGGCGGGCCCGTCGTTCTCCACGCCACCGCGGCGACCCCCTCCCGGTCTCTTTCACCTCCGCAGCGAGCCGCCGAGGCTGCCGCGACGCGTCCACTCGTCCGCGTCCCCGCCCTCGTCGGGCGCCGCCGCGCCCTCCCCGCCCTCGTCGAGGGAGGAGGCCGTCGCGCAGGCGCGGTCCTGCCTCGCCGCGGCGCTGCAGAAGCCGCTCGCCAACTCGGTCCCGCTCAAGAAGCTCAAGCGGCAGCGGCAGCCCCGGTTCCGCGCCGAGATCCCCGTCGTCGACGACTCGCCGGGCTCCCTCGCGCGCCTCGCGCTCGACGTGTTCTCCGGCGGCGCGGGCGTGTCGCGGAAGGGCGCGCCGGCGCGGCTGCTGCTCGTCTGGCCCTCGGCCGAGGCGCTGGAGGTGGCCCTGCGGGAGTTCGGGAGCCAGGGGGACTCCGCGACGGCGCACGCCCGGCTGGGCTCGGAGGCGCCGGACGCGCTGGGCGCCTGCGACGCTGCGGTGTTCCTGGCGCCGGGGCCGGCGCAGGTGGAGCAGGTGAGGGTCGCCGCCGCCGCGGTGGACCCCAGGCCGGTGGTGCTGTTCAACCCGGCGTGGGGCTTCGACGAGGAGGAAGGGGAAGCGTTCGGCGCCGGCGGCGCGAGGGGCTTCGTGGCTTCCTTCGACGTGGTGTACTCCTTCACGGGGCTGGAGGTGAGGGTTCTGCTGAGCAAGAAGACGGGGGTGCTGCTCCGGTGCGTCGACGGAGGGAGGTCCGGCGGCGAGAGCTGGGTGCTCATGGTGGAGAACGACGGCGGAGCGCCGGAGGGGCAGGAGTTCAGGGTCGTGTCGCGGCTAAAGAAGCGGCCGACGATCGGCGAGGTGGAGACGATGCTGTACAACCTCATGGCCGCCAACTCGCCGGTGACCAAATCGGCCAGATTCCTCAGGGAGATGGTGTCCAATGTGACCGGAGGGAAGGCGAAGCAGTGATTGATTCATCCTGAGAACATGGATGTCTATAATTTAAAACGAAGGGAATACTAGTGAAAACAATTTATTGTGCTTGTATCTTGCAGCCACCTGTTATTGTAGGTTTTATCTTTGCTGAAATTTATCGCAAAGTTTCAAACAACATAAATCTAAATCTAGTGCAAAATGCAACATATTAACACTCACGGCTGGTCCTAAACCCCAAACATGGCCGCTCTCTGTTTTTCGGCTCTCCAGAGATGGGCTCCCAGCCCTACACGCCGTCAGCATTGCCCGCCATTTGCCCATTTCCGTGGGGGCAACGGACGGCGAGGCCGTCCCGCCGGCAACCGCTCTTGCTTCGATCAGGTCATCAATGAGGCGGCGCAGGTCGCTGTACCATGAGCCGCCCTCCGCCACGGCCGCGTGCGCCTTCGCCGCGAGCTCCCACGCCCGGGCCCTCGCCACCTCCCCCGCCGCCGGGCTCCAGGAACCTCACCACGGCCTCCGTCGGCACGACCCCCTTCTCCTCGTACCTCGTGCTCCGCGGCCCGTCCCAAACCCTCTCCCCGATCCCGAGGACCTCCGTCACCAGCCTCTCCTCGATGAACTGGTCGAACACCAGCGGCCATGTCAGCATCGGCACGCCGGCGGCCGCCGCCTCCAGCAGCGAGCTTGACCCGCAGTGCATCAGGAACGCGCCCACCGCCGGGTCCGCCAGGATTGCCGTCTGCGGCGCCCACCCTCTGACCAGCATGCCTCTGCCCCCAACGCGCTCCGCACACCCGTCCGGCGGCGCCCACACGTCGGCTCTCACCGCCCACAGGAACGGCTTGCCCGACGCTTCCAGCCCGAGCGCCAGCTCCCGGAGCTGATCGGCCGAGATGGCAGCGTAGGTGCCGAAGCACACGTGCACCACTGACCAGCTCGGCTTGGAGCCAAGCCACGAGGCACGGCGACCCGGGGGCAACGGTGGCTGGGAGACGGGGCCGACGAAGTAGCCGCGCCTCAAGGGCGCGACGCGACGCGCACGTACATCTCGCAGTACGGCTGCTCTAGGTCCAGGAACGCGTTGACGGCGGCGCCAAAACACCTGTACACAGCGCCGCTCGCCGCGAATCGAGCCTGTCTTCAGGCTTTGGTGGGCGTCGGGATCCTTATGTGGTAAGCCAGGGACGGCCACCACCTGGGACTCGGAGTCGGAGGAGGCGCATGGCGAGCAACGAGAAGGCGCCGATGACACTGAACGCGACGCACGGCACGTAAGCCGAGCTCGGCGGCGACGGCGCTGTTCCAGAAGAAGTGGTAGCCGGTGACCGCCTCGGGGGACCGCTCTCTGAGTAGCACCTCCTGCGCCGGCCGCGTCAGGGCCTCGGCGGCGGCGGCGGCATCCAAGCGCCACGCGTCGTCTCCGGCCGCGGACAGGTTCTCGGCGCCAGGAGCGAGGCCGTCCACGCGCGGTAACTGGGGACGTGGTGACCTCGACAAAGGCGCTCGCCACGGGGCCGAGCGTCTCACACTACCACCGGGGCGCTCGCCAGGGTGACGGCGAGTGTGGGCTCGACTGCGTCCGGCCTTGCCGCGACGAGGCGGACGGCGAGGTCGGCGTAGGGGCCGATGTGACTGGTGGTGAAGAAGGGCACCAGCAGGATTTACATCTTCCTGCCGCGCTCGGCAACTGGTGCCATTGATTCCTTTATTTTTTTTGAGATTGACTCAACATCAGGCTTCTTTGTTGGGTTCCTCTGCCTCGGTGTGCGCTCGGAAAAATATTTTTAAAAGAAATCTTGTATTTCCAAAAGAAATCTTTTGTGCATGCAGTACTAAATAAATTCTATTTGTAAAACATATTCAGAAATGAGTGCAATTTTACGTGACGAATCTAATACGCCTAATTAATCCTACAATAATGCTACAGTGACCATTCTCTAATCGTGTGGTCAAAGACCTCATTAGATAGGTCTCGTGAAATAGTCCAATATTGTGAAGTTAATTTTGTAAACTGACTTTATTTAACACCCTTAATTATTGGTCAAAAAGGGTGTAAATATTTTTTCACCTTCAAAGAAACAAGGCCATTAGAACCATCGATGAAGAAAAGATCCAAACGAAACTGATCAAATATTTGGTGATCAGTGATAGTGAGACCAAATTTAAATAGTTTATTGATTTAAATAACCTTCACGTTTCCCTCGCGGCAACGAATGAAAGGAAACTGATCGAGACTAGAAGCAGACTCGTTCAGTCCTCCTTTTGAAAAGTTTGCAGGAGCTCTGTTATGTCATTTAACAAGGGGGACTGGGAAGCAAGTGAGTGATTAATAAACACTCAACATTAGAGTATGCTCAAGAGTTCCTAATAAACATTTCTAATAATTAATTTTAGAAATGATGTGTAAAAAATAAGGTCCCAACAGTTGTCTAAAGCTGTTTTCAATGGTTTCGCGTGCCCAACATTAACTCTATCTTGAGCTAAATTTATCCCTCCTTTGTGCACTTCAATCCCGCTAAAAATGATGGAGAATACTGTTCACAGTGGGCAAAAAATCAACTTTTAGACCTATAGATAGATGATGTGGCAATAATTAAATCTTTTCGGGGACAATTTTTTCGAACTTAGGTAGAAGGATATTTTTTACTCTAATAGCTTTTAGTAAGATGCTAATTAAAATCAGTTTTTAGGCCTTCATTTTTTAAACACCCATGTAGATGCTCTTAAAACTCAGGTCTTCAGAACAGTACCACTGACGCTGACGTGCAAGGTTTTTTTATGTGCCATGAGATGCACACGTCACATTGTATAATATTGTCGGTAGGCGTTCCTAACTATCTCCAACAAGCAATGCCTAAAAACAAGACTTATTTCCACAAAAGGGTCATCTACAGTTAAAAAACGAACCTACCCAAATCCTATCTCCTCCAACAGCCGAGATGCAAAACGAGACCCAAATCTCCTCCTCTACGCGCGCCGGCGACGAGGAGCACGGGGCTCTCCCTCTCGCCGCCCGGCCGTCCCTCCCTCCCTCCGCTGGAAGCCGCCCCGGAGCCCCACCGCCGGCCGCGGAGCCACCGCCTACTCCCCGGAGCCCCGCCGCCGGCTGCGACTTCCTCCTCCACCACGCCAGCCACGGCCTCCTCCACCTCGGCCTCGCCCTCCTCCTCCTCCCAGCCATGGCGGCCGCGACCTGCTCATCCTCCTTCTCCCCGCCGTTGCGGCCATGGCAGCCACGCCGCCGACCGCGGAGCTCTCCTCCTCCCCGCCGTCGCGGCCATAGCGGCCGCGCCGCCGCCCCGGAGCCCCGCCGCCGGCCGCAGAGCCGCCGCCTACTCCCCGGAGCCCCGCCGCCGGC
>OAMR01000104.1:889521-926584 GCA_900205405.1 Echinochloa crus-galli | reverse complement strand
CTCGGCAAAGGCTTTGCCGAGTGCATAACTAAATATAGGTAAATAAAAAAACTAATTGCATAGTTTTGATGTACACGACGAGACGAATCTTTTGAGCCTAGTTAGATCATGGTAGGACAATATTTACCACAAACAAACGAAAAGTGCTACAGTACGCTACAGTGTCAGATGCGACATTTTTACCAAACTTTCAAGCGAACACCCCCTTCTGGCCTGCTATTCGTTGCGGCACAACACATTAAAAGCTACTGGTCCCCCGCCACCACCGTGCCGCTCGGTTAGATGAGCTGGACCACCAGACGTCTGCTTGCTGCCGAAACCATAACCCATGCTCTAAAGCAGCAAGATCCGCACCAGCAGCCTCTTTAGCCCAGCCCAAAGCATCGAAAGACTCAAACAAAGCACAAAATTCCAAGGAATGGCTTCCCCTACGCAGAGCAAGAAGCTCCGCATCCTTCTCATCCCGTTCTTCGCCAGCAGCCACATCGACCCCTTCACCAACCTCGCCTTCCACCTCGCCACCGCCAGGCCGGACGACGTCGAGGCCACCGTCGCCGTCACCCCGGCGAACGTGTCGGTTGTCCGTTCGGCTCTCTCCCGACGCGGCCCCGACGGTGCCACGGTTCAGGTGGTGACATACCCGTTCCCTGCCGTGGATGGCCTTCCGCCAGGCATCGAGAACCTCTCCACGGTAGCGGCCGCGGACGCCTGGCGCATCGACACAACCGCCATGGATGAGGACCTGATGCGGCCAGGACAAGAAGCTCTCATTAGGGAGCGCTCGCCGGACGCCGTCATCACCGACATGCACTTCTTCTGGAACGCCGGCGTTGCTGCGGACCTAGGGGTGCCATGCGTTACATTTCACGCTATAGGTACGTTCCCAACACTTGCCATGTTGAACCTCGTGTTCGGCGGCGTCGCTGGAGATGTGGTGACTGTCCCTGGGTTCCCAAGCCCGGACATACGGGTCCCTGTTAAGGAGCTGCCAGAGTTCTTGAGGACCCAGAAAATAGTCCCTCGCTCCACCGGAGATCGGACATTTTTTTTTTGCGCAAAGAGGATGCCATGGCCTCGCCATCAACACTTTCTTCGATCTGGAGCGTGGGTACTGCGAGATGTATGTGCGCAATGGATATGTGAAGCGCACTTACTTTGTCGGGCCCCTCTCGCTGCCAACACCAACAACCGGACCAAGCGCCGCTGACTCACAGTGCATCCGCTGGTTGGACACGAAGCCAATCCAATCAGTTGTGTAACTATGCTTTGGAAGCTTGACTCATGTCTCTGATGTTCAGCTTCTCGAGTTGGCTCTTGGGCTTGAAGCCTCTAAGGACAGTCCCAACCCTCCTAGTCAGTTAGTATCCATAGAATTAATGAGGTTAACAACTAAGTAAAAATCTGACGTGGCAGATGTATTAAAGAGGAGAGATGAAAAAACAACGAAACCGGGTCGCATGCACGACACCGGCTCGTCACGCGGACCGAGACGATGAAAAGCAGGACCCACCGTTTCTTCCCCAACATCTCGATCCGCTGCGCAGCCCCTCCCTTCCGCCGCCGTGCCTACCCCGGCTACCCCTCTCGCGCACCCGCTTTTCTCTGGCGCGCAGACTCCTCGCGCACGCATGAATCATCTCTGCGCCAAGATCCCCTTCTCTGTTTATCTGGCTGCCCTCAATTTTTTCCCCAATCACTCATCTACGAAGAAATTGTCCAAATCCATCCCTAATCCATCATCCCCAAGCCTTAAGCAACAATCAAACAGGCCGATTCGAGGAAGCGGCAGTCGGAATCCAATCGAGCCGCTGGGGAGACGGCCGACCTTGCTCCAGCCGTTGGTGGTGGTCCAGGTGCCGGCGGTGGATCTCTGTAGATGCTGTGGCTGCTACTGGTACTCCAAGCCCCTTGCTCCACATGCCTGTGCTGCCCCTCGCGCTTCAGTCATCCGTGGTTCATCCCCTGTGTTGCAGCCGCAGGTGCTCATGCCTGTACTGAGTTAGCTGCCAGTTGATTTTTTGGATGATAATTCCACCAACAACTAGGAGTCATATTTAGGTTGATGCGTGTACTGAGTTTTGATGTCAATGGTTGTACTGTTCGATCGAAGAATGATTGCTAATCTGTTGAAGTTATATCTTAGCAGGATGTATACTGTGCCAATTTGTTGATAGGCCTCATCAAGTGTATAGCGATGGGTACACGATAGTTTTGCTATAGCTAATCCTCATACATGCATAAAGGTAATTAATACTTATTCTCGTAGAAACTGCCGTAGACATCGTGGGTTGGAGGAGCAGTGTCTACATATGATGTCTTGCTGATATGGCAATATGGACACTGTTTATGGACATGGTGGGTCTTCCTGTGGGTGGTCAGGAGCGAGAAGTGGATGCCACCGGAGGGTTGGAAGGACCGTATTGGGGATAGAGGGATGGTTATCACAGGATGGGCTCCACAGACGGAGATTCTTGCGCATCCATCGATAGGGGTATTTATGACGCACTGTGGATGGAACTCTGTCATGGAAACTATGGCGGCTGGCGTGCCGGTGCTAACGTGGCCAATGGTGGTCGAGCAGTTCATCACGGAGAGGTTCGTGACGGAGGTTCTAGCAATCGGAGAGCGGCTGTGGCCGGAGGGTGCTGGAGTGAGAAGCACAAGGTCTGAAGAGCACGAGCTGATCCCGGCCGAGGCAGTGGCACGAGCGGTGGTCAATTTCATGGAGCCCGGAGGGGCTGGGGATGCCGCGAGGAGCAGAGTCAAGGAGCTCTCCGCAAAGGCTCGTGCGGCCATGGCGGAAGGTGGCTCCTCCCACCGTGATCTGTGCCGCCTGATTGATGATCTCGTCGAAGGAAGAACGACTGGTGCAGGAACGATGCCAGTCCATAGTCTGATACCCTAAATCGAGGCTGTACTCTGTTGGTCGATGACTCGATGTACACGTTTTCAGTTTTTCAATGTTTGGTTAGTACTTGTACTTCAACTATACCGGCCTTGGCATCAGGCAAGGCATGGCGCGCGGCTGCAGAAGCTGGATATATAGTAGTGGTATAAAAAATGTAGTGTTCTTTCTGCAAAATTTGTACCTGAACTATTGTCAACGTAAGTCTGAACCGTGTTTGTTTAACGAAGTGGTTTTCCCAGAGAGCTGGTTGCTGAAACCTATGTGTTGTCTGTGCTGCTGAATGTGTTGTCGGTAACTGAAGCAGTATTGTGTGTTTGTTTTCTGGTCAGGTCGCTCAGTGAGCTATTGCGACCTGCAATGCAATTGGACACCCGGAGATACTCTCTGCTATGTCACTGAAGGAAAATGGAAAGAATTTGATGTGGTCTCTTCGAAGTGATACTTTTCCATCTTGTATTTGGAGGCTTTTGTCAATGCTGAAAACAATTTATTGCAACGTTGCAGACATCTGAATTCAAAGCGCATCAAATTGGTTTGTTTGATTTACAGCCACAATTTATCACTTCAAACTTAGCCAAAAACGCCAGACCAGCACAACAACGCACTTTGAACTTCCTAATGCTCCGTTTTGTTAGGTGCCATAGCACTGCTCCAGCTTTATTTTCAGAAAAAAGAAAGAGAAAAACCAAAGGAGAAAACAAATACAGGTCATGGAGTTCGAGGAACTTTGGCAGGACAGAAATCACAACAAAAGTTGTAGCTGACTAATACAGTGGTAACCACCACCGGATAGTCAAGGCGGTGGGTATACGCTCACTTGCTGCCGATGATGCAACTACTGTCGTCCCTGCAGCGGCCGCTCTTGCTTCTATTAGGTCGTTGATCAGACAGTGTAGATCACGGTGAGAGGAGCCTCCGTCCGCCACCGCAGCATGAGCCTTCGCGGAGAGCTCCTTCACTCTAGTCCTTGCAACGTCCGCTGGCAGGTAGTCGATACGCATGGACCAGAGACATATATCGACACGTCGCTGCCGGCGAACAGTGGACATGTCGGGCGAGATGGCCCGGCCTCCGGAGACTGGAGCCCCGTGCGATAATGGAGATGATGCAGATCGCTGCGCGTGCAGCTGCATGCGCTGGTGCGACCCTTGCTCAGCTCCGTTCGGCCGGGGTTGGGAGAGAAAGGGTGCGCGTGAGACGAGCAGCAGCCGGCCGGTCGGGGTGTGCGTGCTATCGGCGAGGCGGTGAGGTAGCCAGCTCAGCCGAATCCGGCAAGCGGCGAGTCAAGGACCGTGCTAAAGCGCGATCCATCGTGCGCTAAGGCGACCGCGTGATCCCGTCTTCGATTCCTTCCGTTCCCGCCACATCGTCTTTCTCCTCACCGGTAGCCGCCGTCACCCCACTCCGGTGACCTCGGCCGTCTCCGCCGTCGCCCGCCGACCACCACCACGCTAACCTGTCGACGCCGCGTCCTCCGCCCCTCCTTCGCCCCCGCCGCCCCGCGGCTCCGGCAGTGCCTCGCCGCCTCCTCCCATCGCCACGTTAACCCGCCGATCATCGTCTTCTTCGTCGCCTCTTCTGTCCCGCCGCTGGCACCGCCCACCGGGATCCCACCGTCCGGCCGACGTCATCGCCGTCCGGCCCTCCGCCCGTCGTCCCCGCCGGATCAGCTGCCACTCCCTGACCCCACTTCTAGATCCGTCAGCGGTGGATCTCCCCCGATAACCCCACCTCCTAGCTCCGACCTCTAATCTGGTGGCGCCGGCACCGAAGAAGCCGGGCGGCGCGCGGATCGCGTTCGGCGCGACCGGTCGTCTCATAGACTTAGCGCAAGTCAAAGGGCTCGAGGTCAAGCAAGGAATCAAGCCACGGCAATCTGCCTCGGGCCACGTCCCGTACGACTACGACAACTGGGAACGCAAAGCGGTGGATCGGACGGACCAGCCCACGCCTCTGACGTCGATGACACAGATCCCAGCCGTTAAACCTCTCTCGGGCCCACGAGCCAGAGTCCCACCCGCACCCCCGGGCTCCCTCCCTCTCCTTCTCCCCCGCTCCAAATCGACGCCCACCACCGCATGATCCGCGCCCCTAAACTCCCCGCCGAGCACTGGCCATCGCCAATCCGCCGCCGCCTCCCCCTCTCCCCGATCCCTCGTAGTATCTCCCGCGGCCTCGCCTGCCCGCCGCGCGCCGCCTTCCAAACCGCCCAAACCCTAGCCCCGACGCCGCGCCGCGCGTCGCCCCGCCTCGGCCCTGTCCTCGGCCTGCTGATGGATCCGGCCGCGCACGCGCCCGCCCCCGCCCCGGCCGCCGGCGGGCGGTGACGAGGAGACGAGCGAGCTGCCCGAGGAGCTCGCCAAGGGGGTCGTGTGCCTCGAGTGCGAGACGTCGGCCGAGGCGGCGGCCGCGGGGGTAGGCGGGACCTGCCGCGTCTACGTCGTCGGCACCGCTCATGTGTCGCAGGTGAGCTGGTGTTGTCACTCGTGTAGTCCTCCGATGTGATGTACCAACGATCGACGATTTTGTGCGTGAATCGTAGGTGTTCGAATTGGGTTGTCAGAACGCAAGCCCCGTATGGCTGCGTGTAGGCATTGCATCCGATTTAGAGGACAATGGATGTTCGGATTATACTTTTCGTGCAATCGTGCCGAGGTAATGATATTGTGAGACAAATAGGTCCCGATTGTTCTAAGAACTGTATAGTCCTGGTACAAAATTAGAACAGTGAAACACGGGGACCTTGTACTGCATAGCTACCTAGTGAACTAAACGCAAGCTGCCTTTTCTGGTGGGATTTCGTCATTAATTCTGATGTTTTCCCCCACTAACTGGCCATTGTGCATAGCATCTACAGGTTGGAGTGTGAATGTATCAAAAGGACAGAGTTAGTACTAGTCATGGCTTGGGTATTTGACACTTGATTTTATTGCAGGAATCGTGTGATCAAGTGAAGGCAGTCATCAACCACCTGAAACCTCAGGTTCTTCCTCTATTTGCTCATCATCAGTAAATTTTGCAAGTGGTGGATTTTGGCAGGTTTGCTGCCTGCTTTGGAGTGTTTTTACTTTTGTTGTTTGATATGGCATGATATTCCTCTAATTCCTTTGCATCTATCATGCATATGCAGGCTGTTTTCTTGGAGCTCTGTGCCAGTAGGATTGCAATTTTGACACCACAAAACCTTCAGGTATACTCGGTATCTGTGACATGATGAATAGCCAACCGTCTTAGTGTTGGGGGCATTCTTCTTGATTGTATAAAGTTGGGCAAAACAACAAGGTAGAATGGTGTGCCCTTTTTGGATTTTGAACCATCACATAATTAAAGACATTTATGCTTTTGTATTGCATGAATACTGGTTTTCTGTGTAGTAAAGTTTTTTTACTGGACCCTCCTTATATAACTCTATATAACCATAGAGATATACTCACTTTTAAGAAAAGTTTGAGCCTTACCAATGGCATCATCCAAAATAGAAGCTCTTTATTTTCTGGAGTATAATGTATCACCTAGTTCATCCTTTGACCTGCTCTTGCAGGTTCCTACCATGAATGAAATGATTGACATGTGGAAGAAAAAGAAGATGAACACTTTTGGAATTCTCTACAGCTGGTTCCTTGCGAAGGTATTGGTGGATCTTTGTCTTCACAGTTAGCATTAGTACAGTCACTTTCTTATCACCTGATATGCGCAATTGTTTTTTGTTATCCAAGGTTGCTAGCCAACTTGAGGTGTTACCTGGAGCTGAGTTTCGAGTGGCATTTGAGGAAGCAATGAGTTATGGTGGCAAAGTAATCCTAGGAGATCGCCCTGTCCAGGTATGCAACTTAGCAGTGGAGCTTGGGTTGTATGTGGATAAATCTTGGAGTAAACATAACCAACTTCTGAGCTGGTTGGTTTCCTGCATTTGACATAGCGATTCAAACAAAATGGTAATATATTTTGATTGGCACACTCGTGCATACTCATCTTTTTGTTTCTGAAAAATATAAACATTTTCAAAACGACATGTGCATAGCAGTTTGCATTGATTAAAGAACAATGGTCACCTGTTGCTTATTTTGATTGTCACACTTCTGTTGGTATTTGACCAAAGATTGAGATACACCACTAATGTAGAACTAATGTAGGAATTACTTTGAGGAATAATGAAGCATTTTAGAGGTTTCACCCTATGTTTTTATTGTTCCTGACTGTCGCTTGTGGGCATCACAAAAAGAAAATCCTTTACATATCGGTCAATGCCTTTTAAAATCATGGTTTCTGAAATGTGCTGCACAACTAGTCTAAGTTTGGTTACTTTGACTATACAACTGATACTTTCTCATCTCTATTCTTTATTGTTTTGAAGATCACTTTGAGGAGGACCTGGGGAAAGATGTCACTATGGCACAGGGCTAAATTTCTGTACTATATTATTTTCCAATCCATTTTTTTACCAAGCCCAGAGGAACTTAATAAAATGGTATGATGTTCTAATGGTTCATTACCTCTATGCCACCGTGAAATTTCACAGTTCCCCTTATATGCCACTTACATCTCAATGACATGTGGCCCTGGGCCCACATGACAGTGAGACATCATGAAAGTTAATCTTCCTTCTGGATCTAAATATATAAAAGAGTCCACTGTTATCGCATTCACATTGTAACGACAGCCCTCCTTGTCTACAGTTGAAAGATATGGATGATGTTGACATGCTAACACTTGTTATTCAAGAGATGAGTAAGGCATTTCCAAGTTTGATGGAGACGCTTCTACATGAACGTGACATGTGAGTTCCTTTGGTACAATAATAATTTTAAGCAAAGTAGCTTTGTTGTTATTTGCAGTAGCGCTTTATAGTAATAGTAAACTATAATCATTAAAATATCTTCAGGTATATGTCTTCGAAATTGTTGACGGTGGCGAGGGAGCATTCTTCAGTGGTTGCAGTTGTGGGAAAAGGGCATGTTTCTGGAATAAAGAAAAACTGGCAACAGCCGATTCAGGTTTGTTTTTTAATTGAAAAGTATTTTTTTCGAGTAGGGGATCATATATATAAATTCTGTTATGAATATTAAAGTCATCACTGTCTGTATATTGCCCAATAGGTTAATGTTTGATTAATCACCGGTAATACATACAGTATTTCATAATTGATATGCACTTTTAAGTTTCAAAATGTTCCTTGCAGGTAAAGGGTTTATTAGAACTACCAGTGGCTAACAAAGGTGCTTCCAAGCTGAAAATTTTAGCGTCTGTTGGAGCACTGAGCGGTGTAATAATAGCATCCGGGATATACATATGGGGTAGAAAATAGCAAATGCACACATAATGAATAGCATTTACTTATAATTTGTTTCATTTGTTTTAAATAGATGTAACTTCTGAAATTGAAGTTAAACAAATGAAAGAACTGGGATGCAAGTGGGTACCCAATGGGTTTTTTGGGTCAGTCACTCTAGTTCATTTCATCTTCTAAATTATTTACATGGCATGCCACTCTAGTTTATTTTTCTAAGTTTTGGGTCGATCCAATGACCCAAAATCATATATACTTGCATCCCTAGAAAGAACAGGTCCATCAGATAATGAAAGGTCGCTCTTATCGTGATCTCATTATCGTGGCATATATATCTCATTCTTTGACAAGTCTAAATTCTGATAAATAGCTCCATTTCCAAGCATCAAGCATTTGCGCCTGACACAGTCCTTCTCAGGCTTATTCACTTTGACAAGTTACATGTTAGCTTGCATGGACGTTGACGCAATCTTTGGCTCTTTGCTATCACTAAAATAAAATATAGCGTGGTCTTGGTGACCAAATCAAATTGTGGTTGACCAAACTGATTTGATGCGCATAATTCGTCAAGCCATGGAGGCCCTGAAATGCCTCTCTCTGTATAAACTAGCAGGACATTTCGTCAGTGTCGGCCATGTGAACAGAACATAGCAGAGTTCCCCTATCACGATATTTTTACACCTCGTGCTCTCCTGAGCTAACAGCAACCGAGAAAACCGTACGAATTAACCGTGTGAATAACTGCATATATGTGCAATTCGACCCTGAACCTAGTCAACAAAAATGCCACACGTCGGCCTGATCTCCCCGAGATCGCCGACGAGCACGTCGGTGCGGCCCATCTTGACCATGGCGGCGGCGAAGTCGGCGTAGTACTCGTCCGGCGACGACGCCCTGGCTACCTTCTCGACGTAGCCCCTGGTGACGGGGTCGTGCAGGAGGCTGCCGTCGGACTGGAAGAGCCCGCCCGTGGCGAGCACGTGCCGGTAGTAGCTCAGGTCGAAGGTGTAGTTGCTGCCGGGGTCCAGGGGCACCTTGGTCTTCCCTTCGCCGGCGGCGGCGGCGTCGCCGGGGCGCGGCGGCGGGCAGAGCCTCCTGAGCTCGGCGGCGTAGGCCGGCGCCAGCGACGGGTCCTGGTCCATGTTGCCGGTGAAGTTGTAGAGGCGCTTCTGGATCGGGCCGCAGTGGGAGGTCCCGATGCTGTGGCACCCTGCACGCACGCACGTCGGAGGCAACGCGGCCGTTAGCTAGCTAGCGGATGTGGAGTGGTTGGGTTGCATTGGATGGCTAAGCCAAGCCAAGCCGTTGCTGTCGCTCGCGCGGAAAGCGAGGAGGCGGTGTCGTGGAGAGGAAAGGAGGGGGGCGGGCAGGTGGGTATGGGTACCGAAGAGGACGGCGATGTCCTTGGAGTTGAGCGACTTGACGCTGAAGAAGGTCTTCACATCGACGATGTTGGAGTCCGGCGGCGGCAGGTCGTTCTCGACGTACTCCGCCACGGTGACGTTGCCGTCGCGCCGCCCGGTCTCCACGTCGTACCACGGGCCGTGGCTCTGGGCGCACGCACGCACGCAGCAGCACACGAGCGTTTTGTTTTGTCAGCAAAAGAGCAGAGCAACGCGCGCGCGCACACAACGAGAATGGCTCTGCAGGATCGTATCAAGAGCTCGATCCGAAGACGCATGGCGGGCTCACCAGGTAGACGGCGTCCCTGGCGGCGATGGCGATGATGTCGGCGCAGGAGACGGTGAGCGGGCAGACGGTCTCGAGCCGGGCCTTGATCCGCTCGATGGCGTCGAACCCCCGCATGCTGTGGTTCGGGACCGCGTCCCGCTCCGTCTTCCCCTTCCTCGACCGCAGCATGATCGAGCCGTCGCAGCCCTTTCATATTCATTCGCGTGAACAGAGCGCATACATACACCAGAGCATCAGGATCCATCACCAGGCACAAGGCACGCGTAAATTAATCCTTAGACGAAAGAAAAGGTAGCTTGATTGTTTACATACCTGGACGAAGCAGTCGTGGTAGTGCATCCGGAGCAGGGACGGCGCGAGCGTGGCGTCCTCCATGAGGATGAGCCTCATCTCCCCGAGCACGACGTCCTCCGCGATGGGGCACGCCGCGCGGTAGAACCCGACCTCCAGCCCGGCCTCCGGCGCGCCCGCGACGGCGCTGACCACCACCACCAGGGCCGTCGCCGCCGCAAGAAGCAGCTGCTGCGGCGGCCACCGCCGCCGCCGCCGCTCGCTCCACATCAAGAAACGGCCGGCCGGCCGCCGGAGATCGATCAATCAGAGCACACGCCGCGGCCAAGCCAAGGCAGCAGGTGACTCGATCAGGAGACGGAGACGATCGCAGAAGGACGAGACGGTGGACGCGGTGGGAGGAGGAGGGGATCGGGAGGCGTGGTGGGGCGCGAGCTGTAGTACGCCTGTACTGCGCGGCGCAGTACGTGATCGCGATCACACAGGCCGGGGATGGAAGGATGAAGGGGATGGAAGTCAGCGCGTCTGGTTGCCCGGTGGCTTTCGGATGGTGCGTGACGAGACGAGACCAGCCGGCCGGCGAGAGGCTCCTCTCGAGGCTACGAGGGGAGGGGAGAGGGCGTTGGCGCGTTGCGGTTGCGGTTGGGGTTGGTGCGCGCTCGCGCGTGTCTCCACTCGAGCCGGACGACCGAATGCTGTTAGCTCTCGTTCGTTGGGTTGGGTACGGCCCGTTCAACAGTTTCGTCTGTTTCCGGAAGCGTGTCTCGTGGTTGGTGGATGAATTGACGCGGCGATCCGATTCAGAAAGGTTCCAGAGTCCAGACAGCCTTTGCAGATCAAGGGAGATGTTATGTTTGAGTAGCTTCGTCGCAGCGCGCGTCAGCTTGAAGTGAGCACGGACCGGGGGATTTCCATCCGGTTTCGCTGTTGCCTCTTGCGGAAAATAAACAGCTGTCTCGCCCTTGCAAGCCTGTGCTCTCTTCCTCAAGATATGAACATTCGATTTCCTTGGCGCGGGAATAAGAAAATCATTCAGTCGACTGATATAGGACGTGTGCTGTTCTAAACTAAACCACTGACGTTTTCAAACTTCTCCGGAAATGTTGTCTGGCTGGCGAATCATTGGGACGTGGGGGGACCGACGCGTTGAGGATTCTGGATTCTTGATTGACTAGAAACTGCGGCGCGGCCGATGCCGCGCCTTGCCTGAGGAAGCCAGTGTGGACAATATATATGTGTATATATTTATGTATTTTGATTGTTAAAGGATGTAAAAAAATCTCTGGGAGAAGTTTGTCCGTGGATGTAGTGATTGTTGTGAAAAGTTGGACTGCGCCATTCAAAATTTTGCAAGCAAAATGAAAAGACAAATGTTTGGACAATGCATAGAAAGAAGTTTAAGCCAAAATAGAGGTGATTTGGTCAACGAAATGTGCATATAAAAAATGGAGAAAACCTACGGATGTTTACTTGATTTGGACTGACCAAAGTTTGGAGCCTTACCATTTTTTAATAGTGTATATTTAGACTAAACAAGTTATACAAAAATTAGTTGTATAATCCATCTACAAGATTGGTTAAAGGATTGGTGCTTCTTTTTGGACGAAATTCATCAAGTAAGTTGACGTGGTAGATAAAGGTGCACTGAAGTTCATTAGTTCAGTAGCCTGGTTGCTTGCTGCCTCGCGCCGCTCAAGCAAAGATTCAAGCAAATCATGATCTGCCCATACAACAGCTGAAGCAGACACACAAGCCCATGACATATTAAGTACCCTGTTAAAGAATCACGATTTGCTGCTGTTCCTATTTCTCCAACCATGTAGACCAAGAACAGACCAAGTTAAACTCATGGCTGGCCACAAATTTGTGAGCCGTAAGCCACGCCACTTCAATTCTTTGGACGTAGAACATCTCCATCATCCGCTTGTTTGATCCTCTTCATCAGTCCGTGGATCTCCAGCTTCATCTCGCGTTTCTCCCGCGGGCTGAGCCCCTCGCCCACCTCCACCTGCACGGCGAACCGCGGCACCGCGCTCGCGAACGGCCGCTCCGAGGCCAGCGCCGCGGCGTCGTCGTCCTCGCAGCGCCACCCCGGGAGGCAAGCCAGGAGAGCGCCGCCTTTGGAGTCGGCTAGTCGGGCTTCTCTTATGCGGAGAAGTACGATTCGTCCGCGTCCGTGAGCAAGCCGGCTAGGTCGTCGGAGCGCTGCAGGCAGAGGAGGCGCTTAACTCGAGCGCGAGCGCACGGACGCGGGGGTCCGGCGCGCCGAGCCACGGGACCTCTCCCCGCGCGTGGAGCTCGTCCTCGAGCGGGCTGCGAATGGCGGCCACCAGCCCGCCGAGCGCTCGCAGCAGCGCCAGCGAGTCGGACGCGGACGCCACCAGCGCGCCGACGGCGGGGCCCCCATTAGAACCGGCCCCACGAACACGTCCTTGTTGAAGCGTACCAGCGCCAACACAGCCGCCGCGCAACCGTCGCCCACGGCCGGGTCCCCAAGCTTCGCCCCCACGGCAGCGAACACGCCATGCTGCAGCAGCGCGTGATGGAGTCGCAGGTCAAACCGGAGAGGAGTGCGCGGGCGGCGTCCGCCTCACCGCCGTCGGGCGCGCGATCCCCCTCCGCGCGGCGCACCGGCGGCGGACCCAATCACCCCCGTCGTTCCCCTGCTCGGGAGCCACCGCTGCCCCGCGCGGAGGCCACCCCGCCGCACTGCCTTGCTCGGGCCTGGGCTAGACCGCCGTTCGCCGCCGCTCCGCCCGCCGTTCGCACTCACGGGCGTCCGCCCCCTCGTCGCCAGACGCGCCGACGTCCGCCGCCGCTTCGTGATGGAAGGAGGGGAGGCGGCACGGAGGAGAGGGAGAGAGAGAGGCGGAGGGGGCGGCGCGGGTGCCCTGCCGAGTCGAGCGCGGATGGCGCTGCGGGGCCGCGCGCGAAGAGGAAGGGTGCCGCCGCCCGCGGATCTGGCGGCGCGACGAGCGCCGACGACGACGAGGGGTGCAGCTCGCCGGTGAAGGGGACTCCGTGGGTGCCCGGCAGAGGGGGCAGCGTAGAGAGGGAGAGGGATGGGAGGGGGCAGCGCGGGTGCCCGCGGTGGGGGGAGCCAGCGGCGCGGCGGCGGCGCGTGGGAAGGGAGCGACAGAGACAGAGAGAGAGAGAGGAGGAGCCGAGGAGGAGGAGGAGGAGGACGGCGGGTTGATTTCAGAAAACTTCAAGGGCCTTTTTGAAAATTTCTGTGAGCTCGCGCGATCTCAGCCGTTGACGCACCCGATCCGACGGCCGCAAATTGCAGGCGACGTGGCCCTATGAGCTTCCTGAGCTTAGCTTAGGTTTCGTTATGAGAAGATTGGGGCGTGCGGGTCGGGGGTCCTATGGGAATAGGCCGGCCCGGCCCTTATGGCCTCAAGGTCAATTTAGAGGGCCATGGGCCGACCCAATTTAGTCTTTAGTTACGGCCTTAATGACCCAAGGATAATGTGGGTCGGCCTTGTTCACCCTTTAGGCTATGCTTAAGCAAACCATCGGATAAGTTTTTGGTCATGTTGCTACTTGACAATTGCTAATTTATAAAAAGAAAAATAATTGTGTTGCTATAATACTACCGGTAATTACGTGAAAAGAAGGAAAAAAAATATTGTACACGTGCTGCTGAGCATCAACATAAAAAAAATATTCAAACAACATCTTATATGCACCCATAGATAGAAATACAAAGTTAATTTTTATGTGCGAAACGGTATATGGATGTAAATTGCGTGAGACTTTTGGGTCGGCCCTATCATACCTATTGGGTCAGTAGGGTCCGGCTCTATAGCCCCATTTTTTGTTTGAGGTCGACCCGTACGACCCATTGGCCTTGTTTTTATGGGTCGGGACAACTACCCAATGGGTCGACCCGGCCCATTCCCATCCTCACCTATATGGCTTCCGATTACCAGACAAACGAGATGGCTTAGAGCCCAATAAAGTCTAAAAACAAATTAGAGCATTATGCGCGAGAGTGTTAAAATATAACACTAAGTTATATGTGACTTCTTTCGTTATATTAGTAACACTCAGATTCAACGTCCGACTATTACTATCCATGTCTAGCACTAAAAAATATCAGACATTTAAAAAAGACCAGATTCAATATTTTCTAAATAGTATATCAACATTTAAAACTAGTAGACTCAACAATTTCTATAAACACATATCAATATTTAAAAAATATTGTATTCAATATTTTTTACAACATATTTCAACATCTCGTGAGAACAGATTCAACATTTAGCAACACCTGCATCAATATTTTTTTCTATACTAAAAGGATCCTCTCACAGAGGACCCACCTGTCGGGCTTTGGTGGGAGGAAAAAACTAGAAAGCATCAAAATTTTTGTATGTTCCAGGCTCTTTTAGTTGTTTTCTCGCTCAACTTTTTTCACCCAAAAAAGGACCCACCTAAATATACCCACATTTGTACCCACGTCTATACATAATTATCCCGTATTACGAATAAACAATAAATCGGAGAGTTTTTATTCATATAAATAAATGCCAACTATGGAGTTTTGAGAATATATAAAGCTCTCTATACATGAGAGAGCGAATATAAACTATTTTTAAAAGCGCTTTGCACGTCTGGTCTGTTTACCATGGTCCAATAAAATGACACTGTTTTAGTACCTATATATCATCAATAAACGTGTGTGGTACATGAGTTGCGATAAATGTATAGAAGAGAATTTAACACGTGCGTGTCGCGTGGGTATTGTAACTATATTTTATATGTTATATTTGATTTATTTTGTCATGTACGTGCGCACATGTGCCTTTGCTAGTTTAAAAAAGAATCTATCGTTTCTTCTTCTACAGCGATGGCTGCAGCGCACCACAACAACAATCATGGTATGAGAATCTAACTGGAAGTACATATATCAGAGGGAGCAATAGAAGCTCACGGTGGTGCTCACGCGAGCAACCATCACAGCTCACGGTGGTGCTCACGCGAGCGGCCGCCGCGACGGCACGATGCGCGGCAGCGGGGACGAGCTGGACGACACCGGCGTTGGATGGGATATGCGCGAGAAAGAGAGGCGCGCAGCAAGCATGGAAAAAGAGGAAGCGCTGGGCTGCGACGGCGCAGCAAGCACGCGAGGAAGAGCAGGCGCTTGGCTGCGGCGGTGCAGCAAGCGCGCGAAGAAATTCTTCAGATGAGAATTCATGCACGAATCTCAAACAACAGAAGCTAGGAAAAAAAACTTCCGGAAGCTAGGATTGACGGTGCTGGTCATCCGGTGTAACGGGCCTAAAATCAACGGACTGGACTCATGGCCTGGTCCAACTTCTTTTTCCGGGCCAGCCATAAGGGGGCCTCGAACATAAGAACCCGGCGAACCCTCCCAGCCTGCTCCGGCTGCATCTAATCTGTTGGGTAAAAAGGCCGGGCTGCACTGCAAGTCTGCACACAGAAATCTTCCAACCCTGTCCCAAACCAAAAGAAAGAAAAAAAGGAAAAAAAAACCTTCCAACTATGGAGCTCAGTAAACCACACGGAACGTCAGAACCACTAGTCTGCAATCAATTTTGGCCCGTCCCCGGCGAGATGCCATCGCCAGCGAGCAATCCACACGCCATGTGAGCCGATACTGCTGCTGCTGATCAACAAGCTATTCCCCCTTCCCCCTCCCGTTACAAACATCCAGGAGAGGGCTCGCCCCTGTACCAGTAAACAAATGGCGCCAGCGTGGGCGTGGGGACAGGGCGCGGCCACTGCTACCCACAAGAACACCAGGGTCCAGAACTTCGGATGCCCGGAGACACATGCCGCGCGCGCCAATGGCCAGGGAGGGCCAGGCGATGATGAGTGCATTATTGACCGCTGCTCCTCCGGCCACGGCCGTTGCCGCGCCGCCGCCGCCAAGAACAGCTGCTGATCGGTCGGGCACGCGTGTCGCCTTGTGTGGCGCGAATGTGCGGCACAACTGGATCGCCGATGCATGGGCGGGGCTCAGTTTAGTATAGTACATATATGCGCACGGCAATCGGCAATGGCATCTCGACTGACACGGAGCCGGTAATCGACAAATCAAAAAGGTTTATTAATTGTATTATCATCAGATGAGATCGATCCTGAACCTGAAGAGAGAAGGGGCGGGGGAGATTTACGTACGTACATGTCTGTAACAAAATAATCAATCAAGGAATGCAGTGAAAAAGAAAAACGGAGGTAAAACTTGTACATCTGAAACCAAAATCCCGAACTCTGAAACGTACTGTCGTCATGCGTACTGCTCGACGGTAATTGAAGATGCACCTGCACATTCATTCAGTCTCGATCCGCTTCTAGTACGTAGCTCGATCGTCGTCAGGTTAAATGGTTAATTCAGTTGACGACGCTGCACTTCTTCCTGATCTCGCCCTGGCTGCCGGTGAGCACGTCGACGGAGCCCATCTTGAGCATGGACGCGGCGAAGTCAGCGAAGAACTCCTCCCCGTAGCCGCCGGCGGCGTGGCGGAGCACGTAGGCGCGGGTGGCGGGGTCGGTGAGCAGGGCGCCGTCGGAGTGGAAGAGGCCCCTGCGCTTGGCCACGTTGGCGTAGTAGGAGAGGTCGAAGGTCCGGAAGCTGCCGGGGTCCATCTCCA
The DNA here is from genome assembly GCA_900205405.1 of Echinochloa crus-galli. Classification (NCBI taxonomy): domain Eukaryota; kingdom Viridiplantae; phylum Streptophyta; class Magnoliopsida; order Poales; family Poaceae; genus Echinochloa; species Echinochloa crus-galli. The sequence continues at coordinate 909,783 of OAMR01000104.1, read as the reverse complement.
CCACGGTGGTGTTGTCGTCGAGGCTGGGGCACTTGGCCCGGAGCCGCGCCATGTAGGCCGGGTCCAGCGTCGGGTCGGTGTCGCGGGCGTTGTCCAGGCCCGTGAAGTTGTAGAGCCGGTCCGAGAAGGAGAAGCAGTGCGAGGTGCCGATGGTGTGGCCGGCCGAGAGCACCACCAGGTCCTTGGTGTCGAGGTTCTTGGCGGCGAAGAGCTGGGTCAGCACGGTGAAGTTGCCGCTGGGGGGAGGCAGCTGGTCGGTCTCGTTGGAGATGGACACCCGGCCGTCGCGGCGGCCCAGAGGCACCGCCCAGAACGGGCCCTTGCTCTGCGAAGCAAGCGACTCGTGTTGAGTGAGAATTAATTTCTAGAGTAGCTACTTGGGATAATGCACGTAATTAAATACTGCAGCGAGAATTTTGTGCTCGATCAGGTAGCTAGCTCACCAGCCAGACGGCGTCCCTGGCCATGAGGGCGAGCAAGTCGGCGCAGGAGACGGTGTCGGGGCAGGCCTTCTCGACGGCGGCCTTGACCCGCTCGATGAAGCCGAAGCCGCGCAGCGTCAGGTTGGGCTTGGCGTCCTTCTCCGCCGTGTTGTTGGCGGTGGAGTCCAGGAGGACCGAGCCGTCGCACCCCTAATGCAGCAACGGGGTTAGCAAAAAGCCCAGCTGTGCAGATCGAGCAGCAAGCTACATTTGTTGCAGGCTAGTGCACGTACCCTGACGAAGCAGTCGTGGAAGTGCATCCGGAGGAGCGGGCCGGCGAGGCTGGGCGCGGCGGAGAGCGCGCGCACCATCTCCTTCCGGACGACGTCCTCCACGCTGGGGCACGACTGGCTGTAGAACTTCACGTCCAGCTGCGCCGACGCCGCCGCCGCGAACGCCGAGAGTAGCAGCGCGAGGACGGCCGCCCTGGACGCCATCTCTCGCCGAGATGAGCAAGGCTAGGTGAGATGAGGGAGAATGGAAGTGTGTGCTGCTGCTGAATTGGCGGCCACGGCACGAGCGCGGAGATTTATAGAGCCGGGCCGGGGCCTACGCCGGCATGTGGTGGGCTGGCTTTAGCCTGCATGTCTGATCAAGTGAGTTGTTGTTCTTGCTTGCGCTCTGCGGAATCTTTCCTGTAGCAGGTACAGTCAGCGGCCGGATTACAGCGTCGTACACAGGCTGCTTCTGAAGAAGAAGAACATCACGTTCAATCAGATGGAAAACAAACTCATGTGGAGTTTTATTTACTCGCTCATCGGTGGCCACGCTGATTGACACCTGCGCCGGTGGTTAGCACTGTATTAGCGCTGGTGGAAATTCACTATCCGCGTGTTTAATTGCCCCTTTTGAAACAGATGACCCCGTGGGTTTGTACTGCTGATACGAGGCGTCTGAAATATCTTTACGGGAAGAACTTGGCATGATGCCATCGTGCTAACGGAACTGAATAGTGAATCCGTTTAGGACAAAAAAATACGACTGAATTTGCAATTGGCCTCTGATACTTTGTACTTTTCTGGTTTGTAAGTGAAGGATCATCCATCTGGTTTTGCTTGCAGATACCTTGGTACTACACCGTAACTGCGAAGAGAAGAACGTCGCTACGTCGCCTTCCCATGGTCAAAATCTGTAACCTCGGCACGTACCGTGGTTGCTCTTGCTCGGTCCCAGACTGAACCGAAAAGTGTGCAGGGCACGGAAAAGGATCGGAAGCAAATCGCGGTGCTGTACTGCGTCTGTGTTCATAAAAGAAACGCCAGTACAGCGTGTTCGTTTGCATGTAGGCTCCCTCTTCCCCGAGCAAAATAGCGAAGTACATCCTCCGTTCATGCAGTACTGATTCGGGCTCCAAACGCTGATGTGAGTTCCTGCCGGCAGGAGCCTGCATGTCATCAGTTGGCCAGTCGTCATCAGGCGTCTCCCACACAAGTGAACATAAACTTTTCAGGAGTGAAAGAATGAGCTGGTGAAAATGACTGAGCGGCGGCAATCATCGGAGCGTGCATAACTAACGGTCCAGCTCGGAATTTCCACCTGAAAGCATCAGCAGGAACATGTACTACACAGATTACAGACACAGGTCGGGTAGCCGGTTGGTAAGCATCCCATAATTCTGGCGCATGTGCAAACTGGGTTGGTTGTTGTTACAATACTGCAAGCGGAGCCAATCGAGGCATCGAGCTCCCCATTATTGGGCCGGCCGGCCGGCGGCGATGAGCACCCCTGTTATGAGGTGAATCGGCGTTGTCACAGGCAGGAGTCGCGTCGCGTACCAAATTTATCAATCATCGGCCGTCCCAGCAAGAACCCAGAAGAAACTGGGAACTGTTTGACGAGCTTAAAATGAAGCTGTGTATTAGGTACAGGCAACCAGGCAACAGCAGTGTGGATTTGCGCCATGATTCGCAGTCACATGGGGCAGCTCAAGAGAAACGATGAGGAACTGAAGCTTGGGCCGGTGAGCTGAGTTGCCAGGTTGAGCTGTCTACTAAACTAGAGGTTGTAGGCCGGGCCCCAGCGGCTGAATAGTCTGGCGGAGGCGGCGCGCATGTGGCCTCGTACTTTGCCTGGCGCCGGTCGGAGCTGCACTACGGGCCCAAAACCTTTGGGAACCCGAAATCCGCTGATTTCCCCTTGTTATTCCCGGGCAACCGGCCCACGCGGAAATCAGCCCTCTGTGAGCCCACCCCACGGGCGAAGGCGCGAAGCGACGCTTGGGAGAGCAGCGCCGCCGCCTGTCCCTCCACCTCCCGGTCACCTCCGTGTCCGGCGCGCCCTCCGCCTTCCATCGACGCGCTGCCGCTCCGCTTCCGTCCAGCGCCGTCGTATCCTCCTTCTTCCACGCGAGGCGCCGCTGCTTAACCTCCCGTCCAGACGCCGCAGCTCCTGCACAGCTGCCTTCTTCGGATCCACCACACCGCTTCCGCACGTCTGCGTATGAGTTCTCCCCCCTCGTTCTTTCATCGCCTACGGTTTCTACTCTCTCGTTTTTATAGTTCTATCCTTTTACAACTCATACTCCAACATTCTCTTTTAGTCGCACTCAGTCGTAGCGAGAATGAGACGAACAAAAACGACTAAATTTAAATTCTTGTACTTTCATCATTTTTTCCTTCACTATCAGCAAATGTGGTTTCTGATGGATGGTCCGATCCTAAACGGTGCCTCTGTTTCCATGTGATGTTGTCCCTTATCTCTCCTACGTTTCCTCCTACAATCATAGTAGGAGGGTCATAAAATGACATGAATGCTTGGACTGAAGTTTATTAATAAATGATGAGTTGTTGAAGGCGTAGCCGATTATGATGATATAGTAGTTGTGGTCTATGTAGTGGTCGTTATCAATGTAGCCACACATAGACTGAAACGAACCGGATTTTCGTAAAATAGAATCCGACTCCCTGTACCATTGTGATAGTCCCAGGACACATCGGCTATCACGTACAGAACTCATTTCAGAATAATATCATTTCCATACAACGAAAGTTAGAGTACAACAAGGTATTTACATCAGAGTACGAGAATAATACATGCCACTTGGGCTACATCAACAAGATGAAACATCTACGAAGCGGTAGCTAGGGCTTCAAGTCTTCATCTCCAAACTTCACTTCTTCCCCACAGGCATCCTTGAGCGAAGCACGTAACCCTCTGATCGTAGCATCCACCGTGACTGGACTCGAGCTCCAAGTCCAACCTGCAAGCTCACGAACTGTCCCCAAGGAATGGAACAGTTCCACGTCACCATCCATATATGTGCAAGCTTTAAAGTGGACTAGTCTAGTAAACAAATAAACAAGGAATAGCTGGGGTTTCCTATACAAGCAGCAGCAGAAGTTTATAAACAGTTTCCAACACCAACTCACTCCTCCACGGGCAATCCTGACAGAACAGGCTCCCGTCTCCAACATCTATTCGATGGGAGAACTCCCGCTCCTCCCATCTCATCGGCCATGCCGGATCCTTAGTTTAAAAAGGGGAGAGATAGAAGTTTTAGTCACCAAAATACTAATCAGAGCGTACGCTCCATGGGGTATTGTCCATGACCGAGGACGCGACTATACATATAGTTTTAACTCTGCAGAGTGTGTACACCAGTAACCATGCGATGCGCACCCAGACGGTGTACAGTCGTCTGAGCAACACAACACCGAACGGAGGTCTAGTAGTTACGGCACCATCCTGCTTTTCCGGCTTGGGCGCGGCCTCCCGCAGTAGGTCGCCCGGAACTGTGAAGCACTCCCCCGGGGCCAGTCGGGGGCCAAAGCAAATCAGGGAGCAAAGGTCATCACCAGTCCCCCTTACACTGATACTCTATCCTCCTGCAGGCTTGGCACCGCACTTGCTAGGCTCGGAACGGGCCCACCCTCATAATGGACACACAGTGTGCACGGTAAGTTCCCCTGAAGCATGTAGTCCGACCCGGTCCTCAAACTGTCGACGTGAGCTCTTCTCTCGAATGCGTGTCCCCCGCAGTGGACCGCCAGTCGCACCCATTACAGGTATTGTCGCCAACTCCTCCATCAATCAAATGAAATCACCTTGTGCCCGCAACAGGCACTCCGCAGGGAATACCCAAGTGTATTCCCCAAGCCCCCGATCCGAATGATCGGGTTATGGTACGCTCACTTCAACAAAAAGGTTTTCAAAACCTTCAGCTCCTTAGTTTCACACTCACGCCGAAAGCAGTTCAAAATACCCATTTTCCTCACTCGCATGCAAGCGGAGCATCAACATCAGCATAAATATATGAAGTAGTAGGACAGCAAGGAAAATGGTAATTAAACAGGCTATGCATGGTTTATCATCTCAGGCATCTCATGCGAAAAAGCATAGCAGTTCTAATAGCATGTCTATTAGGCGTTCAGAGAATGGATGGGCGTGAACCTGGAGCAAAGTCCTCTTCTTTCTTCCCGTAGTCGAAGACGAGGTCGACGAAGTCGTCCGGGTCTTCCGAGGATCCTAATAATCGGATTTACAAATAACGATAAGCTAAGCAAATAAACTCCAAAAGAAGAAGCAAAGAAGAGCCAAATAACACCAAATACTGTACTAACAGGTGAATCATGATTTTAGAAAAGTAATGGAAGTAGTTTCATATCTTTCTAAGCTAGAGTCAATTTATTATAGACTTTTAAATATCGAAAGACGTTTTAGATCTAATTAATTACGAAAAAGAAAACATCAAGGACATGTGGCATCACCAAAGCATGCCACACATCGGCTCTAGGTTAGTTCTGCTGATGCTAGCAGTGGGCTCTGCGTTGTCGACGTTGACCGAAAGACGGTCAACAAGTTAGCGATAAAAGAGTCAGAGAGTCCCACATGTTAGCATGTGAATCCCTACCTGTTAGTGGACCCTTGATTCATGTCAAATTAGTGGGTCCGATGGTTAGTGGTTAGGGGATCACTTGCAGACAGCAAGGAAGGGTGTAGGTTTGGTCTAGGGGCTGTTGGGATGCTTGCGGCCAGGTTTGGCCAGATGTGGCCAAGCATGGCCAACTGTGGCTGGCTTTGGTCAGGCAGCAGCTAGCTGTGGCCGGCTGCAGCCAGGCTGCTGCTGGCCGCGGCCAGGCTGAGGCTGGCTGGGAGTGGCAACGGGCGGCCAGGGGTGGCTATGAAGCGGCTGCTGCTGGCCAAAGGTGGCTACAACAACCTGGGGAAATGCCAAAGGCATCCAAGACTTGGTTTGGTCAGAAGTTGTTGAGGGGTGGCTGAACAAGAAGGCACACAAGGTGTTCGATCAAATGCCAAAGGGGCATTTGCCTCACTGCCGCGCATGGCGCAACGCAAGGGAGGCTGCTTGGCTTGGGGAGGCTCGACCAAGACAGCAGGGCAGCAGATTTTGAACGTGCATAGGGTGGTGGCACAGCCGTGGCAAGCGCACGGACTCTCGGTAGTCCGGCATCCACGGGGCACGGCTCGCACGGCGGCCGGCTTAGAAAGGGTCAAGGCGACGGCGTGGCTGCGGGGTTCTAAAGCAGCGGTACCTGCACGACGGCACGAAGGCTCGTCCACACACAGCAACTACGGCGGCAGCAGCTCACAGCACAAAGAGCGGCACGAAGGCCCGGCTCATAAGTCGATAACTAGCTGCGGTCGACAGGCAAACGAGACAGGAAGGCTGGGCTGGGTTGGTGCTCACCGAGGGCTTGAATGAAGGCACGGAGAGGCAGCGAAGGGGTCGGCTGGGCATAACGTCGAATGGGTTCGGGGCGAGGTTGGCTCGGTAGGGACGGGATTCGCGTCGCGCGCGGTGTCACGGCGGTCCGTTCCCGCGGCACGAGCTCTGCAACGAGGCAGCGAAACGGTAGTGCGGCAAGGGCGACGGCAAGGCTGCAGGCTCCTGGGCGGCAGCGATGGCATCTGCGTCGCACGGCGCAAAGACCGGCGTTCACACAGCACAGCGCGGTATGGACGGCAAGTAGTGCGACAAGGCGGAGCAGCACTTCGGCTCGAACACCGGCACGACAGGTAGGCAAGCACGGACGGGCAGAGACTTGGAGGGCTCACCGGCGGGCTCGTGGAGGTTAGGATGGCGATGCCGTGGCGAGGCGCGGCCGTGGCAGCTTGGTGCGGTGCAGGCAGGCTCGCGGTTCGTCTTAAGCATTTCGTCGAGCAGGTTGGGGGCGAAGCCGGTGCAGGCAGCAGCTCGCGGTCGACGACGGGGCAGCGCCGGGCTCGCGGTTCGGCTCGAGGTGTCGATGATGATGCAGCCCTGGCGAGGTCCACGCGGCTCCAGTGCGGCGCTCCCGCACAGGCGGCGGTCCTTTTCTTCTCCACTCCACGCACGGCGTCGGGCTTGCGGCCGTGGCAGCGTCGTCGTGGTTCAGCTCGGCGTCGGCTTGGCGCTGCTCCTGCTTGGCGTAGACGAGCAGTCCGCAGTAGCGGTGGTGTACTCTGCGGCAACTCCTGCTTGCGGTCGTCGGTGGTGTGGGCGGCTTCGTGCTCGGTGACGGAGTGGGGGACAAGGGCTAGCAGCAGCTGCTTGCTTGCTCGGTGGAGGAATTGGAGAGAGGAGCAGCAGAGGTAGATCGATTGGAGAGAGAGAGAAGCAGCTCTGCTTGTTCTTGCAGTAGAAGCAAGAGGGGAACAGAGAGATGGAGAGGAGGCGCTGGTGCTTGCGTCGGGTGGAAGAAAAGAGCAGATCGAGAAGGAGAGCTGGCGGCGGCGGCTTGGGAGGAAGAGGGGAGCGGCGGCGTTGGGGGTTTATAGCCGCGGGCTAGGGCATCCGGGCTGGCGAGGATGGGACGTGCGGCGGCGATCCTCGGGGTCCGTGCTGCCGTGCACGTGGCCGGCATCCGGCGGTCGAGCGGCGAAGCGAGCGAGAGAAAGAAAGACCGACAGAGAGAGAGAGACGCCTGCGTGCGTGCGTGAGAACGACGCAGCTACAGCTGCTGGCCCCACTGGTCAGCCAGGGAAAGAAAAGATGCTGCATGCATCGGCGGTGGATGGGCCAAGCTGTTGTTTGCTGGGCCGCACGAGTTGCTGCTGGGCTTCCGGTGATAACAGCAAGGAGAGATAGAGATTGGGCCGAAAGTTATGAGCTCACGAAATAATTTGATGGTAATTTATTTCGTAAACGTGATACAAATGAATTAGACTAATTTCTCGGGAACAAATTAATTAGCAAAGAATTAATTTGAGAAGCCGGAAAATAGTCATAATCCAAATGAAGCTCATAGAAGTTTAATATAAATGAATTAGACTGTTTCCCGAAATCAAATCAATTAGCATGGAATTGATTCGAAGAGTCGGAAAATTATGTCGTAATCCATTTATCAATTTTCCATAGCACTCACAGATTGAGCTAGCTGAGAAAGTTAGCGGGTCAAGTTAGTTGGCTAGTTAGCAGGCCGAGTTAGCAGGTTGAGTTAGAGAGTTGATCGGAGTTAGATAGGACAGTTAGTGGTTAGAGCCCAAGTTAGTACTGAAGAATTAGTTGTTAGCTTTAAATTTAATTTGAATTTAGAATTCAAATTAAACCACACACAAAGAACCAAGAAACCAACTAAGAGCCAAATCACACTAACATTAAATTGTCCTTAGCACACAAAGCAATTTAATTAAGTTAATTACTAGAAATTTAGAGAGAGCACAAGAAGACAGCCTTATGATTATGAGCAAAGCACCTCAAGCACGAAAAATTTTGAAATCCACATTTTTCAAACAATTAACATTCCGGAAAAATCCGGAATGTTACATAGACGAAGGCATAAAAATTATGTGTATGTTGTAAAGACGGAGCTGCAATAATAAATAAGACACGTTGTACGAAGTTATAGGAGCTTTTGCATATGTCAAAGAACAATTGTGTCTTGCATATGTCAGAAGAGGTCGTTCAGAGGACGATTGAGTCTTGCATTGTCAAAAGATCGTTGCCGTTATTGATAAGCGTCTTACACAAGTACTTGTCAGAGGATGCGACATGTCCATCTTGTGAACGAAGTGGCGGCGGCGTGTTGATGCAAACAAGAGTAAAATTCACTGGCGGCCCCTAAACTTCCAACGACGGTGTCTCAAACTTAAGTTTTTTGATATTTAGGTCCCTAAACTTACATGACGGTACAATATAAGTCCCAAACTTACGATTTTTAATATTTGGGCCTCTAAACTTCCACAACGGTGTCATCGAGGTCCCAAACATATTCGGTCGCGACGGTTTGGAGATTGAGAAGAAGTTGGTACATAAATCAAACAGCAAGGGTTAGGGATTGACACTACAAACAAGGGTTAGCTATAAACTTTTTTTTTAATCAACAGGATAAATTATTTGATCTAAATATAATTATGAGTTTTGGATCTAGATAACACCATCATGTAAGTTTAGGGACCTAAATGTTAAAAATCTTTAGTTTGGGACCTAGACGATATTGTTGTACAAGATTAGGGACTCAAATATCAAAAATCTGAGTTTGTGACCTAGATGACACCACTTGGCAAATTTAGGGTCCGCTGGTAAATTTTACTCATGCAGAAAATATGGACGAAGACCTTGACGATGTGGCAGAGAAAAAAAAACTAATCTAGTCTATATCACACGATAATTTGGAGGCTAACTAGCTAATTGATGCGGCATTCAGCGAGACTAGAGATATGTCTTCGGACGGCGTAAACGGAAGATATAGTATGTCTCAAGAATTGAATGATGTTGGTGGTTTATGGTTGTGACTGTGATATCATGTATAAATAATTGATGAAACGGTTTTATCTCTACAGTCATTTAGGATCTTATTGTACTCATCGTCAAGGTTAGTCTTATTCTATTACAATTCATGCTCTGTTCAAGCGGTATTATAATTACGAGTAATTTTATGTTGCTCCCGTTTAGTCAGGTAGTAAAATTGTAATTAATTATTTGGAATCAGTTGTAAAAGCAGGGTGTGAAGTCACACTACCGGCGCGAGAACATCCTGCGGGGCCAAGGAGCTCATAGTGTAGTGGTAAAGATCACTAGCTAGAAGGCACCCATCCAGGGTTCAAATCCTGGATGAGGCACATTAAACTTTAAGGGTCTCCTTTGAGGTATTTCTTAAAAAAAAACATCCTGCGGGTTGAAGATGGCACGCCAGATGAGGCGACACCGTCGCAAGCGATGAGGACGGTCGTGGATACTCTGTCTCTTCCCCTTCCCCTCCTCTCCTCCTGCTCTCCCTCTTCCTCTTCCCCTCCGGCCCCCTCCCTCCTTGCTCCGGCGAGCTTGTCTCGCCGTAGCGGGCAGGGAGAGGCCCCCCCGGTCTCCAGTAGATTGTGTATAGCTCGTCGTAGTATAGCTCGTTGTAGTATCGGCCGTATGGCATCTTCCCCGGAGTTCGTCGCCGTTTTTGCTGTGGTTGCCATGGTCCTCCATGGTCTCCTCGCCGCCGCCGTCGTCCCTTCGGAGGCATGTCTAAATAAATCTCCTCCCTCTTTCCATCAACCGGATCTTGCTCCCTCTCCTCTTGCCTCGCTCCGCTCGCCCCACCCCCAAGATTCGGCCGCTGCCTCCGTCCACGCCATCCTCCGACATCAAGCAGCTCTGCTTCAACCGGCATCGAATCCGCTCAACATCCTTCGCCATCGTCTCGGCAGCGAGCCTCACACCGGCTCTGTGGAAGACGAACATCTACTCGTCGGCGACTACTTCTTCTACTTTATCCATGGTTCGCCGGCGACGCATCTTCTCGACGTCGTCCACATCCTCTTCAGCCTTCGCTTCGCGAGGCCCTTCCGCATCTCCGGCTCCACGCGGCTCTGGTGTCGCTGCAGCTGTTCGCCGGCAGCTGCTCCGGATGGTGGATTTGTGTTTGTGTCCTTCAGGGACCTCGATGTAATAGGCTTCTTTGTCAGGGGCCTGGTTGTAACATTGCTGCTTTAATATAATATATATAGTTTTCGTCAAAAAAAACTCTGTCATAGCTTCCCGAGACAACGGCACCCAACGCCGACCGCTATCTGCTTAAGAGAACCAGACACCGTCCTCTGTCTGAAGATTGGTATACTGTATAAGTGCAGGTACGGAGTATGTATATTTGTACACTCGCTATACAGCATTCCTTATCCTGCATACAGTCGGCATCGATGTGAAGAATTCTTGAAAACAAGCAATGTCTTTGTCCCGTAGTGATTTACATGATCACCGACCTTGGATGTTCCCAGCTGGTCTGATACTCTGATACTCTGAATCTCTGACCCGAATGAAGGAGAGCCTTGTACTGCAACTGCAACGAGAGAACGTGAACAGCTCAACTTTGTACTCCGCTACCTCGTACAGCGCGAATACCGTTGTTGTGCCTGTACAATCCGATGACCTCGAAACGTTCGAGAGAAAGACTACGTGGCACAGCAGTGACACGCGCCCTTCTCTCCGCCCCCTACGTGGCTGCATGCGTGCACGCGTGTCCCTCCTGCCCATGCCGACCGGCCGCCGTGTTCGTGTTCCTCGTACCCTACATAAATACAGGCACATTCAACTCTCGCCTCCATTGTTCCTTCCCTTCCGCTACAGCGAGAAGACAAACAGTCACCGGCTGGCGTGTGCGCTGCTGCTTCTGACGTCTCGAGAGAGAGGAAAAGCTAGCTTGCAAGAGGAGCTTGCAGTAATGGCGGAGTACCAGGGGGAGTACGGGCACCCGTACCCGCGCGTGGACCAGTACGGGAACCCCGTGCCGCCGGTGGACCAGTACGGCAACCCCGTCCCGAGGGAGCCGCCGGCTGCCAGCTCCGGCCTGCTGGCCGGCGGCGGCACGGCGGCCAGCGCCGCTCCCCTCTACGGCGACACCGCGGGCGCGGGGTACGCGGCGGCGCCGCCGGGCGATGAGTACCCCGGCGGCGGCGTCGCGCCAGGCGAGCCGGCGCTCGCGTACGAGGGCATGGTCGGCGGCGCCGGCGTCGGAATCGACGGGGCCATGGCTGGCGTGGCAGGCCAGCTGCAACCGACCAGGGAGGAGGAGGAGATCACGTTCGGGAGCTCCCAGCTCCAGCCGACGGCCAAGGAGCAGCACACGACGCTGGGCGAGAAGCTGACGCGCTCCGGCAGCTCCAGCTCCAGCTCGGTACGTGACGTCGTACTCCTGATGCTGTCTGTGTTTAGCCGCTGGTCGTGTACTTAATTACTGATGTGTACGTTCTCCACGTGGGCACGTGGCTATATCTATCTAGTCTTCCGAGGATGACGGGCAGGGCGGGCGGCGGAAGAAGAAGAGCATCAAGCAGAAGATCAAGGAGAAGCTCCCGGGCGCGCACAAGCACGAGGAGCACAAGGCCGCCGGCGGGCAGACGGCGACGGCGGGGACGACGCATGCAGCGGGGGCGCACGAGAAGAAGGGCTTCATGGACAAGATCAAGGAGAAGCTCCCGGGACACCACTGAGCGTACTCGGGAGAGGCGTGTGCGTGTTTGTTTGTGTGCACGCGTCGCTGTGTATATCTTGTACGGGTTTGGTAGCCTCGGTCGTCGGTTAAGTTTGCCGTGTTCTCGCGCATCAGAAACTGTACTGTTCATGTCAAAAAAAAAGAAACTGTACTGTTTAGTAGGATTTCGGTTTAGCTAGGCTGGGTTTGAGTTTATGATGGTGAGGCTGTACGTGTACTCGTTTGTGTGTAACTATCGATATGTTTGCTTTCTCCCACCAGACTGTCGGTTTTTCCATCCTCTGAATTGCTTGCAGCCTTGCACTTCTATTTTTTTGATTTTTTTTGAGTGAATTTCACTGTAGCTCCACGAGATCTCATCTAGGTCTGTAAACTAAAAAAGCGGCCGTCTAGATCTCATCTAGGTCTATAAACTAAATAAGCGGTCATCTAGGTACATGAATTTTTAAATGTCCATGGAATTTTAAAGAGCGGTCGTCAAGGTCAGGCTCATCGCCACCGTCTTGACCTACACGATAGCACTTTAAAAGTTTATGGACCTAGATGACCACTTATTTACTTTACGGATATAGATGAGACCTCAGAAAAGTTGATGGCTCTAGATGATCGTTTCTTTAGTTTACGGATCTAGATAAGATCTTGGAAAAAGTACATAGAGATCTTGAAAAAAAGTTCATGAACCTACAGTAAAATTTACTTTTTTTTTTGAATCACTTCTATTTTTTGATTGAGGCGGCCTTGCAGAGTTGCCCAGGCAGTGTGTAACGAACAAGGGCTGCGGGGTGGGCCGAGCGCACGGCGCACGGCCGATTGGGCTGGTGGATTGCCAATCGCCATCCTCGGCCCGCCGCCCGATCTGCCCAGCCGCACGCATTGCCCGCCCGGGCCGCGACAGCGGCGACACATGCGATTCGTCAGCGAGTGCAGGTGCTCCTGCTGAGCGTTTCTCAAAAAAAAAAAAAGTGCTCCTGCTGAGCCGCCGCCTAAACAGTGCAGCGATCGAGAGAGGTGGCAGATCCGACCACCACTGCAGGACCAAGCAAGCATTCGCCCATTTTGCCCCCCATGTCGCGCCAAGGCGGCATACCACCCCTCCGTGTACCGTGTTCCGATCGGGCCCCGTCGCACGGCGCGGGGCCCCCTCAACCCAATCATTGACCCCTCGTGCTCTCTCGCCATCGTGCCCTGCCCGGTCTGCCTGTCGCGCCGGCCCCTCGAGCTTGGTTGTTAAGGGGCCACGGCCAGCGTCCAGTGCGAGACAGATCAGCCGCGATGCTCTGCCTCCTAATCTATCTCTCTAGCCTGGCGGTGCCTGCCGTCAAAGCTAAATTAACCTGCCCATACAATCTACGCCGTGCTGAACAAATCATCAGTCAGATCGTAATGTCTATTGTGTCGTCTCTCCGACAGGGGCGGCGTCGGCTCGGCTGTTTCCCGGAGACTCCAGTCAATTTCCCCAACACCCTCCCATTCGCCGCCCGGCCCCGCCTCCCGTCTCGACGGCTTTTATTACGATGATCCCAGCCCAGGTCCAGGACACGGAGCTCACGACGATGGCTGGCTCCAGCCGCCGTGCCACGTTCAGTGCTCCGGCCCCGTCGCTGCCGGGGGTCACCACACGTTTTCGACTCGGCGTCAGAGTGAAGCGAGATGACGCCATCGGCATGGCTCCATCCGTCCGACAAGCTTGACGAACCTGCCCTGCCATTGCCATGGCCTCGTGGGCCGCCGCCGTCGATTGCTACCCGTTCCAGTAAAGACAGGGCTCCGGCAGGCTCGCGGTCCGCCTCATCTGGTTTGGTACCAGGAACTATGGCCAGACGTATAAACGGCCGCGGGGCTAATCTCAGCGACAGGAGAGCCCGAGAGAAACCCAACCGACGGGGTCAGTTCACGTCGAGAACGACCCGTTCCTCCCCGACCACGGCTGGCTGAATTATAGAATCGCTCGGTGTCAATAGCAGTGATGTGCGTGTACCACGAGGACCTAAGTGGCCTTTAATCTGGGGAGCGGAAGATTACATTAGACGCTAACATCAGCATTAACAATGGTACGAAGCTGTTGCATTATTGGTATCAAGAAATTAAGAAGAAAGCATTGTTACACGTCCACGGTTTAAAACACTCGCGGTCGGTCGGTCTGGTTTGACACGGTTTAATTAATAGCTAGGAAAAAGAACGAGGTGCCGCCGCTGGTATGGATATTTTTCATTTATCCTGGAACACAAGTTTCAAGCTAGAAAAAAGATAAAATTTAGAGAAATTTGAACATATTCTTAAACATGCTCTTGTTGAATCTAATTCTTAGCATTAGTATAACATAAACAGGATCTTAGCTTAACCTAGATCATGATCAATCAATCTAATGCGAAAAATATTATGGTGTAACTCATACTGTCGTTAGTAGCCGCCATAGGTGTGCTCCTGCCGTAGAGGAAGTAGTCGTACTTGATGTAGGCGTGATGCAGAGCGCCAAGTCAAGAACAGAAGTTGTTCTTGATCAGCAAGAGAAACTTTGGTCTTCTGCACTCCTTCAACTCTCTAATCGATCGGTGTTTCAATTTTGGGGCAAGTTACTAATTGTTGGCGATGAAAAAATAAGCCCAAATATCTTCAATATATAGTCCAGAGCTGTGGAGGCAGGACCGAGTCGTAGTAGAATACGTTAGGGACACCTGCCGATCACGGTGTCGAAGTCTTAGTCCACCACGAGATGGAAAAACATGGAGTCATATTTCCTTATGGAATTAACTGTGAAAATTACATTTAAAAATAATTTCCAACAGCTCTTGCCATCTCCAGTTCCATGCCCGTTTAAAATTTAGAGAAATTTAAAATTTGCTCACCCTTGTTTCCCTCTCCACCCATTGCGTAGCTCCCACTAAGCTGATTAGTTTAACCTAAACATCATTTAAAAAAAAACGAGTAAAGTTTAGAGCAAATTTTCATCCGGCACCCCTCCATCACGTACCCACAACTAGCGGTGTCCTCCTCGTTGCTTAGTCATCACAGAGAACCCCCACCGCTAAACTACGACCGACGTCATATTCAGTCATCATTCAGATCATAGACTAAAATTGTCATATGTTGTCTGTAGCTACTAAGGTCTAGGAGGTGTGCTGAAATGTGTTTTTTAGTGCCATTGGCAGTGCTCTGCATGTCCGCTAGTACCTTTTAGAAAAAGTGACATATGGGGAAAATTAGATCACAAGCTAACAGCAGCATTAACGATGCCACGAATTTGTTGTTCGGAAGAAAAGAGAGAGGCATCAGTACACGTAAACAAATAATTGAAATTGACTAGCATGGCTGATTCCAGCGATGTAGCTCTCTTTCCTCATTGCTTTCGTAAGACACAAATCAAGGAAAGCTGAAAACATGATGGCGACCCGCGCTCCAGCAATTAGTGAGAACCTTCGGATTTCTTCTTCAGAAGATAGAATACAAACGCCAAAAATATTACAGACCCCCTTTTTTTAGCAGTCAGTGAACAGAGTACAGAAAGTAAGAAACTTATTCTTACAAAACCTTAATATATGGTAGCAACTACACTGTGTTTACATTGGTATATACTATATGCATGCCTTTATTTTACCCGTAGTGAATCGTGAATGAAAAACGTAAAACAAAGAAAACGAAAACATTGTTAAGGAGGAGTAAGGACGACTAGAGGAAATTAACAGAGCACGGTCTCTAAGCTCCCAAATTGGTCTGTGTGAAATGCCTTTAAGGACAGTATATGCGGTAATTTAATTTATATACTGCTGGAATTAACAGATTGATGAAAACCTCAGAAGAACTCGAGGTTGAACTCGCCGACCACGGCGCCCCGGCTGATGTCGAAGTCGAAATGCGGCAGGCCCTGCTCCTGGTGGCCGTGGCAGGGCATCAAGAACTTGTGCTCCAGCGACTGCTCCTCCCCGCCGCCGTAGCCGGCGAAGGGCTCGACCTTGCTCTCGGAGGCCCAGTGCAGCGGCGCCGCCGCCTCGCCGCCGTCGAGCGCATTGCTGGCCTCCGGCGCGCAGTTCCAGTTGCTGCTGTTGCTGGAGCTCTCGCCGTAGCCCAGGTTCTCCGACACGTCCAGCACGCTGCTGTAGTCCACGAACCCGGCCGCGTCCGGCTTGCCGCCGCCCAGGTGGCCGTACAATGCGGCGGCGCCGGGCGCGTCGAAGCCGCCGCCGAAGCTGTCAGTCAGCGGGAACGGGTCGAACACCGCCTGCTGGTGGTGCTGCTTCAGGGCGAAGACGCTGGCGTCGGCGGCGGCTGGCGAAGGCTTGTGGAATGCGTCCAATTGTGAATTCACACAGCGGCATGCATATGCATTGCGGAAGGGGAATGAATTTCAAGAGCCTTGCTCGGACGCCATTGCAGTTGCAGCTAGTACGGTACCTGTTGCCCAGGATCTCGTGCAGGCCGACGATGGCGTCCTCCTCCTGCTGCGAGAAGCTGCCCCGCTTCAGGTCGGGGCGCAGGTAGTTGATCCACCGCAGCCGGCAGCTCTTGCCGCACCTCTGGAGCCCTGCGAGCTTGGGCACGGAGCTCCAGCAGCCGACGCCGTAGCGGATGATGTGGTTGTAGAGCTTCTCGTCTTCCTCGGGCGACCAGAGGCCCTTGCGGAGCTTGTGCTGCACGGCGCCGCCGGAGCCCGCGTGGCGTCCCATTCCCGCCTCCGCCCCGCCCGACACGGCCGGGCGCCGAGAGAGAAGAGAATGAAGGAGCAACGATCTCGAAAGCTGCCCGAGGATCGGAGCAGCTACCTCGGTATGCGTCACTGCCTGTGCATCCCTATCCGCCGAGACGACCGGCCCGGCCGCGGGGGTATATATGGGGAAGCGTGCCGAGAACTGGACGCGCACGTACGGGGGAAGCTGGAAGAGAGGAGGCAGCGGCAGCGATCAAGTGGGTTCTAAGCAAGCCAAGGGGAGAGAGAGAGAGAGAGAGAGAGAGAGAGCAGTGGATTGGAGCTTAAGATACCTCCGTTCTGTGGGAGAAGGTGGGATTAAAAATGGCGCGAGGGAGAAGGCCGGGGAAGCAAGTAGTGTAACGGCAGCAGAGTGCAGAGAGAGGGAGAGGGCGGAGAGCTCGTCGCAGCGGCGCACACCGACAGGGGACGGAAAAGACAGAGCGAAAAGGAAGCCGGGGTTAGTTGGAGATATGACCAAGATTTTTGCCATCACGGCACACGGGTACCGTACCGCCATTAACTCCTCCCTCGCTCATCCATCACTCACTCGGCTAAGGAAAGAAAAAAAACGCAGCACCTGTCTGTACGTGCCCGTTCCATCCATCTCGCATCGCCACCACTGACTCATCAGCGGCAGGCTGGTAACGAACTAGTCCGGCTGCCACGTCGGCCCGAGCCGCGCTTACGTTAATTACGATTTCGTTTTCTTTTGCGGTTTTGCCCTGCGGTGAGAGCTTGATCGATCGTGCCGGGTCGTTTAGTCGCTGATCGTATCGTACCAGCAGGGCCAGGCCAACCCCAGCTGGGTGCTGCTGGCCTTCTGCCGACTGATCGACGTGTCCCGTCCCGAGTGGCCGTCAGGGGTCGTCCTCGGCCGTGTAAAACCGGCGCTGTTTTTCCCGGAAAGGGTTACCCAGATCACTGTCTCCACGATCCCGGCGCCGATACTGCGCGGTGCAGCCGCCGACAGTTCGAGCCAGACACGCCGTGGGCGTCGGCCCCGCCGCGCCGGGCGTGGGAAACGGGCTGCCGAGACACGGGAAACTAACCACAGGGGATACAGCATGGTGTCGTGTTCGTGTCGGTTTGCACGGTCGTATCGTGTCTGAGCGTTTTGTCTAAGACGTGCGACCGCATTTTTGGTCCAAATTGAACCTGTGTCTGCTGGGAGCTCGGTGCCAACACAAGGGAAATCTCACGAGGTCAATGCAAGTTTTTGTCACGTTTCACATGAAACACTAAGAGCAAAGTTAATATATAATAGAGATAAGTGATTGACTATTAGTCAAGATATAAGAGTAAGTCATACAGTAATAGTCTATTACTCGTCTAAACATTACTATTTTTTGATCATTTATTATCCTCTCTTTTCTATTCATTCTCACAACCTCTTTCATGTGGTCTCATCTCTACATAGGAGCCCATTCTCAGTTTTTTGCTTGAATGAGAGTCAAGCTCTTTTCTCTCCTCCACATCAGCAAAAATGGTGATTATCTTGGCTATAAGCCTATTATTATACTTGTCGTAAGGAAGAGAAGCCATCTATATCTCTGAACAAGAGAGAAATGAATATGGTTAACTCCCTATCAAAATGCACGCATATGATATTCCTCTGCGAACCTCTTGTGGACATCTTCGTCCTTGCATATTTACCAATCTAAATTGTTTATGGAGGTATGCGAAGTTATTAGTCATCTAAGGATCAAACGAAAAAATGAATCGTATAGGGTAATAAAATGGGCAGCAATTCTTCTCTCACCAAGAAAATTAGTTGAGCAATATGCATATGACAGTCTTTAATAAACTCGTCTTGTAGTTTAGGTTCACAAATTTCGACAATGTGAAACCAGGCCTTTACATTTGCCATCTAGGTCTAAGGCTCCCAAAATACTCCTATGGTTGCTGATGTGGCATGTGAGTGGAGATGTCGTAGAGACAAGACAAAATTATAGGGATTTTCAGCACTTTGAATCTATATCATAATTTTTTTGAGGACTTTTATGTGCAATTTGTATGTTCATGGATCTGGATGACATTCCATGACAAGTTTAAAGGTCCACCCATGTATTTTAATCAAAATATTTTGACAATTACGGTGTTTGAAGTTAGCTCGGTCCTTATTAGTCACTCAATTCTGTCATGAACACACACAGAGCTTCTAGGAGCTTATATTTTTCGCATGGCCAAAATCATCATGATTACTGTAATGTTCCCGATGAGGTTGAATAATATCATATTTGCTGACGCAATTTGGGCGCTTATCAGGAGAATCACACATGTTGATCTTATTTCTATAGGACTTTTTATTACAAAAGATTCAAAACCATAAGCTTGTCATGAAAATGATTCACATTGTCTGTGATTTGAAAGTAATTGGTACCTACTAAGTAACTTATTATCCTTTTAACGGAACAACTAATATTATGACAAAAGAAATTAATTGATCCCATTTAATGTTAAAACTAATGTGATAATAGGTATTTATCACGCGCGGGCTTTTTAAGATGAAAGTGAAAGATAATGTGAAACAGCAGGGGAATTCTCAATGATCCAACCGTGTTCATGATATGTATATATATAGCACCTTGCGTGAAAAGTAACTAAAAGTATGGATCGGAGCAGCGTCAACATGGTGCATGATACGTACTAATTCTAGAAACATTGTCAAAAGCCTGAAAGTTACCTCTGAAATCACATAATAACCGCTTCAGTCTCATCAGCTGCAAGAAAAAGCTTAAAGAGATCGATCGATACAGGTGCAAAATCAAATAATTAACCGGAGGGTCCCAGATAGATACTGAATATCACTGAAGAACAAGCAGCAGTTCCATATATATTCATACGCACGCACCTGACAATAATCGTACGACGACTTGCTAGAAAGGAAAAGTGCGATACAGATGTTCAGTTCTACGAATCGGTATCGTTGCCTTGAGGACGCCGGCGATCGATCAATTGCGCAATCATTCAGCGTTCAGTACACTAAAAGCGAGGGCCCTGAAAGATCATACAATGCAACAAAGCGCCGCATCATGCAGGAGAATCCGCGCACTTGGCTCGCACGCCAGAAAAACAAGCGCCAAAGGTAGCTTATTAGCATGCATGATGGAGCTCGTGTATGCCAACTTTTTTGGGTTTCCTTTTTTCCTGTTCTTTAATCAGTGAGTGCAAGAAACTCAACTCGTGTCGTGCAGGGTAGAGTTCTTTTTTCCTTATGAGCAGACGACATTATTATTGTTACTTGCATTGTTCTTGACTATAGTACAATATATATAGTGTGTTGTCAAGGGTAAACATGCACGAAAGACACGACCGGGAACTGGAGCTACTTGTTTAAGCAGTTGAGTACTGGGATTAGTACTAGTACCCCTCGTTAGTGTAACTTGAAGACTAGTGACCAATGATGACAACCACCAGTATAGTATAGGATGCCAAGAGATAGAGAGAGAGGAGAGAGGAGAGAGGAGAGGAGAAGAGAGAGGGGGCGGGGAGAGAGATGGAGTTGCCGAGGAGGCCTGCAACCGCAAGGGATCGTCGACAATGATGTAGCGCGCGGGGGGAAGGCTAGCGTGCGTTGGAGAAAGCATGCAGGTTGGCGTAGCACGGAGACCACCGGAGCTAGCAAGCACGGCCGTGTGTGGGCGTTTGGTGGCCTATCAGGGTCGTGCTTAGCGTCTCCAGCCTGCTGCTGTACTTCTCCTCGCTCATTGTTAGATTTCAGTTGGGGACCTAGCTGCCTAGC
>OAMR01000104.1:837238-884640 GCA_900205405.1 Echinochloa crus-galli | reverse complement strand
ATCATACAATGCAACAAAGCGCCGCATCATGCAGGAGAATCCGCGCACTTGGCTCGCACGCCAGAAAAACAAGCGGCAAGAGGTAGCTTATTAGCATGCATGATGGAGGTCGTGTATGCCAACCTTTTTGGGGGTTTTTTTTCCCGTTCTTTAATCAGTGAGTGCAAGAAACTCAACTCGTGTCGTGCAGGGTAGAGTTCTTTTTTCCTTATGAGCAGACGACATTATTATTGTTACTTGCATTGTTCTTGACTATAGTACACATTATATAGTGTGTATATATCGTCTCACAAGGGGAAACACGAAACACACGACCAACTGTAGCTACTTGTTTAAGCAGTTGAGTACCGGGATTAGTACTAGTACCCCTTCGTTAGTGTAACTTGAAGACTAGTGACCAATGATGACAACCACCAGTATAGTATAGGATGCCAAGAGATAGAGAGAGAGGAGAGAGGAGAGAGGAGAGGAGAAGAGAGAGGGGGCGGGGAGAGAGATGGAGTTGCCGAGGAGGCCTGCAACCGCAAGGGATCGTCGACAATGATGTAGCGCGCGGGGGGAAGGCTAGCGTGCGTTGGAGAAAGCATGCAGGTTGGCGTAGCACGGAGACCACCGGAGCTAGCAAGCACGGCCGTGTGTGGGCGTTTGGTGGCCTATCAGGGTCGTGCTTAGCGTCTCCAGCCTGCTGCTGTACTTCTCCTCGCTCATTGTTAGATTTCAGTTGGGGACCTAGCTGCCTAGCTAGCAGGTAGGAGTACTCCCCCTAGCTAGAAGCCCTAACGGTTGTGCACTTGTGCTCTGTACCTTCAGCTCAGCTGCAAGTCTCTGCAGCTGCATGCATATGAAAATGAAGTACCCATGCATTCATTGATCACTTATATATAGACAGCTGACCAGTTTCTTCCGATAGAGTTTTGGGCAAAACAGACATGCTGGCCAGAGGTGGCAGGGATGCAACGTAACCATGGATGTCATGCTTGCCGTCCCTTTATTAATTCAGAGGGAGTGGTTTGGTTGAATGAGATTAGTAATGGTACAATGGTACGTGCGAGGTCGATGATTATTAGTGACCATTTCTATGGGTTTCGTTGAGGATTTTGACTTTAGCAGAGATACACGCGCTGAAGTGCGAAAGAATTCACCAATAATTGATATTTTTCCCAGGTAAGCCTGCATGAGTGGAAGTGTGGAACCCAAGGAATATCAGTAGTAAACATGTTGCCAAATTGGGTACTTTCCGCACGTACCCGTTTGGAAGAATGCTTTCTCTTCAATTCTTCTGCCCAGGAAGTTATTACCTCACCATGGCAAAAGCAGCAGCTAGGTTTTCCCTTTCACTCGAGGTAGCTGCGCGCAACGGCGGTTAAAAGACAAGAAGGCCTCTTTCACCCACAAGGAAAAAAAGTGCATGGGGGAAAAAGGGCGACAACAACGTATGTACAATGCATGTGTTTGCCACGTACTTGTGCGTGTATCGATTCGTCCCCCTCTCCCGGCCCTTTTTGTGACAGTTTATTTCTTCAAGGGAACTCCAGTATACGTTTAGTACCGAGCTTGGTAGCTAGCCGGGCCGGACACAACTGCTACGTCCAGCATGCTGTACTGGTACGTCTGGTATCTGACGTTGATTCTCCTTGGGACTTCAGAGACGTAGTCGACAGAAGATAAAGGCGTGAGAACGAACGAAAGGAACGCCATGACTGACCAGTACGTGTGAGAACGAATTCCAAAGCTGCTTTCACGTCTACAACTTGCACCGTTGTGGCACTATACTCTCGAGCTGACAGTACATGTACGTGGTAGTAGGGTGAATCATATCGTGCATGAGTGCATGCACGACACGTATGGGATAATTAATCAACCGTACCCCCACTAATAATAACCAGCAATAATTTACCGTGATCGACTGCGTGTGCCTCTGTTCTGTTGTGGGCAAAGCAAAATTGGAAAGGATGATCCTGCCGGCCGGATTCTCTCCCTCTCCCTGCAGGTGCTTGATCCTGATGACATGCAAGCTGCATGCCCGGCCTCCTCTAGAAAGGAAAAGCAACGCAGCACAAGAGGGGAGTCGGGGAGAGTGAGAGAAAAAAGTTCAAAGCGGGGACGACATGTCTGCTGGGAGTAGCAGCAATAAGCTACCGAGCTACTCCCAGCATCATGGTGGCTCCTCTTTGAAGTTATGCAAGCCCGAAGCGACGCCGCTCAGTGGCCGCATTACACATCAGATTACGCACGGCCGGCCGGGACCGGGACCTGTGCCGGCGCGCGCAGCCACACGTTGCTAGCTAGTTTATTCATCCATCCATCCATCGCGACGTCGCTAGCTGCCGGCCGGCCGGCCTCCTCGATCTCCCGCGCGGCACGCAGGAGGCCGGCCGGGACGGAGGAGCCCGGAGCTAGAGGGAGTTGGTAGTTGGTACGGTAGTGCTGCTGCCGCGACGGCTACGGCGACGAGGGGAGTTAGCGGCCGTCGCCGTCAGAAAAAGATGGCGTGATGTGCACTTGCCTTGCATGAGTAACCTGCATGATTGAGCCGTTTGCTAGCCCACGCCACAACAGAAAAGCAAGCGAGCGATCGAGGGCCTCAGCTCGCTCCTCAAGCCATGCAAAGTTGCCAACCAAACCGTGCACTAATTAATTCCCCCCACCCCCACCTAATGCAGGCTGCCTGCCTTTTCTCATTAGGAATAGGAACCCCGGTCCCCTTTTTTTTTTTAAAAAAGAGAGAATTGACCTGTAGCTAGCTAGTGCGCTGTTCATCTTCCTTCGTCTCTTTTTTTGCTCTCTTGCACGGCACATTATATTGATGAGAGATTTGGGCTACTGCGGTAGCAGCTAATCAGCTAATGGTGGCTAGGTCCTCTAGCAGCGCGGCATGCTACAGTCATGGAGGTTAAGGAACAGGGGCCCAGCAACATATAACCAGCAATTGCCCAATACAAAGCAGAGTGGTGGTTGGTTTGGACTTTGGAGTACAGGAAATCAAGTTGTGACGAGAGCCAAGAAGATTTCAACACCAAAAGAACTCGATCCGGTCCCTGGCGTCTAGGGTTTTTCCCTGGGCGACTCGGGGTTGGTTTTCCTTTCTTTTTTGGTGATCGTGATCCTCCTTCCCCACGATTGATCGGATTGTCCTGCAGTCTGGTGTAGAGTCCACATCCCACCCATCCTTTGCGTCCACGGTTGAGATCCCCGTTTTCGGAGCCGAGCCAAATCTTGCTAACCTTGTCCCTGGTGTGCGCCAGGAACCCTAGGTCTCTAACTGCCTCTAGGTAAAGCTGGTGGAGATGGAATCAGTGGAGGAGATGATGAAAGGGATGAATCTGTCAGCGGCTGAGAGCAAGGGGATCAAGGTGACGGGTTTTGGATCATCAAGGACAGCGGCAAATCTGGTGCAGGCAGTGGGGAAGGTCTTTGCGGAGAGGCTGGTAAATGCGGAGGGGCTTGGCCAAGCTCTAGGGAGGATCTGGTGCCCAATCAAAGGAGTAAGTTGCAAAGATCTTGGTGAAAATCAGTTCTTGTTCACATTCCATCAGGCATCTGGGAAGCGGAGGGCTCTGGAGGATGGGCCATGGATGTTTGGCAAGGATCTGGTGGTTATGGTGGACTTCGATGAATCCAAAACTCTGGAGGAGTTGAGGTTTGCTGTTATCCCAATATGGGTACGGGTGTCAAAGCTCCCTTTTGGGATGATGAATAAAGCAGTAGGGGAGGCAATTGGTGGGGAGATGGGCGAGTTTATGGAGATGGATAAAGAAGAAGATGGATCAGCGGTTGGGAGATACCTGAGAATTAAGATTCGGCTGGATATTCGTAAACCTTTGATGAGGGGTGTGACAGTTCATGTAGAGGGGAAGGATGGGGAGACTCGGCCCCTATGGTGTCCAGTGGTCTATGAATATCTGCCAGACTTTTGCTATACTTGCGGGATCATTGGACACATAGATAAGATGTGCGAGAAGAAGCTGGTGAAAGGAGAGACGCAACAGTTCAGCAGGGCCTTGCGCTTTATCCCAGAGAAGAGGAGGGCAGAAGAAGGAAGGGGAGATAGACCTTTATGGAGAGCAGGTGGGAGTGGTAGTAGAGGTAGTTGGGGCTCAGGAGGTAGAACCGGGCAGCAAGGTTCTGGCAGCAATGCGCCATCTTGGAGAAAGGTGGAAGGAAAGGAGGGGACGCGGGTGAGAGGCTGTGGAGAGGAGGATGAAGACACAAGCCTGGAAAAGAAAATTGGGAAGGAAGTAGTAACAGATGACCAAGTGAAGAAGCAGTTGTTATTAGAAAATGAACCCGCTCCCCAGGAGAAGAGAGAGGGGGTACCTTCTCTGATCGACGTGAACAGTAACATGCAGGTCATGCAGGTCGACCAGAGTGCTGTTGAGACAAGGGTGAAGAATAATAAAAAGGAGACACAGGAGGTGCAAAGGAAGAAGATGACGTACAAAAAAATTGCTAGGGACGAGGAGGGGAAAACAAGTGCAAAAGAAGATCTAAAGCTCTCAAAGAAAAGAGGTTGTTCGGAGGGATTAATGGAGGTGGAGGAGGAGGGGGAGTGTGAGGGGAAAAAGTCCTTAGGGGGGGCCACAAACAAGCGTGCAAAGAAAGCAGGACTGGCGGACCAGTCCTGCAATGCCCAATGAAGATAGTAGCGTGGAACTGCCGGGGGTTGGGCAATCGCCCGGCAGTTCGGGGGCTTCTGGACCTCCAGAAGTCAGAGGGAGCAGACATCATGTTCCTTTCAGAAACAAAATTGGACAATAGAAGACTGGAGAAAATTCGGTGGATGCTGGGCCTAACAAATATGTTAGCTCAGAAAGGGGATGGAAAAGGGGGGGATTGCAGTGTTTTGGAGGAGGGGGATTGATGTAGCATTGCGAGGAATGTCGCAATACTATATTGATGTGGATGTAAAGGGGGAAGATGGTTTTACTTGGAGGTTCACGGGGGTGTATGGTGAAGCACGAAGTGACCTAAAGCACCAAACATGGCAGCAAATCAAGAACTTGCATGTAGATCCAGTTCAACCATGGTTGTGTGCTGGAGATTTTAATGAGATTCTTTTCTCCCACGAGAAGGAGGGAGGGAGGCAAAGGAGCCAGTTATGTATGGATCGTTTTAGGGAGACTTTAGAGTATTGTCAGCTAAAGGATTTGGGTATGAAGGCGACATTTTCACATGGAGAAACCATAATCATGTTGCTGAAAACTATATTAGAGAGAGACTGGACAGGGCTGTGGCAAATCATCAATGGAGGGCTCATTTTTCGGCGGCAAGGGTGATAAATGGAGACCCGCGCCATTCTGACCATCGTCCCCTAATTATTACTACTGAGAAATCAGCGAGAGGAGGGGGTCGTCCGGGGGAAAGGGGTTTCAAATTCGAGGCTAGCTGGCTGGAGGAGGAAAAGTGTGCAGAGGTGGTTGAGGAAGCATGGAAAGAAGCAATGGAACAGCCTAATGTCTCAACTCATAATGCTTTGAAAGTTGTAGCAACTAGCCTGGCGAATTGGAGCCATAATGTGCTGGGAGATCTGGAAAAGAGAGTTAAAAAAATCAAGAAGGAGTTAGAGGAGTGTAGGAGAGCTGCAATTGGGAGGGAGAAAGTAGCGAGAGAGGAGGTGCTGAGATATAAATTGGAGAGATTGGAAGAACAGGTTGATATTTATTGGAAGCAACGAGCAC
Organism: Echinochloa crus-galli; assembly: GCA_900205405.1. Classification (NCBI taxonomy): domain Eukaryota; kingdom Viridiplantae; phylum Streptophyta; class Magnoliopsida; order Poales; family Poaceae; genus Echinochloa; species Echinochloa crus-galli. Next base: position 878,962 of record OAMR01000104.1, on the reverse strand, counting down.
ATGTTAATTGGTTGCAAAAAGGGGGATCGAAATACATCTTTCTTCCATGCGGCCTGTAGAGAGAGGAGGAAGAAAAATCGCATTGAGAGATTGAAAGGGGAAGATGGAGTTTGGCTGGAGATGGAGGAAGAGAAGAGGACCCATATTGCTAACTATTTCATTTCACTTTTCAGGTCAAATGGCGGTTATACCTCACAGCATCTGTTGAATGCTGTTGAGGAAAGGGTCTCCTCGGGGATGAATGAGAATCTAATGAAGGAGTTCACGGTGGAAGAGGTGAAAGTGGCACTGGAATCTATAGGGGATCTAAAAGCACCAGGGCCAGATGGTATACCATCACTCTTCTACAAGAAGTTCTGGGGAGTTATTGGTGATCGTGTTATCCAGGAGGTTATGGAAGTGCTAAGAGGAGGCCCAATTCCGGAGGAGTGGAATGAAACAACAATAGTACTCATCCCAAAAGTGGCTAAGCCGATTCAAGTAAAAGACCTTCGACCAATCAGTTTATGCAACGTTATCTATAAAATTGTGGCAAAAGTGTTGGCAAATAGATTGAAGCGCATCCTGCCAGATATCATATCTCCGGTCCAAAGTGCTTTCGTCCCTGGACGTTTGATTTCTGATAATATTTTAGTTGCTTACGAGATCTCACATTACATGAGAGGGAGAAGGAAGGGTAACAGAGGATATGCTGCAGTAAAATTAGATATGAGTAAAGCATATGATAGAGTGGAGTGGCACTTTTTAGAGGATATGATGAATAAAATGGGTTTTTGCCGGGGATGGATAGAGCTGATTATGAAGTGTGTTTCGTCTGTGAAATATCGGATTCGTGTGAATGATGTGCTTTCCAATGAAGTGAAGCCGGAAGGGGACTACGTCAGGGGATCCGTGTCCCCCTATCTCTTTCTCATTTGTGCAGAAGGTTTCTCAGCCCTAGTGCAACAAGCTGAAAGGGAAGGAAGTCTGCGAGGAGTTAAAGTTTGTCCGGGAGCTCCGAATGTTTCTCACCTGCTTTTTGCCGATGATTCCTTAATTCTCTGTCGGGCAAAGGAGGGGGATGCACAGAAATTACAGGAAATACTAGACTTATATGGGAATGCTCAGGACAAATAATTAACAAGGAGAAATCAGCCATCATGTTTACTCCAAACACAGGTGAGGCTGATCGTGTGGAGTTTATGCAAACTCTCAATATTCAGAAAACAACCTTGAATGACAAATATTTGGGGATGCCGGTTCACGTTGGTCAGTGCAGAACAAAGGTGTTTGCATATTTAAAAGAGAGAGTTTGGAATAGAATACAGGGGTGGAAGGAAAAAACACTCTCTTGGGCTGGTAAGGAGGTTCTGATAAAAGCAGTAGCACAAGCAATCCCAACCTTTGTCATGGGCTGTTTTGATCTAACAAAAGAAATGTGTAATCAGATTAGTACGGTGATAGCAAGATATTGGTGGAGCAATCAAGACAAGGACAACAAGATACACTGGATAGGATGGGAGAAAATGATTAAGCCAAAGGAGGAGGGTGGTTTGGGATTCAGGGATATTTATTCATTTAATTTGGCAATGTTAGCAAAGCAAGGTTGGAGATTGATACACAATCAAGACTCTCTGTGTGCCCAGGTCCTGAAGGCAAAATATTTCCCAGATGGAGATATACTGAAAGCCCAACCGAGTAGAAATATGTCATACACTTGGAGAAGCATCCTTAAAGGGATTGAGGTGCTGAAGGAAGGCATTGTGTGGAGAATAGGAGATGGAAGTAAAGTTGATATTTGGAATGACCCATGGCTGCCGAGAGAAACTACTAGAAGACCTGTCACACCGAGGGGTCATACACTCATCTCCAAAGTTTCAGACCTGATAAACCCAATAACAGGAAGTTGGGATGAAGAGCTAGTGAGGCAAATTTTTGTTCCCCAGGATATTGATCTGATTTTGGCAACACCGGTCCATATTGATCTTGAAGACCTGGTGGCTTGGCATTATGATAGCAGAGGAATGTTCTCAGTTAAATCGGCTTACAAGGTGCACCGGAGTCATATACAAAATAGCAATGAAAGGGGCGGGGGCTCGTCAGGATATGGAGGAGCGCTAGAGAAAGCACAATGGAAGCAAATATGGGGATTGAAATGCCCGGGAAAGGTGAAACAATTTCTATGGCGTTATTCACATAATAGCCTTGCAGTTAAAAGAAATCTAGAAAGAAGGGGAGTGGAAGTCGATATTTGTTGTGAGATGTGCAGGAGACATATTGAAGATGGTAGTCACCTTTTTTTCAAGTGCAAGGGGGTGAAACAGTTGTGGAGAGAGCTGACCTTAGAAGAGCATCGTCTCATCTTGGCGGAGATGGAGTCACCAAAAGACACGATGACATATATTCTGAATCTGGAAGAGGGGATTCAGATTAGAGCTGTGCTACTTCTTTGGCTTTGGTGGCAGGAACGTAATGCTGTTCGTGAAGGAGAACGCCAGAGAATGAGTAATGACCTGGCCTTTGTGGTGCATAGAATGAATGAGGAATTTCTTGAAGTGCATAAGCAGACGGAGAGCAGCAAACATACCAGAGAAAAAGGTTGGAGTAAGCCGATTGGTGACTGGGTGAAAATAAATTCGGATGGAGCTTTTTCGGTAAGCAATGGAGAAGGGGGATGGGGCTTTGTTATCAGAGATGCATCGGCACAAGTCATCATAGCTGGTGCGGGAAGCCTGAAGCATGTACGTGATGCACTTCAAGCTGAAGTTGCTGCATGCAGTCAGGGGATTAAAACTGCTCTACAGAAGGGAATGACCAAGGTGATTTTGGAGACAGACTCGTTGATCCTGAAGTGAAGTGAAGCCGGAGAGGGGACTACGTCAGGGGGATCCGCTGTCCCCCTATCTCTTTCTCATTTGTGCAGAAGGTTTCTCAGCCCTAGTGCAACAAGCTGAAAGGGAAGGAAGTCTGCGAGGAGTTAAAGTTTGTCCGGGAGAGTTGTGACGCTGCTATTTCGATCAGGGCTGGGATGATCAGGAGTAGGAGTAACCGTACGTACGTACGTGCAGTTCGTTGGGTTTTCGTTTTCGTCAGAGGAAGTTTGCTAGATCGCTCGCCCCCCGCGTTCTTCGTTCTCCGATCCGTGTGGATTGGATTCAACAACCATTCCATCAAGCAACTGGCCGGGTTAGTTGATGATCCAGCGGGTGCTGCTGATGCATTGCTTTCTGATCTTACTGCTGACTTATCATTCTGGCTAGCTAGTGCGATTGGTCATGCGGTCGATCGAGCTGAAGTTTACTAGCTAGTAGTCTTTGGATTCATTCGTAGACACAATCATCGTACTACCATTTACCAAGTACCAACTACACGTACTGTGGCTTCTCTCGGTCTTTCACAGTGGTAGCTTGTACTACATCACAGACGCATGCATGCATCTTAGTAAAACTTGCGGCGAAACCAAGTTGTACCGCCGTACACAGGGATGCGTGGCACACTATGGTTAATTAACAAATTAAACGCCCACAATTTTGTTTGGCCCGGCAGAGTTTGTTTCCCGTGTGGGAATAAGAAAGGACGCACCTGGGAGAAACTTTTCGTTATCTCCTTTGTGGAAGCTTATAAAGGAGGGGATAGGATCGGAACATATATATGATGTATCTGATCATTTGTGATATCATTGCGGAATTAGTGAAGCGAGGCGGCCTCTCCAGCTCGTTGCCACTGCCAATAATACTGTAGTATCATTGAGCCCAGCGTTGGCAACGCACACAGGAGGCAGCGGGTACTATGCATATATGCAACATGAGAATTTGAGAAAAGGCGACATGATGCGTGAGTTCCCTTGTCTGCCGCGCATTCTACACATCTGCCTTGCGGCGTAGTGTTCCGCGGCAGACCGACATGCCAGAGCCACTGCTATACTCGGCTCCTCTGTCACGCTTGATGTTCTGCACTTCTGCTCAATCTTTGCTCTGCATTTCTGCCTTGCAGGGGTCTCAGAACGACAGGATCCCAACTCCCCAAGTGACTGGGGGCTTGTTTAGTGGCTTGTTTAGTTCTAAAGTTTGGACACTAAAATTTTAGAAAGTGTCATAAATGTTACACCGTAGCATTTCGTTTGTATTTATAAATAATTGTCCAAATATTAATTAATTAGGATTAAAATATTCGTCTCGTAAAGTACAATAAAATTGCCTAATTAGTTTTTAATTTCATCTATATTTAGTACTTCATGCATGTACTGGTATTTTGATATGATGAAAATCTTCTTTTTACATAGTAGAATTTGGAGGTGGAATTTGAGAAATAAACGAGGGCTGGTCCCCTTTCTTTGCTGCTCCTGATTTTACAACTGACATGAGGCTCAAAAGTTGGCACCCACATTCCAGCTCAAAGTCGAAGCTCCGGTCATGTCAACGGAAGCATCGTTACATCGCTCAAACCTGCAAAGCACAATGACTAGGGAACCAACGAATGTGAATAATACAATCACTGCTATATTTTAGCACCTAAGTAGTAGAACTAGAATCTCGCATGCCACCTGCTCCAAGGTAAGAGCCTCCTTTTGTTCCGTGGCGCACTTTGCCGCACCGAATTTGGCCGGGATAAAATTAAATAACAGTCCATTTTTAACCAAAGAGTAAACAAGGAGCTGGGAGGAGGGAGTTTCTTTCATCAAGTTATTAGCAAGGATTTCCGTTATCTGTGTTCCTTTCACTAAGACACGGGTCGTTTTTCATGTCAAGAACAGGCCGGGAATGTGTCGTCGTTCCTATTCGGCTACTGTATTCGCATTCAAGGGAAACAGTCCAGGCGACACTTACGTGCAACAACCCCACTGCTGTACGTGACACTCCCGGAGCGGTACGTCCGGCCGTTCGGGAGGGAAAACGTCAACACGCCACGGAGCATCGGTTGATTACACCCGCGTACAGTACAAGGATGTGTCAGCTACTACTGCTAGTCTACTACTACAGTTACGAGCGCGCGCGGCAGGGATCGGATGGAATGGACGGGCAGTGAGCGAATGAATCAGCCATCACTCATCAGTGTGGATGCTGCACTGCACTGCACAGAAAAGGGAGCAAACAGCAAACAACAACAGCGCACCAGCAGGCGGTATTCTAAGCTGTTGCTTGGAACTAACAACACCAGCTGAAAGCACAAGTGGTGTGTTTAGTTCCAAAAAGAGAAGGGAAAAAATTGGTGAAAATGTCACATCGAGCACTGTAGTGCACTGTAGCACTTTTCGTTTGTTTGTGGTAATCGTTGTCCTATCACGACCTAACTAGGCTCAAAAGATTCGTCGCGTCATGTATATTAAAACTATGCACTTAGTTTTTTTATTTACCCACATTTAGTGCTCTATGTATGAGGAAAGAGATTTGATGTGATTTGATGTGATAGATAAATAGTAAAGTTTGGTGAGAGAAAGTTTGGAAATTCATGAGAACTAAACACAGCCAAGCTGCCGCCGCGGGTGATGGATGGATCTTTGGGGTTACTTCCTCGTGCGCTTCCGGCAAAGAAGCATGGCCAAGGACGCGCGGCGCTAGCTTGTCGCGTCGCGAGCAGTCCGACGTTGCATGCAGCCTGCTGCGGTCGGGATCCAACAACGACTTGAACTGCTCGGGCGCCCACGGATCCGCCGCTTCCGCCCTTTCTCCCAGCCCGCGATCGCGCGAGCAGCAGCAAGCTGGTTGCCGCTGCCTTTGTTCCCGCTCGCTCCCTCCCCGTTATAAAGGAAAAATTCCTTTCAGCGCCCCTCAACTATTGATTCCAGTCCCCCCATCCCTAAAACCGGATATTTATGCTTCCTCAACTCTTCAAACCAGTTATTTTTTATCCTCGGTGATTTTATTAGTGATTTTGAAGGAGGTAAATTATATACAATTCGAGGACATAAAATGGTTCCTTTTGAAAAAAATGGTTTGCAAATATTTTTTTCTTAGAAAAATTATAAAAACCCTATAATCTAGTTTAATCTTAAAAGTTCATATAAAAGTCGTTTTGTATAGTAAAAAATATAAAACTTGTTTAACACTTTCCCTAAAATTATGTTTTCTTTAATTTCTAGACATACGAGACAAATTATAATAAATAACGGGAGTAACTACTTAGTAAAAACTATCACACTGCATTTGGATGTAGACATTCAGCCTTGAAATTGGGAATTGGCATTAAACCCCCTGAATACCAGTTGTTTGGATGTCCTGTAATTTGGAATTGGAAATCAGCTTCAATACCCAACCGGTATTCGTAACACCCGCAGCCCCTCGCCTCCAGTGCCGAGCTCACCCCCTCCGTATTCACTAGCATTGTGCGGATCTCGTCCCCGTGCCCCTCTCTCTCGGACACTCTTACTCCTCCGCGGACCGTGGTCTCCCTCGCCGCCCTACCGCCGGCGTCCCGGCGAGCCGCACCTACACCCTCCCTGCCTCTCTCTGCTGGTGAGACGCGTCGCCCCTCCGCCGGCGAGTTTCCTCGCACCCTCCGCCTCCTCTCTCCGCGGCAAGATGCGCCTTCTCCTCCTCCGGCGGTGGCTGCACGTCTCCTCCACGGCGACGGCCCCTTCTCCACCACGACTTCTCCGCCCCGCGCCGGCGCTACCTCCGCGGCGCAGCTTCCTTCTCCGCGCCGACGCCCTCCCGCGGCGCAGCTTCCTCCTCCGCGCCAGCGCTCGATCTGCTACCTCCGCGGCGCCCCTCCCTCCTCCGCGCCATTGATGCGCTACCTCCGCGCCGCCGCTCCTTCCTCTGCGGCGCTGCTTCCTCCTCCTCAGCGCCGGCGCTTTCCGGCGACGCCCCTCCCTCCCCCCAAACCCTTCCGCCATGAGCCTGCTCCCTCCCCTCGCTAGCCCCTCTGTCTGGGCTCGAGCCGTGTTGGGAGAGAAGGAGATGACATAATGTCAATTTACAATGCCATGATATGCACATCCAAACATAGAATTGGCATTTACTCCTCACTTCAATTCCATCTAGTAATTCTATTTACATCCAAACAATAGCTTTGGTATTGAACCAATTTCAATGCCTAGGCTGATTTGGTATTAAACCCAATTCAATGCCAAGGCCTTCAATATCGACATCCAAACGGAGCCTCAAAGCTTTTGATCTAAACCAAATTTTCTATTAATTTCCTACTAATTTGCTTTGATAGTTTTTATTATTAATTTCTTATTTACGCACTTTGATAACTTTGAATAACTAGTTGCTCCCATTGTTTATTATAATTGGTCTGACATACCTAGAAACTAGTATGGCTCTAAAGTGGCCATAAAAACATGATTTTAAAAAATATATGAAACTACTTTCATATTTTTTATCTAAAACATTTTTCTAAATTTTTTAAGATTAAATCAGATTTTAGGATTTTTTTATTAGACTTCTAAGAAAAAATATTTGCAAACCATTTTGATCATTTTACATCCTCGAACTGTCTACCAAGTTCCAATTTATCTCCTTCGAAACCACCATCAAAATCATTAACGATGAAAAACAACTGGTTTCTAGAGTTGAGGGACCACAAGTATTCGGTTTTGGAGATGGAGGACTGGAATCAAACTTTAGCAATAGTTGAAGGATGCCGAAAGGACCTTTTTCCGTTGTAAATGGCCAAATGGACCGACTTAATTGGACAGGCGGCCGAAGGCCGGCATGAAATGGCCGGGCCCTAGCACAGCCTGGTCCGAAGGTAGTGGTCATGCCGGCCCAGCACTATACAACGGACTATGCTTGGGTGCCACTTCGGCCCGTAGTACGGTACACGTGCGGCGCGAAAAAATAAAATGAGCCGACACTATGGCGGCCCAATTAACATGCAAGCCCATTGAACCCTCATCTATATAAATATAACATGAAATCCTGAAACTCTCGTCCCCACCCTTTTCATCCTAGCAGAAGCCGCCGCAGGAGCCTCCCCTCCATTTCAATGGTCGGTGCTACCTCCCTCGCCCTGGCCGGCAAATCCTCTTCTACCCTCTCCGTGTCTCGTCGGTGGATCCTCCTCTGGCTGGTTACACTCCGGTGACGACTTCTCCTCCCTCCTCCCCCCTCCCCCGGCGGCGGCATCTCCTCCGCCCTCGCGCGCGCACCCGTCGACTGTCAATATCGGACCCGGAGGTCTGCACCGAGAATTATTTTTGATGGACTTTAATGTGTGCATATATGTTTATGTAATGGATTCATGAAATTTAAAAAAATTTTGTGACGAATTATTTGATTTTTTATTTACCTTTTTATTTGATTATTTCGATCCTTTTCCTTGTAGTGCTCGGCGCAGCATGAACACAACGTGCTGCTCATCGTACCGTCGTGCCGTGCCGTGTCATATTATTTAGTGCTTTTGTGGTGCTAGGGCCGGGCGGCCCACCTAGCCATATTATACTCTCCATCGTCCTGGCTCTCGATGGAACGGCCGCCATCGCGCGATCGGTGTTCCATTATCCACCGGAATCCAGCCGGCCACGTCAATCACCGAGGTGGCGTGTGGCGAGCGAGGGACGTCTCGGCTCGCGACGACGAAGCCTTACGAGTAGGACAGAGCGTATGGCTAGAACGACGCCTAGCGTCGCCGTGCACGTACGGCGCCCCGGCCTTTTTGACGTGTCGGGCCTCTGCATGCATGCATTGCCATATATGTGGCTGCACCACTCACGAGGTTCACCTCCGGGGACAGGGAGGGAGTGTCGGCACGAGGCTCCGATCCAAAATTAAGCCGGGCCACACACACGTACGGGTGGGTGGGTTGCTATTTTTTCCAAATTTCTTTGGGTAGCGTCCGTCTCGTCGTGGTCTCCATCACCCAATCGCGCGCCGTTGAAAGGTAAGACATGCCTTTTTTTTTCCCCTACAATAACTTTACACGCCACAGCTTAGGCACAGAGAGCGCGGTGATATCTGTATAGTGATGCCTACTGATGCCTCAACTTTTAGCACACCGCGCTAGCAGTAGCTGGCAGTGGCACCACTACGTTTTTCTTTTCGCGCTATTTTTATGGAGATCCAGTAAATTTAACTACGTACATGTGCTAATATTATTTCATGGGTAATAATGTGCTTAATCATAGGTACCAGCATAAATTGATTGCACCGTTGGGTGAGCAAACCGTAGTATTCTTTGTGCAGTAGTACTACTCCATAGCCAATAGTGTCCACGTGGATAACTTTGGAAGCAAAGTAATTATACTTTCAAGCATGTACATGCAAGCTGGAAAGCCGCTAGCTCCCTCAGCTCCTAGCGTCCACGCTGCTGACGCGACCAGCTTCACCTTTTGAAAGACGCCAAGATCCAACAAGATCGATCTCTTTCTCCTCCATGCAATTGCAGTGCATGTCAACATATTCCTGGGAGTCGTTTTCCCCGGGCCCAGAGTATGTTCCCCGGCGCCCTGTCCACGAGAGTATGCCGCTTTTGCCCTCCCGGCTCCCAGATGCCTGCCTCGCTGAACGATCAACGTCTCTGGGATATCATGCATCGTGCTTCGCCATTTGGACATGAGGAGATCTGCGGCCGCGCCATCGTTTCGCTGTCAGTCTAGCTTTCGCGCTTTCGCGGTTGCACATCTGTAATTCTGCTACTATGCATGCAACGAATGGGAATTGCTAATGGGCACCGAATCACCGGTGCAGAAGATGACTTCACATGCATAAACCTAGAAATTTATTTCAGTATGTGTAGGATTGTTAATGCTTTGTCGGCCAGACACATGTCAAAAACCATCCGATCGATGCTGTGAAGTATGAGAATGAAAATGGGAAATTGAACGGGAAAAATTTAAAAGAACAAAGACGAAAAACTGATGATCAGTGAAGATGAAAGGAGAAGCACCGGGCTTTGGATCCACGGAAAAGAGCGCAGAGGTGGTGGCCGGCGCTGGGCTAAAATGTTGCCGAAGAACCATTTTATGTGGGCTCAGGCATACCTGCTGTATAGAGAGCTTGCTTGAGTGGGTTTTTGTCAGGTTGAGCCGGAAAAGAAAAACAAGCCGGGCCATATCGTACCAGAAAAACGACAAGGTAATCGAGTTGCGCCTAAGCAAAGATCACTGGTAGAACCGTGGCAACAAATTTCAAATGCAAAGCAGCTTTCTTTTCAAAAAAAATGCAAAGCAACTTCAGCCTATGTATGTGCCCCATAGACATTCACTAAGACTCGTTTTATGAAATTTTAGCTTTTCAAAAACTGTATTTATTTGTGATGTTGATTAAGACATTTACTCCAAATGCTATCGAGTTGGGCCTAGCATAGATCAGTTGTAGAACAGAAAAGGAGGCCCGATCAGTCTGACGGATTTAAGAGAGGTGATGACACGATCAAGCCCAAGAGAGGGACAAGGATCTTGGGCCTAAATACTAAGTTCACCTGGGCCTAAATCAGCTACGCGGTGTAATAAAGAAAAGTACGTACTATGTGATATGCTTCCCTCAACAAAAGAAAAAAGAAAGTACTATGTGATATGCGGTTTGAGTTGGCATGCAAACTCAACTTTGTAGTTCGCCGTACAAGTACATCCTTCGGGAAGTTTGTTAAGTAAACCCCAAAAATCGTTTTGGTTTTAAACAAGATACCAGTTCCTTTGGTCACGATTTCTCATTATTTTACACTTCTTCACATATGAGTACAAACAAGCACCAACCTCGCTCGTCACATTCCCAGCACCACCCCAAAAGCACCAAAAAAGAAAAGAAAAAAAATAGTATGCACGTCCACGCGTCTGTGAGCACATACAAATATCGAACAAGGCATATGCTAGCTTATCCAGTAAACCAGCCGTGTAGACACGTCCATCAACCACACAAAGGCAAGCATGCACACTAGCACACGGATGTTTGTGACTTTGTGTCATCCCAGATACATGCTTACATGCATGTGCGAGGGTTGACGTGAAGTGTTACCTTACCAACACGAACAGGGGCTTTACAAAACCTCCAAACAAATCTGTTTTACAAAGCTCCAAATTATACCATCACAATGTTTTTCCTTCCACACACAATGCAAAAATAAAGTAGCCAAAGCGCGCCAAGGTCCTCATCAGCTGCCTTCTATAAAACCCAAGCCCATCGCCACCATTTCATCATCTATCACCAAAGAACAGGTACAATTAGGCAGCAGATCCGACGACAGCTAGAGACAGAGAAATCGCATTGCAAATTAAAGTGATCGATCCGCCGTTTTCTGAGATCGATATGGCTAAGTTCGTCGCGGCGGCGCTGTGCTTCGCGGCCCTGGTGGCCGTGGCCGTCGGGCAGAGCGCGTTCGAGCGGCAAAGGCTGCGTGACCTGCGGTGCCAGCGGGAGGTGGAGGAGAGCCCGCTGGAGGCGTGCCGGCAGGTCTTGGAGCGGCAGCTGACCGGCGGCATGCGCTACGGGATCGGCCCGTTCCGGTGGGGCACCGGGCTGCGGATGCGCTGCTGCCAGCAGCTCCAGGACGTGAGCCGCGAGTGCCGCTGCTCCGCCATCCGCCGCATGGTGCGGGGCTACGAGGAGGCCATGCCGCCGCGGGAGGGCTACGGCTACGGCGAGCCGGAGGGCCAAGGGTACGGCTACGGCGAGGGCGAAGGGTACTACGGCCCCGGCCAGGGAGAGGAGGGGTACGTGCCGCCGACAGGGAGGAGGATCGCCCGCGTGAGGTTGACCAAGGCCAGGCAGTACGCCGCGGGGCTGCCGATGATATGCCGGCTGCAGGAGCCCCAGGAGTGCAGCGTCTTCGACCCGTGGTACTAGCTTGGGCACAAGAGGGAGGGTGGCGTGCGAGAGCGTGCACGCGTGGAAACACCCTGAATAATGTGTAGCTGTGGCAAGGGTTCACATATTGTCCCGTGCTACAAATAATGATATGATAAGTGATGAATAAAGGGGCTGTGATCAGCCAGTGCTGGTAGATCCTATACCGATGTACTAATAACAGCTCAGGGCGCGGGCCGTGTTTCTTTCCTTTTCAATTTTTTTTCAAAAAGAATCTTGCATACGTATATGGAGTATTAAATAAAGTTTATTTGCAAAACTTTTTTTAAATAAATGTAACTTTACGCGACAAATCTAACAATTCTAATTAGTCCATGATTTACTACAGTAATCATTCTCTAATCGTGCGATCAAAGGCCTCATTAAATTTGTCTCGTGAATTAACCCAGGGTTGTGAAGATAATTTTTTAAACTGACTTTATTTAATACCCTTAATTATTGGTCAAACGGGTGGAAAAAAATTTTCACCCCAAAGAAACATTGCCCGGAATTGAGTGAATTCGGAAGCAACTCCCAGTGCTACTGTTGCGCGATTAAAATAGTGTTTGTGACCGCGTCACTCCTCTGGGGTGTGTTTAGTTCCACCAAACTTCTAACTTTCCATCACATCAACGTCGTATTGAAACATTAAATATAGCAAATGACGCATGTATGGAGCATTAAATCTAGGTAAATAATAAAAGTAATTGTATAGTTTTGATGTACATAGGTCATGATAGGACAACAATTACCACAAACAAACGAAAAATGCTACAGTGCGCTATAGTGTCCAATGCGACTTTTCGACCATCTTTTTCAGGGATCTAAACACACCCTTAATCGAATTTCTATCCCACCATAGTACTCAGCGGCTTCATGCTACGCTTCTTCCTAATTGAAGCATAGCACCACCATATCATCCTGGTGGCCATCAACTGCACGCCATGCAAGATTCTACACCAATGGGTGAAAACAAACTCCTATTTCTTATGCGAAAGATCCGGGCGTGGTAAGACCATTACTAAAACAGACAGCAATTAAGAGGAGAAACGAGCGGACAAAAATGGCTTTTGTCAAGAGAGCTTTCATCCAAGGAAAACGAGCAGCTGCCTCATTCCCAAATTACCATCCACGGAGAGAGGAGCGCGTGGCAAGAAACGAATGCAAGTGCGAGAAAAAAAAAATAAAGAGAGAGTGAATATTACCTTTGATCCTCTTGCTGTTCTTCGTTTGCATGCAGGGATCGGCATGAGGGTGCTCGCCCACTCTCGCGTCGATCCAGCAATTCCATGGGGCTCCTGAGCTCGGCCAACAGATGTGGCTGCTGCAAGAACATCCTGAGCTGCAACCTCCTCAGGTGCGCGTGCTGCTGCTCGTGGATCCGTGGTGTCTGGCGCAAGGGTGATAGGAAGGCGACGCAAGAGGCGTCAGACACAAAGAGGAAAAAGAAGAGGAAGTGGTTGCTCGGCTTTTGTGGTGGGGCGGTGCGAGAAACAGAGGAGCCATTGACATCTGATTCAAAGAAGAAGAAGAAGAATCCGATCCCCAAGCCAGAGAAGTGCGAGTGGATAAAGAAGATATGGAGTAAAAAGAAGAGGAAGAACGAACAGAACGGGTTGGCAGCCCTAGTGAAAGAAATTTCGCTCCCAAGTAATAATCCAGCTTTCACTTTTCTTCTCATTGATTTTTTCATGTGTATGCACGTATAATAAGGTTAATTTCACTGCAAAATTCATTATTGCCAAGTTAAAAGAAAATAAGATTAATACAATGAAAACAGATCAACTAGGCTAATATTGATCAAAGGGGTATTCTTGATTGTCAACTTTTTGCATGCAGACAGTGCCAAGCACAGGCCTCAAGCAGGGGAGATATTACGGATCGGTAACAACAACATCCCTAGTAGGGTGTTTACATTCCGTGAACTGGTCGATGCCACCAATTCTTTCAGCCCAGAAAACATGTTGGGTGAAGGCGGCTTTGGAAGGGTGTACAGAGGATATATTCCAGCCACTATGGAAGTAAGAATCATTTCTTCTCCAAATCCACCCTTCTATGTTCCACTAAACTAAAACACGAAGAAACAATTGTGAATATACCATAACTTTTTGTTTATGTTGATTATTACCATGTCTAGGTCATAGCAGTTAAGCAGCTAGACAAGGATGGGTTGCAAGGAAACCGTGAGTTCCTCGTCGAGGTGCTGATGCTTAGCCTACTGCATCACCCAAACCTAGTCACCTTGCTGGGGTACAGCACTGATTGTGACCAAAGGATTCTAGTGTATGAGTTTATGCCGCTCGGTTCATTGCAAGATCATCTCCTCGGTAATGCAAACTCACAACCAGATGTTTTGTTTTAGGAAAATATGAATGAACATTTGCGAATTGTAATTGTATCTGTTCATTAAATTGTACAGATCTCAATCCAAGTTCTCAGCCACTATCCTGGCATACACGGATGAAGATTGCAGTTGGTGCAGCTAGAGGCATCGAGTACTTGCATGAAGTAGCAAACCCGCCAGTGATCTACCGTGATCTCAAGGCATCAAACATTCTCTTGGATGCAAACTTCAATGCAAAGTTATCAGACTTCGGTCTAGCGAAGCTTGGTCCAAGTGGCAACAAAAGCCATGTCAGCACAAGGGTGATGGGCACATATGGCTATTGTGCTCCTGAGTATGCCATGAGTGGCAAGCTATCAAAAACATCAGACATCTATAGCTTTGGCGTAGTTCTCTTGGAGCTCATCACTGGGAGGCGAGCAGTCGATACCACAAAGCCAACTCGTGAGCAGATTCTTGTTCATTGGGTGAGTTTTATGCCTAGCTTCACTTCTCGTCAAAGCAATATATAAAGCGTTGAACCTTCTTTTGCTAGGAATCATATTCTAACTATAACCAATTAAATAATTCAGAAATCCATACAGCTAGAACTGTAACGCTTCTCTTCTAAGTGTGATTTATCTGCAGGCAGCACCATTTTTCAGGGATAAGAGAAAGTTTGTGAGTATGGCTGATCCATTGCTTGACAATAAGTTCCCCCTAAAAGGTCTATACCAGGCACTTGCAAATCTCATCGATGTGCTTACAAGAAGAAGCAAGCAGTAGGCCGCTAATCAGTGATGTGGTGACCGCACTTACATTTCTTGCTGATCCAAACTATGATCCTCCAGATGACATCAAAGATCCTCTACCCATAACAGTTCCAAACATAGACATAGAAACTAGCCAAAACGAAACTGAAGGAGGTAAAGAACAATTACAACAACAAGAAGAAAGTAGCCGAGACGTATTTTGAAATTAAGAAAGTAATTGAAGGAGGAACTGGATGGAGGGAGTTTCTATACAGTGGATTCATTGTTGTAATGTCACATATAGGCAGAATGTAACATCATATCATGTTAAATGTAACTGATGTATATGGTTTGGTTAGGTGTAATCAATTTTTTTAACACCACATGTTCGTGAAACTGATGTATGTTATATATAGGCAGGGTGTAATAGAAGATCATTTTCTTGAATGAAACTAGCATATGTGCTTTGGTTAGGCATAATCAGTTCAACATCATAAGAGATATCCTTGTGCTAGGATTGAGGCTATGGTTGATGGTAATTCATGGTTATAGGCATTTAATAACTATAACATTTTCAGTTGTATAGAAATCGTCATAGATAGCTAGACTTAGGTTTTTCAAAAAGGTTGCATTTGATGAAATGATGCAGAATCTGGATACAAACCACAACATATCATTCACATAATAGCGAATCATGCATCTTGTTAATGATAAAAAAATCACTTTTCACTTCTATAACTAAAAATGGAAAGGTCTTAAAAATGAATCTGCGGAGACAGCTAGATTTTAGCGTTCCCACATAAAGGGATAAATAAAGCTGAAGGAATCCTGAATGCTATTTGTACCCACTGACATATGGCTTGAGTCACTTAGCTCTCTTATAGTATCAAAACTAATGTACCTTATTCTTCATTAACATAGGATAAGTATGATGCACCATCAACTTTTACAGAGCTGGTAGCATCAATAGGCTAAGCTAAATATTACTAGTATTGATTATTGGTCGGCTAGATAATCCCGTAAGTGTGTTTGACTTTTTATTGAGAGCAAAAAGGCACATGTTCTTAGTAAATTACCTACTTATTAAAATGTAAAAAATATATTGGGATTACTTGAAATCTTACATGACACATAGCATGGAAAGGCAATTCCATCATTATGGTTGAAGTTCACTGAAGTCTTCAGTGAGAAAGATCAACATGAGTTCCAACAGCTAAGGAGCTGAAGGTTTGTATGTCTAAAAGCCTGCAAGCTCAAATCAAGTGAACTAAAAAGCATGTAAACAATACTGCAGCTGCAGTGACTACTTCGAAAGAGTATAGATCATATTTCTTGCCAATGAAGTTTGTAACTGAAATGGGTTTCATGTTTGGTATCTCCCTGACCGATCATGTGCACTTTTGCCAGTATATGTGGCACATAAGCCGCAGCACGGGCGCGCGGCGCTGGGCGAGCAAAGGCGGGTGCTCTCCCAGGATCTAACGAGGAACGACGAGCACGGCGCCACTGTGGTCGTGCCATATGCCCGTATCTATCACGCATTCACGCGGCGAACTTGCGGCCGCCGAGGCGGCGGGGCCGAGACGGCGGAGGCGGCCAGTCAGGGGAAACCGGGAAACAAAAAACTAATGAATTGTTCAGATCCCGCCGCGCGCAGCTCCAGGCCGTGGCTGCGTCAAAGTTCGGCCCGGCCGTACGCAGGAGGCCTGCTGTCTGATTGGGCTGGGCCCGCTGTCTGTGGTTAGTTTTTGTGTGTTTAGTTCCAAAAAGTAAAAGAGAAAGTTTGGTGAAAATATCACATTAAATACTGTAGCGTAGTGTGGTATTTTTCGTTTGTTTGTGGTAAACATTGTCTTACCATGACCTAACTAGGCTCAAAAGATTCGTCTTGTCGTGTACATCAAAACTATGCAATTAATTTTTTTATTTACCATTTAGTGCTGCATGCATGAGGAGAGAGATTTGATGTGATTTGATATGATAGGTGAATAGTGAAGTTTGAACAGAGAAATTTTGGGAATTTTGGAAACTAAACACAGCATGGAAACTTGTTTTTTTACATATGTACACCCAAAAGAGTCTTCCAGTCCTTCGCGATTTTAAACTGTAGGGATCGGAGAAACCGTAGCTCGCCTCAAACTCGGCTTCCATTTTTCATGCAAGAACACAGATTGGTAACAGAACGCATCAAGGGAACGATGTCTCGCTGTGACCAAAACCGAGAGACGCCATGGTATGGCTAAGCGTACACGCACTATCCATGGAGTTTCGACCCGATTCCTGGTGCCGTTGATTTTGCGTTCAGAATAGTATGAACATAATCCTTTTCTGTAATTCTGCCGTCTCTTGCTATCTGAGAGTACGTGACCTCATCTGCTAAGCGATAGAAGAAAAAAGAATACACAGGAGCACTGGCTTCAAAAATTCATCACGTGTAACGGCGTAACGCATACATACATACACATACACTTATCTGCATCATTTCATTTCATCCATCCATATATGCACCGTCACGACTCGACGGCGGCCTCAGGGATGCTCTGCAGCGCGGGCTCCCACCGCCGGCGGTGGCGGCCGTCAACCACCTCGCCGGCCCTCACCATCTCCGCCAGCACCTTCTCCACCGTCATCCCTTCGTCCACGCCAGCCGCCTTCGCCATCAGGTTCTGCAGCTGCCTCTTGCTGATCCTGATCGTCACCTTGACGGCGCCCGTCCTCCCCATCTCCTCGCGGCGGCTCTCCCCCTGCGCCGCGCGCGCTGGCGGCTCGGTGGCGCCAGCGCAGAGCTCGCGGCGAGACGCCTTCTGGCACACGCAGTTGCCCATATCTATCTATCTATCTATCTATCTATCTATCTATCTATCCGTCCGAGAAGGGCTTGCTGTGTGCGTGCTCGAAGAAGAACGAATCGAAGAGGTCCTTGTTGCGAAACCAAAATGCTAGCTGTTGGAGACGGAGGCAGCGTGCGCGTAGACGCGTAGGCAGGCGGGGCGATGATGCTTGTATATATATATAGTTTCGGTGACTGGTCTGGAAGGAAGGGAATGGCGTGGTCACCGATTGTCAGAGACGGAGGCCGCCGCGACCTGCGTGCCAGCTGCGGAGTTCGTCCGCGACACCGCGGCAGCCGGCGCAGCATAGTACATGAGTTATCTGAATTCCTGATGCCGGGTCATACATGATCATCCAAATACTCCGTTCCCGTCGGCCCATAAGTTAAAACTGATGCGGCCGAACATTCAGGCAGGAAATGGTACGGTAGAGTACGCTTTCAGGCTGACGAACGGGCGAATGGCAGCATCAGGGCCATTGTCCAATGAAACGTTTTAAATATTTGCTTTTTTCAGGGTGAAGTCCATAGTAGATGGTAAAAATAAGGGTGGCAAAATGGGTAACCGGCAAGCCGCAGCTTTCGTCGTGTAAACTTTACGAGAAACGACGACGGTCTGTGAGTTTCTGAATGTTTACACTTTTTTTTGTTGAACTTGAGTACTAATTAAGGGGTTGTTTGGATCTCCCGTTTTAAGAAAACTAGATTCGGCAAAACGTGTTTTTTAATAGTTCTGTGAAAAGCTTTGTTTGTTTCTTCTAATTAACTCGAGGATGAGTAAAACAAGTTTCCGCTAACCCCGTATTTCTTGGTTTTGTTAAAATCGACTTTTTGTAGTTTTTCCTAAAACCGAGTCTCTGTTTGTTAGCGCAACAACCTCGCTTTGATCTGAAACGGGACCTCATGGCTCATTGTGCTATCCATGAGAGATCATTTTTCACCATGGAGATTAATTTGCACCTGTACCCCCATCAAAGACGAGATCCAGCCATGCATGTTGCAGGATGTTCTTTTTTGACACCTCGTTGAACTCCATATTTCGATTACGGCTGCAGGATCGAGGCTCTAGGATTCAGTATATGATTTTCCTCATCTGTTCGTTCGATTCAACATCTCCATTCTGCATATGGTGACAAACTGAAGAGGCATATATTCTACACTGGAAGAAACAATGTGACAAGAAGATCAGTATGAATACTTGTGCTGCAGTAGGATGAACAATGGATTACTGTGCCTACGATCTGACGATGGCCTCTAGGAGGATGACTGGATGAGATCAACGGAAAATTAGGAGACGCCATGGAGCGCACTAGGAAAACTCGTTTTCGGTAAATGAACCAAACAAAGTATTATTTCTCAAATCCATAGTAACTGAATAACAACTTAAAACCGGCTTTCCTAAAAATCCTACTAAAACATGTTTTACAAAAACTAATTTTATTTTAGGAGATCCAAACAACCACTAAGCATACGAGCGATTTTCATTTCAACGTGTGATGGAAGCGTTCAAATCGGTAATTAAATAGGCCAAGAAATGTTACCGGCGGGGCGGCGGCTTTTACCCGAATCATTCTCGTTGAAGAACACCACGGCACACGTGCGTCTTATTAGGAATTAATTGCACAAGCATCGTGTCGAAATAAATCTTCGTGCGATGTCTCGCATGTACACCACGGAGGAAGAAGCGGTCGTTCTGGGGGCAAACATGAAATTCATGGCACGGACAAGGTAAGGCGAGAAGACAGCCCCTCCTGATTGACCAAACTGCTTTACAACGCAGTCAAGCTAAATTGTTATACTAATCCCCTGCATAGCTGCATTTTGTTCTAGAATCACTTGCTTGGATCCAAGAAACGGCTGTCTTTCCCTTAAGAAATATTTTCGCAGCAGAATTCAAAGTTTCGGGGGGTAATCTAGCTAGGTGGCCAGGCTCAGCAATCTGAAGATGATGTGCACGTTTTACCTACCAAGGAGTTGTAGCAGATACACCCAGACAGATTCAGACTTCATCCAGTTCAAGGAAATCCTGCATTCCAATTCCAAACCACGGGCTCTTGGTCAATTGGCAAGGGCTAATACCACAATCAACAACGGGTTTTAGGCCAGTCTCAGTGGTAGAGTCACGGGCACAGTTACCAAGTCTGCCACATCAGCTTTTTAGCATGATGATCCTGTCACTCTCAATACAGAGGGTCATGGGCACAGTTTCATAGGTAGAATGCAACATTTAAATCTTACATATATTGTGATCAAATGGAGGGTCATGAGCTCTCAATGGAGGGTCGTAAGCATTGGTATCTGTGTCGATCCAGGGTCATCACCATGACCCTGAGATCTTCTCTCCCTTCATTAATTTCGTGTCATGTCATCAAAAAAACCTATGTGGCAGTCCATTAAATATTGATGACCCTGCCATTGAGACTGACTTTATATTGTTACCACATCACTTAGGCTATTCCCAGCGCAAGTTTTATTAAAATTTTAAGCACATTAAATGATGTGATATATCATCAATCATGATAACATGACATGTTAATCATAAAAATAGAGAGAGGGAAAGAGTCTCGATACAGTTACCAAGTATAGATGAGTCATGAAATTAAATATTACAGGGTGTCTACAAAACAAGGCAAAATTTGCTATTGGACATGTAAAGTGGAGCACGTTTGCTGGGAGATACCGTTGACCGTGTTATATGCTGTTGGCCACTATATTTTTATGCAATTTTGCTGAACACGCCATAGTCAATAAAATATCATTTTTCAGTCAAGTAGGAGAGATAAACGTGATGAAATATCGGTTTTACCCCTTACCCCACTTGTCATATTCTGAGCACATGAGTTGTTTATTTGGCAGTTGTTTTCCAGTTTGGTTTCATACATATTTTGAGCACATGAGTCGTCTATTTTTTATGTTTTTTGAATTAAAACATATTTCTACCAGGCGCATGTAGTGCGCCAATTTAGCTAGTACTTTAGTTTGCTTTTTTTTGAGATTAAGTACTTTAGTTTGCTGATCCAGGTCTTTTGAAGTGGCCCGATGAGTCTATTGGGCTAGAGACAGACACGGACCTGCAAAAAGCTTGAAACTTTCCGGTCCAAATTTTTGTGATCCGGCCCACCTAGTAAATCCACCGGGCCTGCAAAGTCAGCTCGTCAGTGTTTTGCTCCCCGAAAGTCTACTACTACTGTTATTACTCTGTCTCACGGGCAGCCGGGCACCCCCAGAGTATTCTTTTGTGAGCTTTCTTGATTTGAATTTGATCATATACTATGATGGATCTTTCTTCTACACTGGCAGAGTTCCGTGCATCATTTTGAACGTTGAATTGGAATATTGTGTCTCAGTAAAATCTCCAAAGCGTTTGAGAAGGAAAGATCATCCAAGCAGACAAGCAGTGTGTTCGGTGGTCAACTGGCTCTAAGGCTGACTTTTGATTAGCCGATGGGACGTTTATTCTAGGACATGGCAACTAAGTTGACTATTTCTTTAGAGAAGACAACTAGGATGACTATTAATCCGTGTGCCATCATTTTTCAAATGTGTGTTTTGCTATTAATTTGGGTAACAAAACCTGATAAGCTGCTGTTGATCTTGGGCAACTTGAGATTACTTAAAGGTACTCTGCATGTGTACTCGAACCATTTTATTAGCAAGAAGACACAAATATGAGCTAGAGTACTTAAGGTTTAGGTTGTTTTGTTTGGGACTAGGGAGAACAAGATGTAACCGTTGTTCTTAGAATTGTATGATTTAATTTTTTTTGAACGAACAACACTTGACGAGCGCGTTTCTATTGATATAGCAGAAAAAATACAAGACTAGGACCCTGACAGGCCATAGTCAGGAAACCGAAAAGAAAAGGAAAAAACAAAATATCTCGCCCGGTTGGATTGATACATCAACACGGGTTACCGCTCGACTACACTCTCTGACTGGTTGGATTGGGACATCAACACGACCACACACTACTCACAGCGACAAAGGGGACAAGCATAGCCACAGCTTCCACCTACAACCGCCCACCAGTGGGTATCAAAACCTCTGAAGCGATCCAGAGTCGATAAAGGAGCCGGAGGGGCAGACACCACCACACCTAGAGGGCCACTGATGTGCAGGACCCACCGCCGTCGTGCTGCTGCACCCAAACAAACCGTCCGACGACATGAAAACCATCGAGTCCGAAGCAACTCAACGCGCGGGGGCCTTGCTACTTCCGCCGTCTCTCGCGTGCGCAGGGATCTCCAACCCGCCACTCAGCACGCCTCGCTCTCATGTGCGGGGGGCCTCAACATCGCCACACGGCACCACGCTCTGGACTCGTTTCAAGAATTGCCGTCGAGGAAGCAAGAAGAGGTGCCCCGCCCCCGGGTCCTGTCTCAAACCTTCAGGCCACCACGTGGTTCGAATCATCACGTTGCTTTCCTCCTCGCACAAGACACCGCCATCGGGTCAGATGTTCGACGATGTTGCCCGCGCCGTCTTCCGATGTTGTACCGCACCAGGAGAATTCAGCCGTGCTGAACACCCCGCCGCGATCTGCTGCATGCCAAGTCTTTATCTGTTGTCGTTGCCGCAAGCGCCGTCCTTCAAAACGTTGTCCCGCACCGTACTGAGGTTGCCAAGCAACATCAGGCGCCGCAGAACGCTGCAAGCAGCAGAACAACATCCGAATGAAGACCGTCGGCCACCAACCGTAGAGCAGACGTCTTGGCGTGAGGTAGACAATTCCATGTTCGCATGAATGCAGGCACTGAGAACAAGCTAATTAACATCTAATATCATATATTTAAAAAATGAAGAGAGTAAGTAAGGGCTAACAAGCCTCCAGAAGGACATCAACACAGTCTATGAGATGATACTCTTACAAAAAATATCTATAAACTATATTATATTTCTCCTAAAAACTATATTATATTGAAATGATAATATTTGTAGAAGGATAATCTTGTATGGTCGATGCATATAAAATTTTAGATATTCATAGTCAAAGATAAATTATTTGACTCGACACAAATCTAGACGAACTTATATTTCGGCAGGAGGAACTAGCAGTCCTTTTTTTGGCTAAACTTTATCTTCTTCCTGATATAATGACAAAGACACATTGCGCGTTGTAACAGAAGGTACGGTGTGATATTTAGGAAATGCAGATCGACCGTGAAATAGTGGAGTTAACTCAAGAATCCGGATTAGAACAGATGCATTAATTGATTAACCAAGCTCTGGTCCCTCCTACTAATAGCAATAGCATAGCTTAGGTGACATGAATTCTGCATTAATTTCATAAGCTAGCCGCTCTCCTTGTTTAATCATACCTATACGATGCAATTAACCGCTCCTACCCCATAGAGTGCTGCTAGTACCATCATCTCAAGCAAATCAAGGTCAAAAGCGACACGCGCGCATGCAGAACATGAACATCCAAACCTCTTTTTCAGTCCTCCCAATCCCAGTGACACGCACAAGCACTGTCCTTACACTTCATCCATTGATCAATGGAGCTAGTACAGTACTCCTCTGCTGATGCACCATCGGAACGGTCCAAAAACATCCACGGCTCGATCTTCCTGCCTCCCAACGACTCCACCAACGAGATGCAAGTCTCCAACCAAGAAGCTCCGATCCCTGATCAACCAAGGTCCAAGATCAGGACTGAATTTCCTGAGATCAATTTGGCAGCCTGCACATGTGCACATCTCATTAGGCTTGTCGATCATAATACTAGTAATCTTCAATTCTATTGGGACCAAGACTGAATTTTCAGTGGAATGTGCAGTGCATGGAGCAGCTACCATACCAATGCAAGGACCATGTAGCAGTTTCTTATTAAGCAGGGAATGATGGCGGATGATCCCTGTGGGGCTGGCCGCCGCACATGACACATGCCCGCGTGATGCTCGCCTTGACCAGACCACACACCGCTCGTGATGCGGATTTGCGAGCGCGCACGGCGCCTTGCCGAATGCTCCTCTCCATATGCTACTATACTATACGCTAATGTGCGTGCTATGGAAGAGGGGGTGGGCGCATATGATTGCATATGGCTTCCCTTTACGCTTTCCATCTCCCTGGCTTTGCGGCTCAACTCAACTGATGCGCTACTGCTAAAAGAAAGCGTCCCAAAAGCTTCTAGTCCCCAACGCTACTACTAGTAGCAGCTTCTTTTTCCTGCCGGACAAGTTGGGGCACCTTCCTACCTTCGTGCGCTCACGTTACAGCGCGAACGAACAATGCAGTTGAGGCGATAAAGGTTCAGGCAAGTGAGAGCCTGTGGCGGCCTGGCCAATTTTCTGAAACCACTCCATTCTCAGCTAAACAAACAGGTTGCTAGCTACAGCTAGTACCTGCTCGTAAATTCAGAAATCAATTACCCGAGAAGAGACTACTTCTGCTTGACGGAGCTCTGCTTGGCCCTGTAGTCCTGGGTAGCTGCCTGAATGTTTTTTTTTATAACAATGCCTGCAATGCCTGACTGTTTCGACCTATAAACCTCCAATCAGAGGCGTACAGGGATGAGATAAGGCATGCATAAGCGGCCAAGCGGCGGCCCCGAGACCGCCAAGAAAACGCCGGCCGCCCCCACCGCGCCGAGGATCCGGAGGCCGCCGTGCCATGTCCCCCGGCGCGCCCTGTGCGCACACTGTACGTCCTCAGGGGGCCCTCTCCACCACCCGGCATGGTCTGGATTTGGTGGAGCTTCGATTTTGCTCCAATATAAACACAGGGTTTGGGAGGTCGGGGACAGTTGAATCCATAATCAATCAACTCTACCGCCCAGGCTAGCCGTGATCATTCAAACGACACCATTTTTTTTTTAAAAAAAAGATCACAAGACTCACTCACATTTGCCCAACACAAGTGCACAGCGAGATCGACGATGGCAGAGTAATTGCACTGTGAAGGTGCCGTATAAACCATTTAGGCAAACGTATATATAGCTGGACACGCATACGTACGTGCTAGCTATTAGTATGCAATACGAGAGATTCAAATTTCAAAAATTTTGTGCGGACGCTCTTCAAGTTTGTAGCATCCATCAACTGGACACTGGTGCAAAATGAGAACAGCGTTTTCCCGTGTACTCGCGCATTACCGTTGCTTGTACAATATACTTATTCCTCTGGATCAAGTTAAATCAATTCATCACCATCTTTAAGACAAGGCTCACATTAGCTCCTAGTACGCTGCCTTTGCGATCCTGAAATTAGCGCGGCACCGGATCCGGATGGTGCGCGGTACACCTACGTACACCATTACTTTGCACCGAATAGACCACGGACCATCAGTTACAGTTAGCTAGTATTCATGCAAAGGCTTCGTCCACGGGCCCTCCGCCCTCACTTTCATGTGAGCTCTCGCTCTTCCCCTAGCTAGCTAGCAGATACTCCAGCAGTAGCCGCGAATTGAATCGGCACGCCACGAACTCCGTGACGGCCAGCGGCGGCAGGTGTCCAAATCCAGCCGCCTCTGGTAACCCCCGGCCCGCTCCGAATCGCTTTCCGGCCGGATCGGAGAGAGGATCAGGTTGGGTTGGCAATGTCGCCGTTGGCGTCGGCAAGCATGTGTGCCGTATCATTATATTGGCCTGCACGTACGTACGCGTACTTGTTTCGCTGGGTATCGTGGATGCATGCTCTCTCTCTCTCTCTCTCTCTCTCTCTCTCTCTCTCTCTCTCTCTCTCTCTCTCTCTCTCTCTCTCTCTCTCTCTCTCTCTCTCTCTCTCTCTCTCTCTCTCTCTCTCTCTCTCTCTCTCTCTCTCTCTCTCTCTCTCTCTCTCTCTCTCTCTGCGTGTGTATTGTACAGGAACACGTGATGCCTTTGCCGACCAGCACCGATCGATCTCGGCAAGCCCAATATTGTACCACAGGAACACGTACAGCTAAAAGGAGAGCTGGCCCGGTCCAGGAGCTATATAAACACACACACAGATCGTGCAGTGTGTTGGTATGTCGCCTGGTATCAACAGTATCCGCAGCGCTCGATAAGTGGGGAGCAACGCATTCGATGCACCACCGGTGAGCGACGACGACCGTACGTACAATATATATGTATGTAGGGCACATCACGGCGCGCCCACGCTCTGCTAGGCTAGCGAGCTTTGCCTCTGTGGGATGCATGGCGTGAAGGACCACGCATGCAGTGTCATGCAGATGCAGTGTGCGTGCGACAGGAAAAGAAAAGGCTTCGATCTTCCTCCGTGTCGATCGATCCAAGCACGTGTGTGTGCGTGCGCGACCGTGCTGTTCAGGCGTCGCGGTCCTCTTTTGCTGTAAACACGACAAGACGCGCGACGCGGGCGTGCCAAGCTCTTCGCCAAAGACACCGACGATGCAGCTGATGATGGTAAATGCAGAAACGCAACGATGACCACGCGTTGCCAATGTACTACTCGTATACTGTGGTGGTTATCCACGCCATGTCGTGGAGAGACCTCGCATGATTTAGCGAGTGATGGGAAATAGTATAATGTGGGTGTGCTAGACTAGGAAAACAATGGAACTCCCATGTATGCGGGCCGGGTGGTTGGATTGGCAAATCGTTTTACCGACGCTTACTTGCTCCGTGGAAAATGTACCATTGTGGTAACTTTAATTTTCAGTCAATAACTAACTTTAAAAATAATTTCTCCGTAAAATCACATGCAACAGATGCTAATGCTATCCCGGTGGGAGTTTCATACATATTAAATAAATAATATGACACATAATCAATTATAATGACATGACACGATAATTATGAAACTACAGCATGGAACTATTACGTTGGAATAGTGCTTTCAAACATTATTTTTTTTTGCTGATGTGGTCATCTTGAAAACATCAATATGAAACCCCACTGCGATTAGCCTAATAGATGGGAGTTTTATGGAACTAAATTTGCCGATGCAACAGAGCATAGAGAAGGTAGAGTTTCACGGTACGTGAGAGGAGTTTCATTATCATGATTACTAGTTTTCAATTTAGCCATCTGTATAGTGAAACTGTGCCCCGTATTTATTGTTTTGTGTGAGAAATCATGTATGAGCACGATTTTATTACTGTTGTCCTACCTTCTCTCTGGATCGAGATCAACAAAATCAAGTGTACCATTTATGTGTACTGTGCTTGCACTACAGCTTGCAATCAAAATCCTAGCAATTTAACTTCGTACTATACTACTACTGGTATCGTTCTTCTGCATATAAATAGTGCTCCCATAAAGTCAGACCCAGCTCAAAACCATTCCGGCCTCCCCAACGTTTCACCTCTCTCGCATAAATTAAAATTCTCTCTTCAAACTTTACTATTCACCTATTATATCAAATCACATCAAATCTCTCTCCTTATACTTGGAACACTAAAACGTGGATAAATAAAAAAAACTAAATACTCCCTCCGGTATCGTATTAGAAGTCGTTTAGGACAAGACATGGTCACCAAAGCACAACTTTAACTTCACTTTTCTATAAAAATATTTCTTAAAAAGTTATATATGTATATTTTTATGAAAGTAATTTTCAAGACCAATCTATTTATATGATTTTCACATTTTCAAACTCAATGACTTAAATGTTATTCATGATTTATATTTCCAATGTTTGACTCAAACCTTGTCCAAAACGACTTCTAATACGATACCGAAGGGAGTACATGGTTTTGATGTACACGACGAGACGAATCTTTTGAGCCTTGTTACGTCATGGCAGAACAATGAGTAGCACAAATAAACGAAAAGTGCTACAGTATCCGATATGACATTTTCACCAAACTTCACAGTCCTTTTTGGATGGAACTAAACACAGCCAACGTCTCAACCCAATACTCCACACGATCTAACTAACAGCCCTAGCCAAAAAAAAGAAAAGAAAAAATAATAAAAAAATAAGAAAAAAAGAAAAGGGAGAAATATTTCCAGGCACCCCTTTCCCTCCCCCTTGCCCATGTTCTCCAGCCTCCTCACAGGCCTACAAGCTATAGAGTACCCGTCGTCTCGCCGGGCCACCACCACCACCACTGGGCGCTACCGCTACCGCTACCGCCACTGGTACTAGATCTCGCGCGCTTACCCGCGCGGCGCGCAAGCGCAACCCACCCGCGCGCTGCTCACGGCAATGCCACTGGCCTCGCCTCCCGCGCACCGGTGGTAGAACAACCGCGGCCCGGCATGGCGCGCCCTCGACGACCGCCGGCGGCGGCGAGGTCCCCGGCCAGGGCCCAGGGCCCCGCGGCATCGGCCGCCACACCGCGCCAGGCGCTGGGAGTGTTTTGCGCTGGGAGCTCGGGATTTCTGCTAGGAGTAACATGAAATTGAGTGGCCCGGTGCTTTGTGATCATTTGGTTAAGGCGAAGTTTACGTTTCTGTGGATTTTCTCGTTGTTGGGGGGACATTTTTTTTAGCTGGATGTTCGTAAAGCTTGGCCTTTGCAATCAACGAAGCCAAGGATTGGTTGTTCCTCCCGCAAATTTCGTCTCAGTTTCGTTAACTTGCATGAGGTCTTGAAATTTACAGTCATTGTTCCATAAATTCAACGTTGAGCTGAGGCTGAGCATTTCAGCTGGAGGAATTCAGTATCCTGGATAAAGTTTGCAGAACTCTCAGCCAGAGGCCCAGAGCCAATCTGAAGTTGTCTGCATGTCATTCACTGCCTAAATTTTGGCTTCTTGAGGAAGAACGGTCTCCATCTGTATGGACCAATCATGTTGAGTTTCATGCTAGATTATTGGTTCTTCTGAGTTGGTCCAATTGTTGATACTTATCGCTCCTGATTGCTTTGGGTTCTTTCCATGTGTCTCTTTCAACTGGGCCTGAAGATGTGACACCCCCATATTTCCATCTGTCAATCTACAGGGTTGTTGTAGGACGTAACCTGTGTGGTCCCCAGATATTAGCTGCTCTTAGTTGTGAAATGAAGACCTCCAATGCATGGTTTTTTACATGTTTTACTCCATTTGCATGCAAATTCTGTAATACCCACAACATACCTCTGAAGTGTGTTGCTTAAGATAAGTGGTGAACTAACAAGAAATGAAATTTGCAGCCTAGCCCAAGGCATCTGCATACTCCTGATCGTTGCAATTATTATAAAGCTGTCCTCGAAGGCAGGACAGGGAGTAAGCCCATTGGCAATGGCATCATTCATGAGGTATATATCTTATTCATAAATTAATATTTCTGTTATAGATTACCACCTTCCATTCTGATCCAGTTTTATTTGATGAAATGCTTATGAACAACAATTAGGTGGGAGCCTATTCTCCATCACCCCGAATCGAAATGGAAGTCGCAACAAAATGGGACCGTCGATGCAATGACTACGATTTCTATGACCACCATACAACGGCTGCTGATGAAGAAGTATTTGCACTTAAGGAAGAGCTTATGCAGGCCCGCAACCGGATTCATGAGCTTGAAGCTGAAAGCCGATCTGCCAAAAAGAAGCTTGATCACTTGGTGAGGAATCTCGCTGAGGAAAAGGCTTCCTGGAGGAGCAGGGAGCATGATAAGGTTCGCAACATATTAGATGCTATTAAAGGGGATCTGAATCGGGAGAGGAAGAATCGACAAAGGGCAGAATTTATGAACTCCAAGTTAGTGGATGAGCTATCGGAGCTACTGAGTGAGCTTCAGGCTAATGTTGAGACTTTCCTCAGTTTCCACCGAGGTAGCAGTGCAGACAAAGAAACAGTGAGAGATGGAGAAAGGCTCAGGGAAGCAATTTGCTCGATGAAGTTACATGGTAAAGAGTTCTCGTACAAACCACCGCCTCCTTCAGAGGACATTTTTGCTGTGTTTGAGGAACTTAGACAGAGGGAAGACATTAACGAGAAGGAGATTGGACAGTGTAATGGAGATACCCCCATGAGCCATGCAACAAAGATCCATACGGTGAGTCCTGAAACTGAAATCTTTCTGGAAAAACCAGCAAACAAATATTCCACTCAACCTTGCGCCAGAAATGAGGATGAAGATGATAGCGGATGGGAGACTGTCAGCCGTGCAGAGGAGCAAGGCTCTAGCAATTCACCGGATGGAAGCGAGCCATCGGTAAATGGTTTCTGTGGAGGTAATGATGCATCAGCGAGTGGAACTGATTGGGAGGAAGATAATTGTGGAAACTGCAGGTCAAACAGTGGCGTCAGTGGTGTTTGTTCAACAACAGGAGAGAAGTGCCGTAAGAAGGGGTCTTCTTTCTCCAGACTCTGGAGATCATCAAATGGTGATGTCCGCAAGAAAACAGGATCCGAGTTTCGGAACGGTAGGCTCTCTAACTACAGGATATCCAATGCCACTCTTTCACCTGACCCCAAGAACAGCGAGGTTTGCCAAGTCTCACCAAGTGTCGGGGACTGGAGCCCGGACTTGCTAAACTCTCATGTGGTGCGTGCCATGAAAGGGAGTGTCGAATGGCCCCAAGGCGCGCAGAAGCACAACCGGAAGTCCAAGCTCCTGGATGCAAGGGCTAATGGCCGTAAGGTACAGCTGCACCAAGCACTAGAACAGAAGGTATAGCATGGTGTACCCGCATGTCATTCACTGCCTAAATTTTGGCTTCTTGAGGAAGAACGGTCTCCATCTGTATGGACCAATCATGTTGAGTTTCATGCTAGATTATTGGTTCTTCTGAGTTGGTCCAATTGTTGATACTTATCGCTCCTGATTGCTTTGGGTTATTTCCATGCGTCTCTTTCAACTGGGCCTGAAGATGTGACACCCCCATATTTCCATCTGTCAATCTACAGGGTTGTTGTAGGACGTAACCTGTGTGGTCCCCAGATATTAGCTGCTCTTAGTTGTGAAATGAAGACCTCCAATGCATGGTTTTTTACATGTTTTACTCCATTTGCATGCAAATTCTGTAATACCCACAACATACCTCTGAAGTGTGTTGCTTAAGATAAGTGGTGAACTAACAAGAAATGAAATTTGCAGCCTAGCCCAAGGCATCTGCATACTCCTGATCGTTGCAATTACTATAAAGCTGTCCTCGAAGGCAGGACAGGGAGTAAGCCCATTGGCAATGGCATCATTCATGAGGTATATATCTTATTCATAAATTAATATTTCTGTTATAGATTACCACCTTCCATTCTGATCCAGTTTTATTTGATGAAATGCTTATGAACAACAATTAGGTGGGAGCCTATTCTCCATCATCTCGAATCGAAATGGAAGTCGCAACAAAATGGGACCGTCGATGCAATGACTACGATTTCTATGACCACCATACAACGGCTGCTGATGAAGAAGTATTTGCACTTAAGGAAGAGCTTATGCAGGCCCGCAACCGGATTCATGAGCTTGAAGCTGAAAGCCGATCTGCCAAAAAGAAGCTTGATCACTTGGTGAGGAATCTCGCTGAGGAAAAGGCTTCCTGGAGGAGCAGGGAGCATGATAAGGTTCGCAACATATTAGATGCTATTAAAGGGGATCTGAATCGGGAGAGGAAGAATCGACAAAGGGCAGAATTTATGAACTCCAAGTTAGTGGATGAGCTATCAGAGCTGAAGTCATTGGCAAAACGATATTTACAAGATTATGAAAAGGAAAGAAAGGCTAGAGAACTCATGGAGGAGGTGTGTGATGAATTAGCAAAGGAGATTGCAGACGACAAAGCTGAGGTTGAGGCTTTGAAGCGTGAATCGATGAAGGTGAGAGATGAGGTGGAGGAAGAAAGGAAGATGTTACAGATGGCAGAGGTTTGGCGCGAAGAGAGGGTACAGATGAAACTTGTTGATGCTAGATTGACACTAGACAGCAAGTATTCACAGCTGAGTGAGGAAACTGCAGGTCAAACAGTGGCGTCAGTGGTGTTTGTTCAACAACAGGAGAGAAGTGCCGTAAGAAGGGTCTTCTTTCTCCAGACTCTGGAGATCATCAAATGGTGATGTCCGCAAGAAAACAGGATCCGAGTTTCGGAACGGTAGGCTCTCTAACTACAGGATATCCAATGCCACTCTTTCACCTGACCCCAAGAACAAGCGAGTTTGCCAAGTCTCACCAAGTGTCGGGGACTGGAGCCCGGACTTGCTAAACTCTCATGTGGTGCGTGCCATGAAAGGGAGTGTCGAATGGCCCCAAGGCGCGCAGAAGCACAACCGGAAGTCCAAGCTCCTGGATGCAAGGGCTAATGGCCGTAAGGTACAGCTGCACCAAGCACTAGAACAGAAGGTATAGCATGGTGTACCCACTCTGCATTCTCGATGTCGAAGATAACACCATTGTTTCCTGGTGGGGTGGGTCTTCTGGAGCAGTCACCTTCAGCTCTAGGAGATGCACCATTGTTGTATCGCTGCCTTGGTCCTCAATCAGGTGTTATCACTCGTTGTACCTAATTCACGCCCTTGGAGACCATTGAGCTCGCCTAGAAAAATCGTGAGCTCCATGTAATCAAGTGTATTGGTAGTATTTCTTTTTTCCGATGCATTATTCCATAGTGTTATCAGCTTCTTGCCGACTCCTTTCTTCAGTTTCTTTTCTTTTGCTTCCAGGATATGTAAATATATCTTTCAGGTGAAATTGAGGCGCGATTTGAGGCTCTGAAGTCTGAACCTTTTTATTTCTGTACTCATTTTTTTTTCTATACTCAGGAGTCAGGAGCAATGGTTGAAATCCGTATGTACTCACCACTCCCTTAGTGTTTGAATTATGTTGTATTACACCATTTAGGAGCCTGTAAATTTCAGCGACATAATAGTGCACGGATTAAAAATGGAAAACGTAAGAAAGCGGCCACGGAACGTCATAGTTTCAACTTTCAACTACTGATGTGTACATGTACATGGCAATCATTGTTGTTGTTAGATCATCGGGCAACACTCTCCATGTAAAAGTTTCTCGTGCCGAGACCAATGATAACCCTGAGCAGGTTGGGACAAGGGGTGAACTGCTAGATGCGATGTGATACTATGGATCGGCTGTCGCGAGATTCATCTCCCGAACCAGTCTAATCCGCCACTCAGGCCGCATCAAACTGCTCCCGTGCTCTTGCTGCCGACCCCGTGTTCCTGGGCCAATTGCATCTTTTCACCGACCCCGTGTGCCGATAGATGGAGGGAAGAGGGCAAGTGGAAGGGTAATACAGCCCCAGGAAACCGGACCGCAATTCAATGCTAGATCAGAATATCCGATGCACAACCAGCTGGAAGGAATCCGCGTAAAACCTTCAGTTACTGAAGTCAATCCATCCAAGAATAAGGGAATCACAGGAGAACAAACACCAATATTATAGCCAAACAGAGAGTACTTTTATTAAGTTGGTAATGATAATCCATACAAGCCATATCGATATGCTGGTGGCGCATAATGAGGCGAAAACACAACTTGCATCAAGCAAAACACACTAGATAATAGCACAATACTTCTTATGTTCTTAAGAAAAGCAGTAACTATATTATCACTGCTTCAAGCTTGCCAATATGCGGTGGCGCACAATATAGCGCCCCCAACGCATTTACAGGTCCCTCAGAACCCGTGAATCTTGATGTTCTCCTTCTTTGCAATCCCAGCCTGCCATGACAAGTACAGATGATCGAGTTTAAATAGATGAATAGTCTTCAATCCTTTAAGAGCTGATTTGTGACTTATGTACCTGAACTAGGAAAGTGGCGACATTCTTACGCTGATCGCCTTGGAGCTGAATGACCTGTAGATGGCAAACACATCAGTACAACAACCAGCAGAGCACACTCCCAACATGAAAATCATTGGTGCTGCATTGTACCTGGCCTAGCTCTGGATCCTGAACTACAGTACCATTGCAGCAGAATTCCTTCTTCAGATCCTTGAGGATCTTGTTGTAGCTGAATTCTTTCTTCAGTCCCTGAACAGTAGTCAGACTCTTTCTGCCGTTGCGTTGCTGGATGCGCACATGCACATAATCCTTTGTTCCGGGACCAGCACCGGAGTCCTCAGCATTTGCCTCAGCAAACGGATCTAACAAAGATGACGATGTACTATCAGCTAAACATGCGCATAAACAGAACTAGTCTATCGAAACAGAAGCGTATTCAAGACTAACTTCCTTTAGCAATACTAAAGAAAAGCTACAACATGGTATTCAAAGCCATTCGTCCTAAGAAAACATGTATGGGAAGGAAATATACCGAAGGCAGATGGAAGCTGGACGTCGAGATCAGACATGAAACTTGGTTGTTGAAGTTTGATTGGCACCGAGCTGATCACGCTTTGATTTGGTCTTTATGCAGAAGCTGCAAACGATTAACACCATCAATCACACACTATACTACCGGCATAAAAAAATGCAGAAACGATCGTAAGAGACCTTAAGATTCTGCTTTAGCAGCATAGCAAAGTAACATGGTAAATTGGTAACAACTTAAAGACATTCAAGACAACGTTTGTAACTGTTAATTCGCTATAAGAAATCTACCAGTACAACCAAAACTAGGGTCTCACAATTTTCTCCACAAATAGAACTGAGGGGGTCCAAAATACACTCATAAAACAACCTGGACGTTAGATCCAGAAAGGGCCTAGACGAAAATCCAGAATCCCCCCATGTCTTTTAACTGTTTTGGACGAATCGAGGTGCGGAGACTACAACACACGCCTCCTTCTTCTCATCCAAAACAGGGAGCACAGCGAATAGGGTCGAGGAAACCGAAACCCCATGATCCCCAGAGCTGCCACAAGGTACGAAAGTTTCCCCAAAATCCAGCAGCTCACCATCACTAACGTGCCCAATCATTTCATCAACCGCAACCGAGACACTTGAACAACCAGTCCCTACCAATTATACCGAATCATTGGGGAAAACAAGGCCCTAAAACTCGCACACCTGCCAGAGACTACGATCCGAGATCCGTTCGTTCCCCGAGCAAATTCACGGGGACACGCGATCGAACCCCTCCAGATCCCCAAATCCTAGGGCTAGAACAAGACGGATCGAACAGGGGAGGGGAAAGGAGGTTGGTGCTCACCTTTCTCTTCCCTGGAGAGGAGAGGAGGCGTGGAGCGCACGCGGTTGGAGGCGAAAGGCGGATAAGACTTGACCAGGTGCTGGGTCGCTTCCACGCCGGGTTGGTTGATTTTATAGGCGCGTGATGCGTATAATTAGGTGGGCCAACCGCCGTTCAGGGTGACGCTGGCTAATTATGCATACCCACACGGCTCTAGGGCTCTGGATTCCTGCCGACCTATCGAGACGGAGGCGTTTTTTATTCTTTTTCCTCTCTTTTTCTCATTTCTCATCTTGAATAAAGGTCCTAATGGATGCAGCCTGTATCCTCGTCAAGCGACGGTTGACGTTAAGCACTTAGATTGTTCATGTTTTGCTGCATGGCAGAAATTTTATATAATATAATCAGATCATTACTTAAATACATACTATACTCCTAGTAGTTTTTACTAGAGGAAATATGCAAGAAAATATATAGAAAAGACGAATAAGTTTAAGGCCAACGGATTTTTTTTTTGAGGAGAGTTTAAGGCCAACGGATGCATGGGCCAAATCAGTATCGAAGGTCAAATGAGGCCCACTGACGCATTGGCTAGTTGGGCCAGGCAGTGAGGTCGGCCGGGAATCCTATATAGCTTCCACAAGTTTTTTTTACCACCTAGCTTTCATTGTTTGAGATTCGTGCTAGCCTTTAGCAGCCATCCGATCCTCTTCTTCATTCTTCCTTCTTCTCCTTCCTCGGGCGAACGGTCGCTCGCCGCGGGCGGAGGTGCGCTGGCCGGCCGGCGGAGGGGCACCGATAAAGAAATGTGATATCGTCACTGCTTGTCTGTCCATCAGGGTTCAGAACACTCATGGTATAGCATTTGATATGTGCAGACTGCAAAATGTCTCAAACATCTCAGGTTGTGAATGGGACTAGACAAGATTAACTGTAAAAGAAAGCAATATTGGTCTTGGACGAAGCATCAGAATCGAACTCACCGCTGCACAAATGAGCCCTTCGCCACCAAGCAAAGATCCCCCTTCGGCATACATCCATCCCGGCTACCTGAATCAAAGCTCCCTGACGTCAAGCCTGAGCCCAACGCCGCCCAAAATTCTTGAGCTCCATTGAAGTCCTGGATCGAGGCCCTAATGGCACGAGTTGATGCCGAGGCTGCGCTGAGCTCCCTTGTTCGCTTCTTTCTGTGTCAGATTTTATCCCCGATCTATCTGTGATCTCAAAATTTCTGGATTGAAGTGAGTGCGCGATTGAGAGGTCCCCTAGATGCAAGTCCCGGCATCAGGCCTGGGTGCTCTGCGGCTATAAACACCACTGGCGCCATGGAAGGCTCGAACCGGGCACCGGCAGGATAGCCGCCGCAGGCGAGCAGAGTAGCAGCAAGAGGGGAGAGACCAGCAGCCGGCGAGGATGGGGGCAGGCGAGCTCGAGGGCCACAAGGTTGGAGGTCTCAAGCGCCGAGCGCCGTGAAGTGTGCGGTAGCCATGCCGGCGCCGGTGGGGAGGAAGACGACTCGGTATAGATCGAGTCACACCGAAGAGACGACAGAACGAGACCAGACGACGCTCTCGATAGTTGTCGTTTTCTTTTCCTGACCTCCTCACATGATTATTTTTTTACACCGGTATTAGGTTGAACCGGGTGTAATTGTAATGTGCTCACCACTCATCCAAACAGCATTTTGAGATCACCGGTGGAAAATAATTAGGGAGTGTAATTTACCGGTGTTTTACCTTTAAAACCTGCTATCCAAACAGCCCCTTAGGGATAAGAAAGTGGAGTGGATTCCAAACCAGGTCATACCGATACGCATGCGCAGCCGTGGGTTCACTGGCGCCATTACTTTGCAAGTTGCGTGCAGCATATTCTGATTTCTGAGTAATATCTACGGTCCATTACAGGTGTCATAGGATATACGCGAATAGGGGAAATGTTCTAATCGTTCCATTCATTCGTATGAAGAAAGGAAGTAGACATGTGAAGCTGCTAACAACGCAACAGATGAATTACGGTATATGCAACATATAACGTTTCCAGATTTCACTACTTCCCCTGTAGGTTCCTGTACTAGCGAGATTACGTCTTCGTGTACAGCGCTACGATTCAGGGGCAAAGAGTTCCTGGAAGAAGATGTTCAGGTCACCTTTTTGTGTATCGAAGGCCATCAGTTTAGTCACAGCATCCTGAAATTTCACAAAGACATTTCCGTTCAGCAAAAAGTTTTTCCCCAAGTTGGAATCTAAAATTAGCATGATGTTTTTCCCGTTAAATGTCATTGTCCGGCAAGTCATGCACCTGGCACTGCTTGTCTGTTGCTGCTAATTTCTCGCTTATCATGCGCCTTATAGGTCTCTTGGAATGGATGTCCTCCAAAATACTGTCAGCCCTCTGGACAACTTCATTTGGAACACCTGCAAAAACATGCAAATACGACTATATTTACATTTCAGCCTAGAATAATATCCAGTTTCTTTGTGCATCTATCATCCAGGTGAAATTTTTCCCGTTTAAGTGCATTTAACATCGCAAGGCTACTTCATTATGTCAATCACTTCACAACAGTGAACTTTTTTTCTCGAAATCATTAATTAAGAAGAAACAGAGAACTTATTTTGAACAAAACAATGACATAAAACAATCTGCCTAAAATAGCAGAATAGTTCATGGTTTCACTAATAAAGTACTCATGTTATCACAATATGCCAGGTGACTAGAAGTTGGCTGACGTACATACCAGCAAGCCGTGCACAATGCAGACCTGTGAGGAAAAATAAAATATGTTACCTTGTAGCTGATCTAAAAGGATCCATACCAATTTTTGGTCAAACGTAGTATGGTAAGCTTACCAAAGC
This sequence comes from Echinochloa crus-galli, assembly GCA_900205405.1. Taxonomy (NCBI): domain Eukaryota; kingdom Viridiplantae; phylum Streptophyta; class Magnoliopsida; order Poales; family Poaceae; genus Echinochloa; species Echinochloa crus-galli. Next base: position 841,595 of record OAMR01000104.1, on the reverse strand, counting down.
TTAAAAGTGCTTGCCCAGGTACAAGTCTTCACCACGTGCATTACAAATTAAGCGAGACATTAGTACAAGAGGAAAACATAACAGGAAGAAGAAAAGACATGGCTGGTTTCTTGTCTGGTTACCGATAAAGAAATGTGATATCGTCACTGCTTGTCTGTCCATCAGGGTTCAGAACACTCATGGTATAGCATTTGATATGTGCAGACTGCAAAATGTCTCAAACATCTCAGGTTGTGAATGGGACTAGACAAGATTAACTGTAAAAGAAAGCAATCATTTCCATGCATCAGAAAATGGATATTGGCTATTAACCTGTGGTAGGTAGTTCTCAGTGAAGATCTCTGTCAGATGTGTTGACAGAAGGACCTGCAATAATTAGACAAATAAATTTTGATGCTGCGCTAGACAGTTTTAACCATTAGAAAATATAAATTGATATATCGCTCATCCATGTTTGGATAAATACAAAGAGCCAGTCAGCAATTACAAGAATGTATTTCGCTTCCATAGTTCCATTTGTTAAGATAAATGCCATAGCAAACAAAATTATTCTATGGTTATTATGATACAAGGTGTAGGACTGCAGGTGTATTAGAGTATATGTTAGGATAATCCCGTATTGCTAGTATGCATCCACGGAGGTGCCTTGTACTCTCATATATACCGGCCGAGGCCTCAATGCAAAACCCCTTCCAAAAGACAGAAGGAATGCACCATTTCAAGGTGTCGAGCTGCCAATTATGTCAAATTGACATAGTTTTTACTCATTTTACAAAGTAAATGGGTTATATTTAAAACGCCAACCACTTGCATGGACAATAATTTACTCGTGCCTGAAAAAATGTAATGTCAAAATGCTTTGTCTGCAAAAGCATCATGAATGAGATAAACATGGAAGAGAATACAGGGGGAAAGAATGATATGATTTGAGAATTTGGCGCGACATATTTTCCTACCACGTCTACACTAGAGTCAAACAAATGCACATCTGCATTTCTAGCTTGAAAATGACAGCATTTTCAGTTAAGTTGGTTACTGAACAAGGGTAAATATTCTAGCACGAATTTTCATAACTCTATTCTCCACTTACAACGGAGAACGGCATCAAAACTTCTAAATGTACCGAAAAGAATCAAGAGGAAAATAAACTCTGCAGGTTGTCTATGCATGGGGTTGTATCTGTTTTATTATGTGTTGTGTGTTTTGTATGTTGTTGTAAACTCTCTTCTTAACAAAACGTGCATGGCACACATTCTTGGTAAAACAAAAAGGAATAGAAGGAAAATAAAAGAACTATATATATGCAAAAAATCTGATCCAATCAAATCATGCAAAGTTTCCTTTTTAACGCAGGAGAGTTGTGTTTCATTGTATCAGAGAGAGAAAAAACATGGACCTGGCCTCCTCTCATACAGGGTCCAAATATGGGTTTCAACCAACTAGCTAATCGGATTGAATTTCTTTAGGGTTTAGTTTCCCAAGCTAGCTATCTAACCTTTGGGGGGAAATCATAGTTTGCAAAATGACTGATAGTTCCTCCAAGAAGACCAATGCCATCTACAAAAGAATCAGGAACGAAAAAAATAGTCATATCATCTTAAGCCATGTTGAGGATAAATCAAAAGGAGTTTAAGATTTTCTGTGGTCTGACTCTCACCTTCAGTTAGGGTGCCCTTACCGAATTCATCCAACAAGCACAGAGATCTCAATGTTGCATGCCTGAAAAACGTATTTAGTATATCACCACAGCTCAAAGATCATTAGAATAAGATTAAGGGTCACTACTAGGATACCTGAGCATTGTTCCAACTTGATGTAAATCAATCATAAAAGTTGACTGTTCGGTTGTCATGGATTTACTTCCCATTGCACAGAATATCCTGCAAAACATTGTTGAGAATGTTGATATAGCTAGACACATTGTTTGGTCCAAACCCATGTGCGCCACATGTACATAGATATGGTCTTTGGTCTACAACTGTAGTACATAATCTTTTCTAGAATAGAAACCATTTAATATACAAGGAAAATGTTTATATGTTAGACTAACCTATCTGTCAATCCAACAATAGCTGAATCAGCTGGAACAAAGCTTCCGATATGAGCAAGAAAAACTATCAAGGCCACCTGAAAGCAGATAGACAATGCAACTTCATTTTACTTATAATTTGTGTTTATCAGAGTAGGAAGTGTTCTAAAAATCAATTACCTGCTTAATGTAAATGCTTTTTCCTGAGTAGTTGGGCCCAGTTATTATGTTTATTCTTCCTAATAAAAATTAAGTTACATCAGAAGTCTGCAATAGTTCTATGCCATAATATTGAAGGTTTACATCCCTCAAGAACTATTCACCTGCATCACCGATTTTAGTATCGTTTGGAACAAAGGTATCAACAGTCATTTCCTGCAAAGCATGTCTAAATCCTATTGAAGTTTAGGAGATTGTAGACATGTAAAACTGAAGACCGTTCCATATTCAACCATCATGTAACAGGCAAATCAACTATAATAAATACTGACCTGCCATTATGTATCTCGAGTATTGAATCCTCAGTTAAGATGGGCCTCACATAATTGTTTTGGCGAGCAACAACTGCTAATGACAAAATACTGATGTAACAATATCAAGAAGAGCACATTAGGCTGATGTACTGACAGTAAGCTCATCTAATACTGCTCGTACGCCCAATAAAAGCATACTTACCAATCAAGTTCTGCTGCGAAGTTCACTGCTTTTGTAAGTTGAGGAAGAAACTGAAGGATGCGGCACACTAAATCCCTCATGATTGCTCTCTCCATGTCTGTATCAAATATGACAAGGTTTGAGTCAAATTCCCTTGCATCTGAAGGTCTAAGACTCTATATAAGGTAGTATCCTAACTATGTTTTTTTAGTTTCCTATATTTTTTTATGCACAGCATTGATAAGGTCCTTTGCGATTTATGGCATCTCCATGTTTGGGTCCAAAAAAGAATTAATCAATTAATAGTCCAGAGAACAGAAAATAGAAATAAAGTTGACATGACAAAGGAAAATAACCAATTAGATATAAACTTAAGTTCTACAAACTCCAGTCATATATGACTCGTATAGATATTATACATTCCAGAACTTTTAAATTCTTGAACAAAAAATTACAATCATGTGTAAAGTTTCATGAAGAAATTACAATAGCATAACAAGATCAAAGAAGTAAAAAAAAAGGAGTGCAGAAGCTACCAAGAATTTTATGATAAATATCTCCAAGAAGGTTGTCTAGTTCTCTTGTCTTTTGGGTATGATAGTAGAACCTTCTCTCCTCACCTTCCTCTGAAAACTGATGGAAACAAATTTTACCACCCAGCAACAAATTAAACTAAAAAAACGATAAAGACACTGCATACCGCAAATTCGTAATCTGGAAGTCCAACCAACAATGCATCACTAATCTTCTCATCAAAAATGCACATTAGGTACCCTGGAAGCAGCAGATGGGAGGATATAAAAATTGTGGACACATAAATTGTAACAGGATTATCTAGCAACTATGTTAATTGTTTAAAATTTGAATTATCCAGAGTATCAAACAGTTGTCTCCTTACAAACTTTATTACAGAACTTTTTCATTAGAGTAATCAAACAAGCAATCATATCAAATATTGAAAGTGGATGACATTTGAAATAGCATCAGCTTAGCCATGATCTAAAACTTCCATGAAGTGAGACTACATCCAAAGATCCCTCAAAAGGAGGTCGAGAGACTTATTACATATTTACGTGCACTAACCTTAAGAATAGATCAAGCTTAATTTAAGTGGTAATCTCTCACGCATTAACACAAAAATTCAATAAGCAAATTTAGCATTATTTCTTAAGGTAGATAGGTATTTTGGCAATATATATACATTGATTTAGTTGAAATCCAAATGATTTAGTTAGAATCCCTGTTTATACAGCAGTACAGTAGAAGAAGAAAGGATACTTCCATAAGAAAAAAACAAAGGAAACAGGATTAAGATTGAGCACATGATAGAAACTTTCACATACAGAAGGCTAGGCAATATCAAATCAGATAACAAGATATGAGAAGGGTTCTAAGTAAAGATGAGGAAAGGCCCTACCTACTTGGTGTACATAGACTATAAGTGGAGGTATTCTGCATTCAAATGAGAAGGGTAAGGATGCGTTTTCATTAGCTGACACCTAGAAGCAATTTAACTGTCAGAAATCACCATATGAATACTTGAAAACTAAATGTTTCAAACTCAATTTGGGTTTGGAAGATCTATCACCTGCTCCAGAAAGTCAGGTAATCCTTCATACACCATCCTCAGCTCATCCAGCTGTTTTTTATAAAGACATATATTGAATTATAAAA
>OAMR01000104.1:801748-828621 GCA_900205405.1 Echinochloa crus-galli | reverse complement strand
CCGCCGGCGGCGGCGCGAGGGCCGCCGCGGGAGGCTCGCACGGCCACCGCAGCGCTGCGGGTGGCGCGAGCGGGCGCGGCGCGTGGAGGGTGGCAGGGGCCGGTGCCGCCCTCGCCGCCGCGGCGCTCGCTTGGTGCTGATCGCAGCGTATTCCACCAGATTCAAGGGGTGTTCCTCCTTCCTTTTTGGTGTGTAGAGGGGTGGTTGCTTGTTTGGTAGCACGAGCTGAGTGGTAGTGGATCAGTTGATGCGTGTGTATGTACTACTGTACTGTACTAGTCTAGACATGTCGCCGTGTTCGTTTGGATGGTGGCTGGCGCTGGTTTTTACTGAGAGAAAAACACTTATGGCTGGTTGTTGGCTGATGGCTGGCGCTGGTTTTCGCTGAGAGAAAAACAATGTTGGCTCGCTGGAAACAATCCAAACGAACAGAGAGGGTAGGATGAGTTTGCGATTAGTGTTGAGTGTTGAGTACTTGAGTCAATTGTCTCGCGCTGGAGCAGCAAAGGACTTGAAAGGCTTTGCCTGCTTGCTTTTGTGGCACTGTGCATTCAAATCTGCAAATGCTCTCTGGTTTTTGTAACTTGTGTGGCATACACGCATTGCTTCAGAGTTCAGAAACACTTTTTTTCTTTTTTCTTTTTTTGCAAGAGCTTCAGAAACACTTTGTATTGATACAGGCTTGTGGGAATTGAGCATGCAGTTTACTTTATTAGTACTTCGTATTAGGTTCTGACTTCTGAATCTTTTTGGGTTGAGGGTGTTTTGGACAAACTATGTCAAAATGCAACCTTCAAAGATCAAGAGCATGCTTGGTCGAGTTTCAATTTTTGCCCAGCTAAAATCAAGATATGCCATAAAATTTTGGCCATGAGTTGGTTCAAATAAAAAAATGACAACGATATTTGTAGCCAAATGCCCAAATCTATGCCTGAGTCACTAGAAACATCTAAGTGGAAAAGTATTTATTGATTGTCATATTTTGGCCTAAACCAAGTGGATATTCAAATTTTTTGTCCCTAACTTTGATATGTCCTAATTTTGACTTGCCACGGTTTTAGCTTGCCAGAAATTAGAATCCAACCAAGGAGGCTCTAGACAAACTTGTACTGTGTCGATGTGTCATAACTCTAATGAACTGATTGACGAGATTATGACAAATTACACTGATCAATGACAATGAGAAAAGTGTGTTGGTTTTCTTCCAAGGGACAGCAAATGTGATGGATTTTGGGGATTTGGATAGATTCGCTTGGCGTTGAATAGTGAGACTCGGATTTGTATGGGTTTTCACCTGTCTGCCCCGGCCTGCGGTGGTGGGCTGCTCACTCCAGCAAGTAGCAACACCAGCTTTCGTTTAATGCGTTGTATTAGGTTTGACATCAGCACATACGTTTTAGGCGTGAGCAAAGGATTTTTTTTTTGTTCAATTAAATTAGATCGAAGTAATAGAAAAATGAAAGGAAGCGTAACCCATGAGGAAAAACAGGAAAGAATGGTGCATAGGATGGCTTTAATGTAGGGTAGGATTTGTATGTGTGTATTCATATGAATGGGTAAAAGTATAGTGAAAAGTATTCGATATAATAAGGATACTGTGTTGAGGCGATTATTTACGACATCAATATCGATTATAGGACGTAAGAGCCATGCCCTGACACCAAAAAACAATAGTTAAAAACAGATTTGGGTTATTATTATTGAAATCATTTTATCAGAGATAAGAGATACCTCAAGAGGCGTCTTCCCATTGGTGTGACACACTATATTCAAAACACAGTCAGTGATTTTCGAAAAGAAATAAATAAAAGAAAGAATCTATTTACCTTGTTGAGCATGCCAAAAACTGAGAACCTGCAGTTTGTCAATATTATTAAAAATTGGAAGCCCACCAAAAAGCTAGCACAAAAAACTTGATGAAAGATTGTTACCCTTCTTTAGCCCTTCCAATTCCCATGTAACTTGGGTGTTTATCTACTTGAAAAATTTGTAGTGCTTCATGAGCAGTTGCATCGAGTTTAAGGAACTTGTCTCTGTGAGAAGTCAAGGCATGCAATACTAACTAAGAAAAAGGTAGGAGAATGTCATCCTGATATGTCCAAGCAAAAATTATGTTGGTTCTATCACTGGATGATTTAATTAAGTCTCAAAAAATCAGTGTGTTTGGTTTATCTCCTATCATCACTGTGTCGGGAAGGATAAAATGAGATCTGTGCCACAGAATCAATCGCAATGGATGCTCCACCTTCCATCTGGTCGATGGTATCAAGAAGTCTCTCATTGTCTAATATAGCTAGGAGACCTCCAGCAGCACGAACTTGAACATCGCTTCCAAGATCCATCATGGAATTAAGCTGCAAGTAAATCAAAATAGTGTTTCCATCTCGTAGTTAGAAAATGGCTAACAATATTTGGGAGTGAAGATGAATGATAAAAAAACAGACAGCCAGAGTTATAGCAACTGATTTTAGACAGATAAAGGATACGCTAACTTGACATATTGGATAATATCAGTTTAAAAGAGAACAAGAAAAGGAGCAGGATATGGTTCCTTGTTGCAGTGTTTGGTTACATATTATTGGTCCAATAAGATGTTTTTTTTTATCTCAGAGATGCAACTAACAGGTGCTTACAAAAAAGTAACTAGTAGTAAATAGTGCAGCAAGATTCTCATTTTAAGATCACTTACAAAGCAGATCCTTTCTTTTACACTTAGTCCATCATCCATAGCTGCAACTTTTAAGTAGATCAATCTGCAGTGAAGATAATGCACACAAAAGTATTACACCATTAAGTGATCGGGTTAAAGATGTCACTGAGAGACACAACAAAAATATTACAAGGATAGGTGGTTACTAATCACAATGAACCTACAAGAACATATCTAATTTGTTATTTTGTTTCTTCACTTGCAAATTACCATAACAGAGATATATACAAAAAAATTTAGTCATAGCATAGCCATCACGCAGCTCCAGTAAAGTGTTTCTTTGCCCTTTTTCGAAATGGACCAAATTAAACATGTTTGTTTGTAGATGCCCAGCTAATAGAATTTTCCAATTCCAAAATGATAATGTCAAAACCCCATCATCATATACATATTACTAAGATGAATCAATACTGAAGAATGATGAATTTGGTCGGTACATGTTCAAGAAGGAATACAGAAGGCAATCCCCAAAAGCATGTTAAGTAATTTAGTTTATTTGTATTTGTAGAGTATTATGCAAATTGAGACAATACCAAGATAAACCTTATAATACTTGTGTAAGGAATATTGAAGACACAGAAGTAATACTTCTTAAAACAATTAAGAAGGGCCTGGTCTTGTAAATAGTGTATAGAGCAGCTAACCTGTGCCAAGCTTGCTCATAGCTGAATGTTGAGCTTTTCATGAGCTTCACAACAGGAGCCTCATCATTACTATCTGCATGATTCCATGCAAACCATTAAAAGAGAACTAAAATATCAGTTTTAAGAAGTGGTTGTGGTCCATACCATTTCGTTGTAAAGCCGACAAAAGTGCTTCTTCCGTTTTTGTGCTTGCATATATTATGCTTGGTTTTGACTGAAATTTCACTGACAAAACACCAACATCACAAAGTGTCAGTTATAAGGTTTTACTTTTGCTTATGCTAAATTTTCAATTTCCTAGTATTAGAAAACATGCAGAAGTGTTTTTGTGCCACAGCAACCCTATGTCTATATCCCAGACAAATAGATAGCAAATTTCTTTAATATTTGTGTGAGGAACATACCAAGATCAATTAGAGGAAATTCACCAGTGCCTTCTTCCCAGATTTCTAATACAAAAAGCTGGCGTGTATTTGAATCATAGTATGCTACTCCAACTCTGAGATCACAAATAAGTAAAAGTGAATTATAATAACTTAACTATCTACTATCTTCTGTGCTAATAATCCACAAAACAAACTTTTAGCACTGGACATTATGGTGCAATGTTTTTTTTTTGCGAAATGCAAGAGAGCTGCACATCGTGGTACTAAGAAGAAGAATAAAGGTCCGATTACAGGCCGTTCGATGGCCCTGTTTTGTATGGTGCAATGACAAATGATGATGTTTACTTGCTGCACAGAGAAATGTTACAAATCAGGAGAGTTTGTATTATTCCATTGAAAAATATTCACAGTAATTTTTAGATTGGAGTCTAGCATTCATGTTCTTGAGAAATTCTATGAAAAAGGGTCTTATGATAAAGTTAAAACAGAAAAATAAGAAAACGTTCAACTGACATGTCGTACATTAAGTAAAGAAACATATATCATAAAATGATAGTTAATTCACAAAAGTAAAGCATGCATCTAAATTTACCTACGTCCTTGCATTACACAAGTCATATGAACCTGAAATAGAATCAGAAATACATTCAGTGGGTACAGTGAATCAGTGATAGCATGAGGATATGCACATTTGCACAAAACAACTGTAATGGCCACAATGGCGTGTGCAGAACGCATGGTACCACATCTCAGATTTGAAGAACAGTTGGCTAGAACATAAACTTTCTTTCTAAGACAGTTAAATTTTGGTTACAGATGAAACAATCTATTAATGAAGGAACAAATCTGCAGAAACCATCCAAAAAGCTTTTCATAACTCTCATGGTTCACACAGAACAAACCAGACACACTAATGAGAAGTTCAAAATCATGGCATTGTGAAATGCTGTTGATATGCAAAATATTACTCAAACTAAAATCGCAATGTATGTTCTGGAAAGTGCAGGTCTAAGCTGAAATTGCCATGTTTGATCACAAACTGAGGCATGCAAGCACAGCTGAAACAACCCAAATCCCTGGAAAACAACACGACCCATCTGTCAAATTCCCACTGTTATTCATACCTTGACAACTAATTTACAATCTGAAATGTACGTTTGGCAGAAATAATACACGCACTGCACAGGTCTGGAGTGGACACCACGTCCAAATCCGATCCTAGATACGAACTCGACGCCCATGCTATACGAAAGTTAGGAAACCCCACTGGCCACTGCCATGCTACGGAGTGAGCTACTGCATGCGCTAGATGGGATCAACAAATTCATAAGCTAAATCAAAATCAGCGGCTGCTCGATACAATTCAAATTAGGACGAAGTATTGCACGAAATAGGCGTTTACCCAAAAACGATTCCATCGGGCGCAGGGACACCATAGGGTGGTAAACCGAGAAAACCCCACTCGGCATTACGCGATCGGAAGCGAGGGAGTGGAAGCAGCGGCTCGATACGCACCTGGGAGTCGACCCCCGTCTCGGTCATCTCCTCATCCTCTTCCTCCCCCTGAAACTCCTCCGTCTCCATTTCGCCCCCTACCTCGCCCGGTGATCGGCCGCGGCTTGCCTCGCCTCCTCCGCTCCGCGCGTCGACGCCCGCCTCGCCTTCTCCGCGGCTCCCCGATTCGGCGAGGGCGTCCCGTAGCCTCGCCTCCTCCTCGGCCCCAACCCTTGGTTCCGGAATGCAGTTGAGAATTGAGACCGAGCGGAGCGCGAGGAGAGGCAGGCTTGCGGCAAGCGCCACTCGGGACTGGCCGACTGGGGGGAGGCGCAACGGCGAGCAAGCGAGCGTTGGGTGCCTGGGTGTGGGTGCGTGCGAACCGCGAAGTGCGTGTGTGGGCTGCAATGCGGCACGGGCACGGCCCAGCTGGTGGTTGCTTGTACGGGAGGAAAGGAAGAAAAATGTCCTATTTACCTTTCTGGATACGAGACCGAGTTCGTCAAACCATCCTAGATATGTAAACTGGGTGAGCTACCTCCCTCAACTTTCAAAACCGTTCATTTACCTCTTGCCATGGTTTTAAGTGGTTTTCAAGATGATTTTATCTTTTTCAATTGAAAATAAATCTCGTAAATATTTATTGAACCACAAAAAATATTTCTAAGCTTCTAAAAGTTCTAAAATATTTCCAAGATTAATATACGATGAATGTATTCATATTGGCTTCATTTTATGTTTTTATTTATAAAAGTATTCAAGATACATTTAAAAATTTTTATGTGTGTTTAAGTTTTTGGATATATTTCTATTTTTCCATAATTAAATTTAAATTTTAGAATATTTTGTAGTCATTTTCACTAGTTTTAAATATTTTATTTAGATTTTTTACATCTCAATCCATCTCTAGGATTTTTCTCATAATTTTTAGAAGCTTAGGGATATTTTTAAATCGCAATGTATGTTCTGGAAAGTGCAGGTCTAAGCTGAAATTGCCATGTTCGACCACAAACTGGAATGCAACACGACCCATCTGTCAAATTCTCACTGTTATTCATACCTTGACAACTAATTTACAATCTGAAATGTACGTTTGGCAGAAATAATACACGCACTGCACAGGTCTGGAGTGGACACCACGTCCAAATCCGATCCTAGATACGAACTCGACGCCCATGCTATACGAAAGTTAGGAAACCCCACTGGCCACTGCCATGCTACGGAGTGAGCTACTGCATGCGCTAGATGGGATCAACAAATTCATAAGCTAAATCAAAATCAGCGGCTGCTCGATACAATTCTAAGTATTGCACGAAATAGGCGTATACGCAAAAACGATTCCATCGGGCGCAGGGACACCATAGGGTGGTAAACCGAGAAAACCCCACTCGGCATTACGCGATCGGAAGCGAGGGAGTGGAAGCAGCGGCTCGATACGCACCTGGGAGTCGACCCCCGTCTCGGTCATCTCCTCATCCTCTTCCTCCCCCTGAAACTCCTCCGTCTCCATTTCGCCCCCTACCTCGCCCGGTGATCGGCCGCGGCTTGCCTCGCCTCCTCCGCTCCGCGCGTCGACGCCCGCCTCGCCTTCTCCGCGGCTCCCCGATTCGGCGAGGGCGTCCCGTAGCCTCGCCTCCTCCTCGGCCCCAACCCTTGGTTCCGGAATGCAGTTGAGAATTGAGACCGAGCGGAGCGCGAGGAGAGGCAGGCTTGCGGCAAGCGCCACTCGGGACTGGCCGACTGGGGGGAGGCGCAACGGCGAGCAAGCGAGCGTTGGGTGCCTGGGTGTGGGTGCGTGCGAACCGCGAAGTGCGTGTGTGGGCTGCAATGCGGCACGGGCACGGCCCAGCTGGTGGTTGCTTGTACGGGAGGAAAGGAAGAAAAATGTCCTATTTACCTTTCTGGATACGAGACCGAGTTCGTCAAACCATCCTAGATATGTAAACTGGGTGAGCTACCTCCCTCAACTTTCAAAACCGTTCATTTACCTCTTGCCATGGTTTTAAGTGGTTTTCAAGATGATTTTATCTTTTTCAATTGAAAATAAATCTCGTAAATATTTATTGAACCACAAAAAATATTCCTAAGCTTCTAAAAATTTTGAGAAAAAATTTAGAGATGGAATGTGACGCAATAAATCTAAATAAATTATTTAAACTAGTGAAAATATAAATAAAATTTTCAAAAATTTAGATTTAACTCCAGCAAAATAAAAAATATATACAAAAATTTATATATATAAGGTAAAACCACCTTGAAAACCGCATAAAACCACGACAAGGAGGTAAGGTGAACGGTTTTGAAAGTTGAGGGAGGTAGTTCACCCGGTTTTTGTGTCTAGGGTGGTTTCGGCGAATTCGTTCTTGTATTCAGGGAGATAAATAGGACTTTTTCCGCAAAGAAATGGAGGCAGCGGAATGAAACGATAAGTCGACCGGGATCCATAGGCTGAATTGGGCCCATAAATAATGGTCTGAATTCGAGATCAGGGTCCCCAATCTGCAGCGAGATTGCGTGGACAAACCCAGGTGTCGAGATCTTTTTATGTGTTACGTGTATGTCTAGTTGTCTATTCCGTACAATGTAATCTTAAGTTTGCCGAATAGTAGAACACACAAACTTGAATTGGTTTCGGGACAGCAATTCTCACGTTATTACAAAGGTGAATCACATCCGTATAACCGTATTCATGTGTCCAGTACCGCTGGTCCTACATTGTTATCTGTCTCATGTAGACTTGTTCGGTTAAACGTACTGTAATGTAATGATGTTTCCATTAGAAATCTATCTAGTAGTTTTCTGTCAACTACGTTTGACTTGCCAGTAGCCACAACTACAACCCACACCGTGTGCAACGCCCAACAAAGTTCAACACGAACTCCTTCCGAACCCCTGGTCAGGTGTGCAGGCGTCAACGAGTCGGACTGTCAGAGCATCGGCACGCCCCGGCACCTCAGACTCAGAGGATACAAATACCGATAGCCCATGCCCGCCGCAGGCAAACTGTTTCCCATCTCGCGAGTTCGTATTTTGCAGGGCAGCAACCCACGCGCGCGCGCGCTCTCGGCAATGGCTCTCCTGACGCGGCGCCCCTGCAGCGTGCCCCTGCTGCTCCTCGTCGGCCTCCTCGCGCTCGCCGCGGGCCTAAACTGCGCGCACGCAGCCCGGGTCCCCGCCGCCCTTCGTCGGGATGACCAGGACGCGGCCGCTCACCGGGGACAGGCGCCCGCGCCCGCGGCCGCGATCGTGACGCTCGAGCGCGCGGTCGAGGATCAGGCCCAGGAGCGCGTCAGCGAGGAGGTCATGAGCTTGTCGTTCGGCGGCGGTTCTCGTTCCGGCGGGGGGTTTCGCTCTGGCGGCGGCTCGAGGGGCGGTGGTTCTCGTTCAGGGAGGGGCGGTGGTTCCCGTTCCGGCGGCGGCTCGAGAGGTGGTGGTTCCCGAGGCAACACGAACTATGGCGGCGGATATATTGACTACTCGGCTGCCAGTGGTCGCGGCGGCGTCTGGAAGGCGGGAGTCGCTGCCTCGGTTCTTGCCGCCGCATGGCTATTGTAGGCTTGTAGCTGTAGTCTGTGGACACGCGGCCGAAGGCTGTGCGCCGGTTCAGCATAACCTTAATTCGTGGCATTGCTCGTGTGCGGGCTCGATACGCTCTGATCACGTACTCGTAGTTAGGATTTAGGGTGCACATTGCACATGTTTGGGGCAATAATCCTTGTGTATAGAAATTAGGAAACACGTTATGGCATACTATTGTTCATTAGTACTTTTTTTTTTGCTGCTAGAAAAAATCAATGAGCTACCTACCGAGGTCACATGAGTACATGACAGTCGTGCTTGTTTTTTTCTGGAAAAGGAGAGAAAAATCGTAGTCGTGTTTCACATATGTGAATGTGATCGGAATACACGGAACCGTATATAGGCATGAACACCCAAATTTGCTCAAGCTTAATTATGCATAATATTAGGCAAATCCTAACCGCAGTATATGTTAACAACACCCAATAGCAAGGTTATATGCGTATAATAAATCTTAAGCATAAATCTTAATTCGGTATTAACCACTAGAAACCAAATATCATGTTAATACGCACCCATCCATGTGCCACCTTGCCACCTTCATGATTTGTAAATAGACGAGATTGTTTATTTAATACCACAACAATACATAATTTCTTCTTTGGTCTTATTTTTTCTTCTTTATTTGACACTAAGAACCTATTTGGATCCCTTCCTCTAAAAATTAGTTCGTTGAATTTTTATGTTAGGATGCTAATTAGAAGATCTGAACATAAACTGCTTACAAAACTAATTACATTAGTCGAGGCTAATCAGTGAGGATAAATTATTGATCCTAATTAGCTTTTAATTAGTCCATGTTACTATAGCATCACATGGACTAATTAGATTAATATATGTTATACTCATCATTTAACCATGACTTATCCAATTAGTTTTATAATCAGTCCATATTTATTAGTACTCCTAATTTACATGTAAATATCAGACTAAACTTTAGTCCTGGAGATTTAAACGGGACCTAACTTCTAATAGCATTCTTTATTTTACATTTTTGTCATTTGCACTAGTTAAATCACACGAAACGACCTCCAAATCACCTCCAAAATTTATGAAACCTTTTTTCTAATAGTATAACTTATAGATATGAACATATTTTATTTAAAAGGACACACAAATTTATGGTTTAAAAAATAAAATTAACCAAATTAGGTTGCATTTAAAACTAATATAGATTTTGTGGCATTGAGCAATTCATTCCAAGGTAAAGCAAAGAGGTATTTCCTTTTCTTGTTCCGTCTTTCTCTCCTTCAATCCCAGTAGGCCTGTTCATGCTTTTTTTATGTCCATCTTGATCAAATAAAATAGAAGAAGGGGAAGTTTAGACTAGGCAAAAGAGATAAAATAGTGAAATAAAAATGAAACAACAGCTTAAAATTAAAACCAACCAAATTAGGTTATATTTAAAACTAACATAAATTTTGTGGCACCAAAGTCTTTTAAAAAATTATGAAAACAATAACTAATATTCGTCACATGCAATATGATACTTTATACAATTAGTTTCCTCATAAATTACATATAGAATTGAAAACATATAATGGAAAATAATCACATCCAAGGTAGAAGGGGGGCCACCAAAAATCATATCCAAGGTAGAAGGGGGAACAACCAATTGAAAACAGAGGCATGAAACGACTATGGGTAGCAAAGAGTGTGCTAGAGGTGGCAACAAGGAAAGGGTGGACAACAAGGCAGCGAGCTTGCTATAGGACACGGTGGATGAAAGTGCTCAGCACTTAAAGAGAGGAGCCACAAGTGGGGACGAGGTTGATGTGAAGAGGCACAATCACACAATAGACGATAGCGATAGATAGGAGGAGAAAGATAAAGATGGCATGGATAGCAATCGTTGCCTGGAAGCGGCTGTTCTGTTTGGATCAACACCAACCGTGGATGTGCCAACGTCCTACGCGTGCCATGGCTTTCGTTGGGTACGCCAATGTGAGGGTAAATCACGGTCGGGCAAATTTTACTCGCCAAATATTTGGCTAGCCGATGTATTGGCACTTTGGCAGGGCCGGTGTCGGCACAATCCAAACGAGTATCAACGCGACGAGCACGTGGCTAACTGTACAAGAACATGCCGTTACAAAGTGGATGCAGGCACACGTCGCCGACTCCAGCCAAGACGAGCTGTACGCGTCTCCACGCCGCCACGAGCCCACGCCTACATACTCCGTATCAACCTAGCACGACGACGGATAGCAGGCAAACCCCAACAGCCCGCCGCATATGGGGCTCCACCCGTGACCGTGGGCCGCCCTGCCAAACCGGCCGAGACTAGTGGCGCCGCGCGCCACGAAGACACGGCTCTTGACTGCCCTGCCGCAACAGGCAAAAGACACGCACACGCCTCCTCCCCCACACGGCCACACCTGCTCTTTCCCCATCTCCACCACACCTCGAAGCGACGCGCCGGCTCCGCCAGCCACCAGCACCGGGCACGGCAATGAGAGGCGGGGCGAAGGTGCTCTGGGCGCTGGCCCTGGTGATGCTCTGCGTGGCCACGCACTTCCAGGGCGCCTCCTGCCGCGGCGGCGGCGGCGGGAGGGGAGGAGGAGGAGGAGGCGGGAGGGGCGGCGGGTCAGGAAGAGGCGGCGTCGGGTCGGGGAGAGGTCGCCCCGGCCGCCCGTTCCTCGGCGGGGTGGGGGCTGTCTCTTATACACATCTAGATGTGTATAAGAGACAGGTGTAAGTGGTAGTGGATCAGTTGATGCGTGTGTATGTACTACTGTACTGTACTAGTCTAGACATGTCGCCGTGTTCGTTTGGATGGTGGCTGGCGCTGGTTTTTACTGAGAGAAAAACACTTATGGCTGGTTGTTGGCTGATGGCTGGCGCTGGTTTTCGCTGAGAGAAAAACAATGTTGGCTCGCTGGAAACAATCCAAACGAACAGAGAGGGTAGGATGAGTTTGCGATTAGTGTTGAGTGTTGAGTACTTGAGTCAATTGTCTCGCGCTGGAGCAGCAAAGGACTTGAAAGGCTTTGCCTGCTTGCTTTTGTGGCACTGTGCATTCAAATCTGCAAATGCTCTCTGGTTTTTGTAACTTGTGTGGCATACACGCATTGCTTCAGAGTTCAGAAACACTTTTTTTCTTTTTTCTTTTTTTGCAAGAGCTTCAGAAACACTTTGTATTGATACAGGCTTGTGGGAATTGAGCATGCAGTTTACTTTATTAGTACTTCGTATTAGGTTCTGACTTCTGAATCTTTTTGGGTTGAGGGTGTTTTGGACAAACTATGTCAAAATGCAACCTTCAAAGATCAAGAGCATGCTTGGTCGAGTTTCAATTTTTGCCCAGCTAAAATCAAGATATGCCATAAAATTTTGGCCATGAGTTGGTTCAAATAAAAAAATGACAACGATATTTGTAGCCAAATGCCCAAATCTATGCCTGAGTCACTAGAAACATCTAAGTGGAAAAGTATTTATTGATTGTCATATTTTGGCCTAAACCAAGTGGATATTCAAATTTTTTGTCCCTAACTTTGATATGTCCTAATTTTGACTTGCCACGGTTTTAGCTTGCCAGAAATTAGAATCCAACCAAGGAGGCTCTAGACAAACTTGTACTGTGTCGATGTGTCATAACTCTAATGAACTGATTGACGAGATTATGACAAATTACACTGATCAATGACAATGAGAAAAGTGTGTTGGTTTTCTTCCAAGGGACAGCAAATGTGATGGATTTTGGGGATTTGGATAGATTCGCTTGGCGTTGAATAGTGAGACTCGGATTTGTATGGGTTTTCACCTGTCTGCCCCGGCCTGCGGTGGTGGGCTGCTCACTCCAGCAAGTAGCAACACCAGCTTTCGTTTAATGCGTTGTATTAGGTTTGACATCAGCACATACGTTTTAGGCGTGAGCAAAGGATTTTTTTTTTGTTCAATTAAATTAGATCGAAGTAATAGAAAAATGAAAGGAAGCGTAACCCATGAGGAAAAACAGGAAAGAATGGTGCATAGGATGGCTTTAATGTAGGGTAGGATTTGTATGTGTGTATTCATATGAATGGGTAAAAGTATATGTGAGCGTCTGTGTACGTACCGGTGTTTTGTAAAAAAAATGCTAATATTATGTTGTCAAGCTCTATATAATAAAAAATATTGATTGTTAGTTGCTTTATAAAAGAAAAATAAAAAGATTAAGAACAAACCTGCATAGACACAATTTCTTGATCTGAGGATAGGAAGTATGTGCCACAATCATACTCGTCCTGTTCGTTTGGATTGTTTCCAGCGAGCCAACAGTGTTTTTCTCTCAGCGAAAAACAGCGCCAGCCACTAGCCACCAACCAGCCAGTAGTGTTTTTCTCTCAGCAAAAACCAGCGCCAGCCACCAGCCACCAGCCAAACGAACAGGGCGACTGAGTTTCAAATTTGATGCTGATGTGTACTACAGAGCCGTGCCAAGTTACATCATCATTATTTTTTTTGCTACTACATCATCATTATTATTTCACGAGTTTGGCGCATGTTTGTTTCCCTTTCCGTCGAACAATCGAGAAATTTAACCCGAGTTTTGGAACTTCACTAATTTGTTCCGGCTTGTGTTGCATCGGAAATCGAGAACTGTACGTGGACGACGACTCAAAGAACTCTCACAATAACATGTAATAGTTTTAAGTTAGGCATATTTGCAGAGCACAGGAGATTCAATTCGATTCAGGAAAAAAGGGAAATTTTGCCCTTAGAAAGGGCATGACTTGTGACAAGGATAGGGCACTTTTTGTGGTAAATATGGAATATTTTCTTGTTTGCCAAAATTTTACAGGGAGTTCGAGCACCGTCCGGTCACGCGTCGCGGCCCCAGGGCTACAAATGCCGAGGCAATGCCCCGGCGATGGGCGTCCGTGTCATACACAGAGGCCTCTCACCGCGCGTTCGTATCTCGCAACACAGCGTCTGCGTACTACGTACGTGCGAGCTCGGCATGGCTCTCCCGACGCGCCGCGCCGGCATGCTCCTGCAGCTTCTCCTCGTCGTCCTGGCGCTCGCGGCGGCCATCAGCTGCGCGGACGCGGCCCGAGCCCCCGCGGCCCTTCAGGAAGAGGATGCCGTGGCAGCCGCTGGCCCGGGCGGACAAGCCCCCGCGCCCGCGGGCAACGACGCCGTGCCGGTGGAGGCGTTGAGCGTGTCGTCGTCGACAAGCGCCGCGGAGGGGGAGGCGGAGGAGAAGGCGGCGGTGTACGTTCCGATGGGCTTTACCGGCGGCGGTGGCGACGGAACCGGGTACGACGGGTGCAGCAGAGCTAGCGGCCAGCAGCAACAGCAATACAATTCGGCCCCCGGTGGCCGTGATGGCGTCTGGAAGGTGGGAGTCTCAATCTCTGCTGCCACGGTTGTTGCCGCCGCCTGGCTTCTGTAGGAGAGGCGCGCAAACTGATGGCGTCAGCGCGTCGTCGTGGTTGGTTGGATCACCGTAGTCAGGGTTGCCACGCACCCAAGCCGTACATGTGATTTTAGTTTCCTTATTGCTGTTAGAGAACTTAATTCTGTCCGGAGCAATAGCGTCGCCCATGTTCTAGGTAGACATCATGGGCTATGCTGAGAATTCCCATTATTAGTGGTAGGAAACTTTATTTGTACTGAATCATTTGGCAGCTATTCAGCTGTACTGTCTGGTTAAGGTTAATGGAAAATGTAATTCCTGCAGAAGTAACCTTTCTTCGGCCTATTGCTAATAAAGTTCTGGTTCTAAGGATCAGGCCCGGTCCTAAGATTTTTGGGGCCCAGGGCGAAGACTAAGCTAGGGGGCCCTGTTATATAATAATAATAAATAAATAAATAAATAAGTACATAATAAAAAATAAATAAATATCTAAATTAACATGTTACCAATAAACATTTAAGCTGCATAATTTTTTTATATGAAATAGTTTATATATACTACCTTAAAAGTCTCTTCTAATATTTCTAGATGTGAAGTCAGTGATAATGCATCCAATAATTTCTTCAACAAAATGATTTTTTAACACCTCCAACTTTGTAATTATATTATGCGTCTTGTCTGTTACTGCCAGATGAATATTTTCTAGATGAATATTTTTTGTGCTGAAAATCAAAGATGGGTGATGATTGCCTGATTGCATTATAGCATCCGTTGTGGGACTATGGGAGACGGTGCTCCGTGATCGCCTGATTGGAATAGAATTCAGATTAACCTAACAAAGGACATTAGCAGCTGAACTCACCTCAGGCATCAGACGGGCAGCCGGAAAGGCGTGGTTTTGCGTGGCTACCAGTGTGCGTGATGCTGTGCCGTCGCCGTCAGACGTCCGGCGGCGCGGCCGCGCGCGAGTATAAACAGGCATCGGCAGGGCCCCCCTGCCCTTCGGGAACTGCGGCGGAAATCGCCGAGCGTGAGCGGCGTGTGTGGCGAAGAGACGGACGCAGATTGGAGTCGAACGAGGAGTCGGCGTTGCCAATTTGCCACTCCAATCGATGTTTTCTTCCGGACTTCCAGTGTATAACCAATTTACCACTCTAATCGATGTTTTCTTCCGGACTTCCAGTGTATAAAGTACGTACCCTCATATACCTATACCTGTAAATACATACCTGGGATGGGGCCCCTAGGAATCGGGGGCCCAGGGCAGCCGCCCCCCCCCAGGACCGGGCCAGGATTTTGCTAATGTGTTTGGTTGTGCTGCTGGAGCATGTGGAATCAGAAGAGATGTTCACCTGTCGGCGTTGTGTCAGGAAAAATGCAAGAGCACACAGCTTGCGAGCCGCGGCCCGCGGCTTCATGGGAGCAACATGATCTTACTGGGCTCTGCTCTGGTGGGCTGCTCACTCCAGCAACACTAGCTTTCTAAACAAATGCCTTGAGTGCACCAGCACATACGTTTTATACTTGAACAAAGGATTTTTTTTGTTCTATTAAACTAGAATCAAAGTCATAGAAAATGAAAGGCAGCCAAACTGAATGAGGGCAAAAAAGAAAAGCATGGTGAAAAGGATATCTTGAAAGTGATTGTCGCATCCTGTCAAGAAGTGGTCCACCGCGTATGGAAAGAAAGGAATGCGCGGTTGTTCAGCGATCAAGTCTCATCCTGTCAAGAAGTGGTCCACCGCGTCCGCATGGACATTGATCTTTGGATTCTTGCAGGAGCCGGGCGCCTTGGTAGTTCAAGTAGGGAGTAGTCGCGAAAGGTTTTCTTCCAGTAGTCCGCTTGGACCTTGTTGCTTCTGCTTGGCAGGTGTTGGTGTTTGCCGAGACCGGTGCTTGGCATCACCGGAGTTTGTAAACTTGGGACTTTGATCCCTTTCTTCTTAATGCAAGAATATGCAGCTCTCCTGCATATTTGAGAAAAAAAAGTGATTGTCGCATAAAAGCAAGTCCAAATGTTAGTCAGCATTTTTATGCGTTGAATAATCAGCACTTTTATGTGTTGAGTGATTCGGTGATGGAGATGACTGGTTCAATTTTCAGTTATTTATGGGTTCTATTCGGTGATCGATAGGATGGATTCAGTTTTCAGTTTTGTCTGGGCATGGGGAGTCTGAAATGCCATGTGCCCATGTGAATTTGATGAGGTACCATCAAATTTATCAGTTTTTTTATCAGTTATATCAGTGTCAGGTCGATCATTTTCATCTAAATCACTTTTAGGTAGAATAGTTTCTGTTACACAAGTTTCAGTGCAATCAGATCTAGTTCAATCAGCTACATAACTTTCAGTTAAGAGGCAGTCCCATCAATTTTTCGGACATGATACAGTCAAATTTTTAGCATTTTTCGGACGTGATACAGTCAAATTTTTCGGACGTGATACAGTCCCATCAATTTTTCGGACGTGATACAGTCAAATTTTTCGGACGTGATACAGTCCCATCAATTTTTCGGACGTGATACAGTCAAATTTTTCGGACGTGATACAGTCCCATCAATTTTTCGGACGTGATACAGTCAAATTTTTCGGACGTGATACAGTCCCATCAATTTTTCGGACGTGATACAGTCAAATTTCGGACGTGATACAGTCCATCAATTACGTAACTATTTCATCATTTTTAGCGTTTGCCTGTTTTCCTTTCTGTCAAATCATAATGTCCAAGTGAATTGATCGTATATTAGTTGATAAACTTTTCTTGCGGTGGAATCCATCCAGGTTCTAGTCCTCAAGTTAGCACGGATGTTTTATTTTGTTGGATTTATTCTGACTTCATCAATATCTTATTATCTTGACATCAATGTGCATTTATGTTTCGCAAAAAAAATAAGAAACGTAATACCTAAGATGTTTGCTACTACATACCATGCCCTAGCCTAAGATACCATAACTCACCTAATATCTGGTGGGCAAAGTTTGGCAACAAACAAAACATACACAGTAAGCTTAAAATTTTAAAAAGTTACAATTGTGCAAAATCAGTAACTT
Source organism: Echinochloa crus-galli (assembly GCA_900205405.1). NCBI lineage: Eukaryota > Viridiplantae > Streptophyta > Magnoliopsida > Poales > Poaceae > Echinochloa > Echinochloa crus-galli. The sequence continues at coordinate 811,415 of OAMR01000104.1, read as the reverse complement.
ACGAATCTAATTTCTAAAATTTAACTCAAGTTTTGCAACTTTGCTAATTTGCTCCTGTTTGTGTTGCATCGGAACTTTGTACAGGGAAAGTATAAATTTAAGTGGAATTTTCAGAGCAGGAGATTTAATTCTATCTTTTCAGGAAAAGTGGAAATTTTGCCCTTAGAAAGGCATGACTTGAGACAACGATAGCAAGTTCGTGGTAAATGTGGAATTTTGTTGTTTGCCAAAATTTTAGAAAGGACTGATTTGGGAATAAGGATATCACGTCTGTGGTAAATATGGAATCTTCTTGTTTGAACAAAATTTTACTGTGCTTCGAGCACGCGTCGATCGGCTCCAGGGACCAGGGCTACAAATACCGAGGCAATGCCCAGGCGATGGGCGTTCCTCCGTGTCATACACAGAGAGCTCCACCGCGCGTTCGTATCTCGCAGCACAGCGTCTACGTACTACGTGCGCGCTCGACATGGCTCTCCCACGCGCCGCGCCGGCGTGCTCCTGCCGCTCCTCCTCGTCGCCCTGGCGCTCGCGGCGGCCATCAGCTGCGCGGACGCGGCCCGAGATCCCGCGGCCCTTGAGGAAGACGAAGCCGGGGCCGCTGACCAGGGACAAGCCCCCGCGGGCACCGACGACGACGCCGTGCCGGTCGAGCGCGTCGTCGTCGTCGACAAGCGCGGCGGAGGGGAAGGCGGCGGCGGCGGCGGCGGTCACTCTAGCGGAGGAGGAGGCGGCGATCATTCCAGCGGCGGCGGGGGCTTTGGCGGCGTCGGGACTGGGTACCACCCGTTCGGCGGCGGCAAGGGCCACAAACACAACTCGGCCCCGGGTGGCCGTGATAGCGTATGGAAGGCGGGGGTCTCTGCTGCCACGGTTGCCGCCGCCGCCTGGCTTCTGTAGGAGAAGTGCACAAACTGATCGCATCGCATAGTCGTGGTTGGATACGCGTAGTCAGGGTTGCCATGCACGCAAGCCGTACATGTGATTTTAGTCTCCTTGTTACTGTTAGCGAACTTATTCTGTCCGGAGCAATATCGTCGCGCATGCATGTTCTAGTTAGACATGGGCTATGATGGAATTCCCGTTATCAGTAGTAGGAGACTTTATTTGTTAGTATGAATCATTTGGCAGCTATTTAGCTGTACTGTCTGGTTATGGTTAATGGCAGCTATTTAGCTGTACTGTCTGGTTATGGTTAATGGCAGCTATTTAGCTGTACTGTCTGGTTATGGTTAATGGCAGCTATTTAGCTGTACTGTCTGGTTATGGTTAATGGCAGCTATTTAGCTGTACTGTCTGGTTATGGTTAATGGCAGCTATTTAGCTGTACTGTCTGGTTATGGTTAATGGAAAATGCATTTCCTTTAGAAGTATAAACCTTTCGCCTGCCTATTGCTGATAAAGTTCTGTCTGGTTTAAGGATTTTGCCGATGTGTTTGGTCTGTGCTGCAGTAAGCATGCAAAATCAGAAGAGACAGAACGGGCCATGTGGCCCAACAAACAGCCCAATTTGAGACCAAAACAAGCCCAACGTGTATCGGATCCAGCACGAAAGAGATTTTGATCAGGAGTGAAAAAAGACAGAAAAATCACGACAGGAAAAGAGATTCATAAATCGCATCACATTCCAGCCCAGACGTACGCATTCCGCGTGGTACACAAATATATGAGCTTGATGGGCACGCAGCTAATAACTTACCACACCACAAACGCCCATGATGCACCTACACAGACAGTACACACCTTGCGCATTCCGGACCAGGCAAGCCGTACGCCCTGGCACGCCGTTAATTTGCTCGCCTCATTCCGGAAGAAAACGGCAGAATCAGAGACCGGACGTGGTCGGCTGGTCATGCGAACAGATCTGCAAGCCACTTAGTTAGCGGATGCTTTAGTAGCACCGGCCTTTTCTGAAGATCCTAGAAACTGATAGCTTGCATATAGAAGGTGTGGATGAGGTGTGAGTGTGTGTGGTGTGTCCTCGCCGGCCTCGCGCTCGCGGCGGCCTTCAGCTGCGCGGACGCGGCCCGCCGGGTCCCCTCGGGCAGCGAAGCCGTGCCGGTCGAGCATGGCGCGGCGGTGGCGGTCGCGGCGGTGGAGGAGGACGTCGCGGCGGCAGTCGCTTCGACGGAGGAGGCGTTGACGGTGGGAAAGGGAGCGGCGGGAGCGCGCAACAGCAGCTCGGCCTCCGGCGGCCGCGACGGCGTCTGGAAGGTGGGAGTCGCAGCCGCTGTTCTTGCCACCGCCTGGCTCTAGCTCGTAGAGCTGTAGGAGGGAAGAGTCTTCTGTGTACTGTTGGGCCACACAAGACTCTTTCGTACTTGTTGCAGTCGGCCGGATCACCGTAGCTATTTAATTAGGTTTAATTTGGCACACGTACCACTTCTTTCAATATTGTTTCTATCAGTGGTTTTGTCCATCTTTCGTGTTCTGATAGTGATGATGGACGGTTTTTCAGGTTCCTGTTATCTTTTAATTAGTGTGTGATCTTATTGTTACACTGCCCAAACTATATCGTTGCCATGTCCTAGTTATTCATGCATGGCTGGGTTATGGTACTATGATACCATCAGTGAGTTTTTATTGCTTGAGACTAATTTGTGTCTGAGTCATTTAGGCTACCTCCTGGTTAGTAAAAGTATATAATTTATGTTAAAGATGATGTTCTCATCTTTCCCTGCCCACTGCCGATCAATATGGACTAACACAGAAGTTTGTGTAGGAAAAAAAGAAGAAGAAAATAAACCACAAACGACGTGATATATGCCTATATCAGATTATCAGCCATCCGGCATGATGGGCACGCACTCAGGTAACTCACGTACATGATCCTGCAGCTACCAGCTACACAGACGTGAACCTTTCACATTCCGGTCCGGGCAGAGCTGTAGGAGACGGAAGACGCGTACTGAGCTACTGATGGGTCGTTGTCCATCTTACTGACGATTTTTCTGGTTCCTGTTCTACTGTTAGTGATCTTATATATCGTTACACTGTCCAAACTGTATCGTTGCTATGTCCTAGTTATTCATTTTTAGATAATGGATAATATATTACCCGGCCTTGACCAGAACGGCTACGGCCAAACAGAAATAAAAAAATTACATCCCATCATGGGGTCAAGTAGTCCTACACGACCACCAAGATCACTATAACACGTTTACGAGACCTTACAAAGAACTGAAAACGCTGGACACTGACCACCATTGATGCTTCATTCATGGTTGGGTTATGGTAAAAGTATATAATTTATGTTAAAAGATGTGCTCAACTTTCTCTGCCTACTGCTGATCAATGGACTGCAGAAGTGCGTGTAGCAAAACGAAGAAGAAAATAAACCACGAACAACGTGCTGTATCAGATTATCAGCCATTCGGCATGATGGGCACTCAGGTTTCAGGTAATGCAAAATGATATGGAGATGATCCTCATTATCTATTTTGGCCAATTGTATTATTTCCTTGTGTATTCCTATAGGAGGTTTTTGTACATGTGTCTTCATACTATATATGATCCTGCAGCTGGCCAGCTACACGGATGTTAAACTTTTACATTCCAGTCCGGGCAGGCTGCACGCCGGTACGGGCCTCCTTTGGGCAAAGGCCCAAATGATAGCGAGACGTGTCGATCGATCCACCATTCCACCACAACGGGCGGCTACACGCGCGGCCCCACTCTTCCCTGACCTGCCAAAATCCAAATCAGCCGGCCGGGAGGAGTAGCGCGCCAGCGCCACGGCGCTCGCCGGCCGGCGCAGCTGCAATCGGGCAAAGAGCGTGCTCGTGCACTCCTCCCCCGGCCAGTCCCCCTCGCCCTCCTGCCGTCCTCCTGCTCGCCCCCACCACCTGTGGCTTCCAAGTTCCAATGCAAAGCCTCCAACTCCATTGCACACGGCAACCGGCGCGCAAGAATTTCCCGGTCCCTGCCTGCCAAAATGCCGAGTGCCAACTTTTTCGGCTCATCCCTCACCCACCGTGCATATAGGGAAGAATTAAAGCAGCCTACGTACACAGCTACACAGACACAGGGAGGCACGGCCAGATCGCTCCCTGTCACACACACTCAAACCAATTTTACACGATCATTCAATTCGTCAAGATTGGGTTCCCTTAGCTGTTGCGGCACTTGAGGGCTGAGGCAGCGACGACTTGCACTGCCCTATCACTAGGATTTGATGAGGTAGTGGTCGTGGAACGGATCAGGTGTCCGGTGTCCCGTGGCCGCGGCAGTACTATACTCTGCAACTGCATCAGCATCGTCTATCGCTGTGGTTGTGCATGTGAGGAGCCACGGAAATAGCGGAACAACGACACCGTGTCTGTGCAAGGTTTGGCCCATACACGGATTTGGGTCCTGCTGTCACGTGTCATGCTTCTCACAAATGATCAGATGCTGTCACCCGCGCTGAAGTGAGATTTCAGTCCATGGCAAAAGGTGAGATCAATTACGGAGTATGCATAGTTAGACTGTTACGATCGGGCGAACTGGCGAAGATACCGGCCCGCGCCCGTGAGCTCCTTGCCCTCCTGCAGTTTTATATTGTTACCCGCACCTCCAGCTCGCCAGCCAAGTCCCCACGACAGCAACCACCAACCAGGCACTGAGGCACAACAGCGAGGAGAGGAGCCGAAGAGGCGAAGGCGAGCGACGAGGAGGAGGAGCTAGCGAGCGGCCATGGCCACGAGGCGCGGGACGAGGGCGCTCTTGGCGCTAGCGCTGGCGCTGGCGCTGCTCTGCATGGCCGCGCACTTCCAGGGCGCCTCCTGCTACGGCGGCAGCTTCGACGGCGCGAGGGGAGGAGGAGGTGGGCGCAGCGCAAGAAGGCAGCGCTGCTGTTATCTCAGGCGCCGGCGCGGGCGCGTCGAGCGCGGCGCGTGGAGGGCTGCCTGCGCCGGCGCCGCCCTCGCCGCCGCACTCCTCGTCGTCGGGTGAAGAACCGCTCGCTGGCTGATCGCGCGCGCGTGTGGAGGCGGAATATCCAGGTTCGACGGGCCACTTGGTTCGTTGCATATGAGAGTATGAGACTAGCCTCAGGCCTGGTATAGTGGTATGGGACTTCCTTGTCACATGCTAGGCTCTCACAAATGAAATATGCATATCACCAACTAGGATGTGAGATCAATTTATTTTCTTTTAAAATGTTAGATCTAATGGCAACAAAGTATCAGTGGAAGGCATGAAAGAAAAATAAAAATAGTGCAATCAATTGTTAGAAATGAATACTTTTATCCTAAAATAACGTGCACCGTGTAGCCATGTCAGCTTCGCTTCCTTCTTTCGCACTTTTAGAACATGCATGTTTGGGTTCAATTCCTTTCACACATTATCGAGTCATGTCAAAGATGTTTGGTGTATATCATCCACGTACTTACCTAAGAAAAAGTATCGCACCTAATGTTTACAAGGCAAACTTTGCGCGGCAACTAAATTTGTGCCTAAACTCAAATTTTTCGAAAGCACTGATGGATACTTACTTATTGAATCTACTCGGTAAAACTGAATTTTACCAAGAGATTCCACGAGTTCTCAACCGGGCATTTGTATGCAGGAGAAAAAAAATCAATTCAATTGATATATGAAAATGGGAACTCGCAGTTAGAAAGGCTGACATGGGAATAAAGGAAAACTCATTTGTGGTAAACATGGGGACTTTGTTTAAAAAATCGCTGGACTTCGTGCGCACACCGCGGTTGTGGTTCACAGGCGGCGTCCCTCGGCTATAAATACCGAGGCAGTGCCACGCTGATAGGCATTGCACGCAGCTCGATCTCTCTCTCCCAGGCTCTCAGCGCGGAAGGCGTTCGTATGTATCTCGGACGGAGCACAACGTCCACGCGCGCTTGAGTTTTCGCTCGACATGGCGCTCCCGGCGCGCCGCCTCAGCGTGTTCCTGCAGCTCATCCTCGTCGGCCTCACGCTCGCCGCGGCCTTCAGCTGCGCGGACGCGGCCAGAGCCCCCGCGGCCCTCCAGGAGGAGGAAGCCGTGGCCGCTGGCATAGGACGGCAGCCCCCCGCGACCCCGAGCAGCGACGCCGTGCCGGTCCAGCCTGTCGCCGTCGACAAGTTCGGCGGAGGCGGCCATGGCGGCGGTCACGCCGGCGGAGAAGGCGGCGATGGAGGCCACTCCGGCGGAGAAGGCGGCGATGGCGGCGACTCTAGTGGAGCTGAAGCTGAAGGAGAAGGAGGCGGCAGCGAGAACCGACGAGGTGGCTCCGGCGCGAGGGCCGCTGCCGTGGGAGTGGGAGGATCGAGCGGCAACGGGCGCCGCAGCGCCGCGGCCGGCGCGAGTGAGCGGGACGCATGGAAGGCTGCTGGCGCCGGCGCCGCCCTCGCCGCCGCGCTCATCGTCGTCTGGTGAAGAACCGCTTGCTCTGGCTGATTGCGCGCACGTTTGGAGCTAGGCGGAATAATCCAGGTCTGACGGGCACCGCTCCTTGGTTGCAGATCGAGTAAAACTTCTAGTAGTATTAGCAGAATTTCGTGTAGTGGTTATGAACTTGTGATCGCCTGTTAGCTGTCTATATATCGAGTCCCTGTCGTCATCACGCACCAAGAATAAGCAGAGAGTTCAAGGCTCTGTATATATCGCCTGCTATGCATGCTGCGTTCGGTTTGGGTTGTTAACTTGTTGTCACATGTCACGTTCTCACAAGGGAGATATGCTATGCATATGCATATCGCCCGTTACCGTGTGAGATCTGACTCGTAGGCCAACAAAATATCTTGCATCTTGTAAAGGCAATACATCCATTTATCTACAGTGAAGCTGAGGATATACAGTTTCAAACACTTTGTTTATACAGGATCACATAATAAAGAAACAGACGGGACTGCAATATAATTTCTCTGCAGGTGCCTCGCTGAACCACATGCATGATGGTTGTTTCGCACACACATCACAAGCGCAGCAGACGATGAGTAAAGGGTGTTCGTTCGGACATGTAACTAAAATCAAAAGAAGCAAAATTACTGCCAATAAGCTCCTGAACATCAGACACCATCCGGCCTAATCCCTGCCCTTGAATCGCCAGGTTTGCAGCAATCAACCACCAGCGTCTCTCTCTGTCCTTTCCATGATCAGACGAGGTTGTGCCAACGGTGGGCATATGCTTCCTGTTGTTCGATCAGTGCTATGCAGAGAGTCCACACACATGCAACACAAAATTAAAGTAGTGATTTCAGAAGTCAGAACATAATGGGCGTGACGATGTAAAGGTGGCATCTCAACACCGACCAAAATTTTCCATCATATAAGTATATGCCAAAAATAATCGTGTAGCAATTGGACACGTACTCCACCAATGCATGAGCTTATATAACTGTTCCAGAACCAGCACCAAAAACCTCACAAATCGAGGAACGCTTCGGATATGACGACGACGACGAAGTCCCTGCCTTGCATAGTTGGAATGGATTGCCGCCAGGCAGGTTACGTTTCATCACACGCCACCACGATACTAGCTTGACTTTAGTTGGTTCTTGGTTGATAATGATACGTTGATCCGCCTAACCCTAGCTTCCTCACACATGTCATTTGATTGCCTGTATAATTCACATGCATATCATGCATGCTCCTCGATCCTATGGCATATCAGACAGCAACCACACACCGATCTGGTGAAATGCTGCATTCCGCATTATTTCCGTAGAAAGTTTTAGGTGTCGAAAAGACATGCGTGGTCGACGAGCAAAGCCGATATATGGCCATATGGCTGCCGCTGCCGTGTCGTCGTTTACATCGATCCACCACTCGCCATTGCCGTTTTGGGATGTGAACAACTTGACCTCTGCTCACAGCTAGCGGTGTAGCTAGCTAGCCCAGACGGCAACCGCGAACTACCCCACCTTGTGCTGCCGAAAGCAGTAGCTGCTGCATCAGCACGCAGGTGCGCAAGAATTTCCCGGTCCCTGCGTCCAACCTTTTCGCGTTTCGCCTCGTCTTCTCTCAACCGTGTAGGACGTACACGCGCACGGGGAAAAGCAGCCTCTACAGGCAAGCGGCTCATCGAGCTCGCCGTGCGGTCACGCGGATGACCGCTCCTGTCACACCACCGTACCTTTGCTATATACGTAGTACTAGTTACTGCACGAGTCTACGATCTTTCGTCGAATGTGAGGAGGTATATATGGGGTTGTTCCCTTGCTGTGTGCCACTACCGCACTAGAGGCAACGAGGAGTTGCCTTATCACTGGGATTTGAGGCAGTGGAGCAGAGGTGGTGGCCGGAGTCGGGAGCAGTCTGCATCACGGCATCACAGCGTGCATGTGAGGAGCCGAGAGGAGGCATGAAAATAGCTAGGCCGCAGACTGAGCAGAGTGTAGTCGATATCGTGGCTGTGGTTACTTTGGCCCATGCACGGATTTGGGCCTGTTGTTGTCACGTGTCACGTTTCTCTCTCAGAATGAAATGTACGTACATCGATCTCACTCCGTATCTCACCCGTCGAAAATGAGGTTTCACTCAAGGCAAAAGGCAGAAAAACTAGCAGAGGAAAACGGGTTGATTCTTCCCGTGAACCAAATCTTTTTAGAGAACTGCATGGCTTGCATTTTATACTAAGAAAAAAAAGAAAACAGCACTACAGCACAACAAGGAAGTGAAAGAAAGGAGAAAAACATGAAAAGAGGAAAGAAGAGCGCCTAGCAACTCTCTACAGCTCTACCGCAGCCGTGCGCGACATCTTCCTGGTTTTCCTGCGTCCCAATTCGCCCGTTGCTCCCTCATGACCTTATAAAGCGCGCACCAGCAAGCCCGCCCTCTAGACTCGAACGCGCGCGCGCGAGCGAGCTATCCACCAACCACCTACATAAATCATCTGATCCGTCCCAGCCGGATTGATCAGCGACGGCGTGTCGACGGCCATGACAGTCAGGGCGAGGAGGCTGCTCTGGGCGCTGCTCTTGCTGCTGCTCTGCGTGGCCGCGCGCCCCCAGGGCGCGTGCGGCGGCTGCTGCGGCTTCGGAGGCGGCCGCGGAGGAGGTGGCAGGGCCGGAGGATTCGGAGGCAGAGGCTTCGGTGGTGGCGGGAGGGGCGGCGTCGCAGGCGGGTCCAGAGGCGGCGGCGGAGGAGGAGGAGGAGGTGGAGGCTTCGGTGGTGCTGACGGCGGCGGCGGGAGGGGCGGGGGAGGGAGGAGAGGTGGCTATGGCTACCGCGGCTTTCCGTACTACGGCGGGGCTGCCGGAGCGGGATCGGGCGCGCACGGGCGCCGAAACGGCGCTGCTGGCCCTCGCGGCCGCGGCGCCTGGATGGTCCCCGGTGCCGCCGCCGGCCTGGTGGCCGCCGCGCTCTTCTAGCGCGCCGGTGATCGGCGGCGCAAGAGCGTTGTCTGTGTGAAGTAGCGGCCGTACTCCAGCAGTAGCAGATCGGTCCATGTTCGCGTGAATATCACCACGCTTTCGCATGAAAGGAAGCATCAAGCATGCATGCATGATAGGATTGGCTGGCTCCATGAATGAAGCAGCAGTCAAGTAGCATGCTAATCTGATGCACCGTCGTCTGTGTCAGTCATCTCGTTGTATGATTGTATCCTCTGCGAGGATGAAGCATTGCGAAAATTGCAAGCCCCAAGAACCTTTTTTTTAGTAAAAACATGCCGGAGCTTCCATTCATATATCAACGGTGTCTTACAATCCGCTAGCAGCAGGCCCAGTAATTCTGGTGGTGATT